>JAOXJM010000012.1:1234782-1258377 GCA_026413425.1 Tringa solitaria
CCTAATTATCAATCAACATTTCCCCTCATCCACTATGAAGCCAGTACCCCTTGTCCTATCACTACATGCCCTTATAAAAAGACCCTATCCAGCTATCTTGTAGGCCTCCTTTAGGTACTGGAAAGCTGCTCTAAGGTCTCCCTGGACCCTTCTCTTCTCCAGGCTGAACAGACCCAACTCTCTCAGACTGTTCCAATAGCGACATATCAGGGGGAGGAGGACTCTTTCTCCTGAAGCACTTGTAGGGTTGGATAGAGGTGGTGGGGACTGAGGACACAACGTCAGTTTAGCTCTGCTCTCAGCTACTTGCTCCATGTTTCCCACTAACTGCTTTCTGTCTTCCTTAAGAACGTGGTCCTCCCTGCTTTAAGTCTCTACAGGATCCACACTTGCTTCAAATCTCTTTCTCAAAGGTGGGTCAGGGTGGCAAGTGCTTTGCCATTCACAGACATCAGGAGAAACTTCCTCAGCTTTTTGGGTTTTGTTTTGTTTGACGTAAAATTCAGGCTCTTACAGAAAATGATCTCAGATGCTTTGAGCTGAAACATAGATGTTAAGTGTTGGAGCCGAACTGTGATCTGTTAATTGTAATAAGCTGTTACTCTACTGGCGGAGGCGCCTTGCACAATGTCGAGCACATCGTGGGCTCGTAAAGAATGCTCTCTGACCAAGTCTGATAATAAAATATCTTTCCGCATTTGGAAAGGCCATCTATCTTACATTATCCTTCTTAATTAGCATCACCCCTCCCAACAAACCCCAAACCATTGGAATTGCTGTAATATAACCCTGCTTTTGGAAATCTATTCTAAATTGTATGCCAACACCCTGGAGGCAATAAATCCAGGCAGTCAAAAAAGAAAATGTTTATCACATCATTTTAACATCACAGAAAGGAAACTTCCTCTGTCGTGTTCACTAGTGAGTGGAAGTCCATCTGGAGGGCTTCTGTTATTTCAGATCTTCTAAACAACTCCTCCTCTGTTACGCTAATTGCATTAATATTAGGTTGATTTTAAAAATAAAATGTGGAAAGAGAGCATGAAGGAAAGTTCACTTCAGAAGTGTTTCTCACTTTCTAAACAGACCGGGGGCAGGTCCTGGAAGAACAAGGACCTTGTTGGAGTTTGCTGGATGTCTTTGATGAGCTCTTCTCTTTTTAACCACCCAGATGCTCTGCAAAGCCTGAGCTTAGTTAGCTCCATCCAGCCTTTGTTGCTCCTCTGCCCTCCTGCTCATCCTGGTGTCCTATTGCCATGGGCACAGTTTTGTAATGATCTACCAAAAAAAGCATGGATTAAAAAAAATAGTAATTATTGTTATTGTTGCTCTGTTCAAAGTTTTAACAGCTTTATCAAAATACAGTCAGTTATTTTATAGTTACAATGATTCTGACAGTCAAAACTGTCTAATTGTTTCTAATTCCTATTTATAATGCAATTACATTATTATATACAAAGCTTCTACCCTTTACCCCTTTTTCTAGATTTATATTCACCCTTTCCACGTGCCATTACAGCATGACAAGGTCTTTACTAGGAGAGTGCAATGTTCACTGTGTGGGTTTCTTCCCCCCAAGTCATTGTTCTTCTAAGGGTTGCCCTTTATATTTTTCAGAGAATATATTGATAACACTTTTTTGCCAATTGCCCTAAAAATATATTTACAGAATTTTCGCTAGCATTCATTTATTCTTCTGTATATTTGGAATGGTTTCTTTTAGAGTAAAGCCACACAGATGTACAAATCCAAGCAAACTTTAGGTTAAAAACCACCTTGAAAACAGTTAGATGATTTACTAAAACAAACCTCAAACCACGCAGTAGGTAATGAACACTTGACAAGTGGGTAATTTTCCCATTCTGTTTAGGACACATAAGACAAGGCTAATTTGAACCTAAAGCAAGTTGCAAGCACAGCAAAATTTTCTTAAATAATTTTTCAAGTACAGGTGAAATGAAGAAAAAAATTAAGTCAAATCCAGAGAAGTTCAGACAAGGCCTGAGAAGTCCAAAGCAATCTACTCCATTGTCTTTGACTACAATTAAATGTTGTGCATATCTTGCAGAAGATGACTTTTCCCAAGAATTACATGGTCTTTGAAAGAGGGCCCAGTAGCAGAACCATCTGCTCAAAAGATTTTTCTAAAGGCTTTATTCTGGTTCTGTTCGAATTTTCCCATATCTAAAATTGGAGTTGGTAGACTGGTCACGGTGCATGCATCCTTCAGAATAACATCTCCAACACCAGCTAGAAGGCTATGCAGCTACTGAATCAAGGTGATAAGGATTTGCTGAGTTATTGTCGACAGAATGTTGTGTCAGGCCCATTTCTACGAGGTCCTAACCTACACCTACTTTCCTATTACTTCCAGCGAGAACTAAAGATGCTCAACGCCCTACAGAATTAGACCTAATCTATTCTGCATATATTTTATTCCTGGCAGGGTGTGCTCAGCGCAGTCTATTTCAGTCTCAGTGCCATGCCTTGTTTTTTCCAGAATAATCTAGAATTTGCTGCATCAACAACTTTTGTTTGTCCTCTTGTGACCAGATGTGTATGGCCTTTTGCCCATGCTGTTGAAGTTGGAATTGAAATCTGGGAGAATCACAGATGGCTTTTTGCTGGATTAACTCTAAGGAATTTGTTTTCAGAGAGCAAGAAGGACAATTAATTCAACCCTATGTGAAGTCAGTTTTTTTTAGAGGTGGATTTCTCAGAGGAGAAGATGGAGGGAGATGACAAGAAGAGAGGGAGACAAAAAAGAAGGAGATCCTGTGGAGATCCCGGCTTCCTCTGAAACACAGTGAAGACCTAAAGGCACCCATGAAAACTTAGCTTTCACCGAAAGGCAATGGGATCTCCTGGGCAGCTAGAAGAAGGAGGTAAAAAAATTGAGGAAAACCGGGACTCCAAATACTTCAATGGATTGGGACCCTCACTAGTTTCTGTTTTAATTTGAGTATTTGGCTCACTGGAGGACCAGAACTTACACTGACTCCGGAGAGCAGAATTATTCCTTCAAGGGCAGGCAGCAGCACGTGGGATTGGTGGCTTGGGACAGGGTGTATTCCTCAGTGCTCGTATTCCATGAGCTTTACTGTGAACTGCTCAGAAAAAGAAATTGAGTGATAAGACTGAAGTTTAGAAGTTAATGTTCAAAGACAGGTGCAAAGAACACCTTTACATATCTCATTTCAGTTTTCTCTTCTGAATGTTGAGCAAACCCAGACTGTTCTGGCAGCTTGACCGCCTGATCATTATGATTATCTTCTTTCACCTATTTGTTCACGTGTTCCTTTGACTGCATCACCTGAAACGTGATGTGGCAATTCAGCTGAGGTGTGAGCTGGTTCCTCCAGCCGAGGCAGATCTCAGGGCCAGAAGAAAAAATGCCACAAAGTCTGTGCAGGCTGAAGCTGGAGCTGCAGCTGTCTAGTGGTGTACAAGTTTTCTTTCTGAGATGGTCAAATCAGCACTGAATTCATTATCCTTCACAGTTCCTGGTGTCTCTTGGAAGAAACACAATGAACTTGCGCTCTAACCAGTCACTGAATACTTAAAACCTCTTGAATACCCATCTGCTGCAATAGTGGGGCTTATATACATCATATAACAATGGTTTTGCCTCATATTGCTTGCAGAAAAATGGAAATAAAGAAGTTTTTTTTGACATTTGGAAGCATTCAAGCTGTTACAGGAACAAGGAGGGTGAATGGAAAGGAGCCAAAATGATGTGACATCACTTCAAATGATCCTGGAGTAGAGAGATGGAAACACAAGGT
This sequence comes from Tringa solitaria, assembly GCA_026413425.1. Taxonomy (NCBI): domain Eukaryota; kingdom Metazoa; phylum Chordata; class Aves; order Charadriiformes; family Scolopacidae; genus Tringa; species Tringa solitaria. The sequence goes on from JAOXJM010000012.1 coordinate 1,238,568, forward strand.
ATTTCAAAAAGGGAAAAGATGATTCCACAGCAGGAGTTACAAGTCATGGTAGTTGGTTACATTTGAAAATGACTGGGAAGCAATGGCTATATACAGAAGTAGGAAGTACCGTAACTAGAGCAGGTCAAAACTTGATGTTTCCGTTTCAAGGCAAAATAAGAAACTCTGAAACAACCACAGCTCTGGTTCAGCATAAACAAAGATGCTATTTTTTGGGTTTTTTTTCAGTAAATGAAGATATTGAAAATACTGTTTTGCAGTTCTTGGAAACATTTAGTGGGACTGAAAGGAACACAAATCTCACTTCAGGACTTGCCATGGTTAGATTGGATGCTTGACATTCAGCTCGCCCACGGGAAGGTACAATGAATCCCACGTTTACCTGCACTGGACAGAGAGAAGGAGAATGAAAGTGGATCAAATTGCTCTAAACAACCTCCATTAACTCACACCTGAAAGCAAGACCAGTTTTCTGGAGACCCTCTCATGGCATAACCTGACCTAAAGAAGCACTGCCAGCTCCAGACACCTTAATAAAGAATCTGACATACTAATTGCTACAGTGTTTTCTTTTATGTTAGGCTTTTCACAGATGAACTGTGGTTCAATTCTCTTCCACAGATAAAGTTTAGCTATCCTTGCAGTAAAGCAACTTTTTTTTTTCTTTTCTTTTTTTTTTTTTTTTTTAAATCTTGTTGAAAGGGATTAGAGGTGATGGAAAGTAGTTTAAAAATTAATAGAGGGTTTTTTTTCCTTAATTGAATTATAATTGTTATTTTAACCGGTAGGCAGTAAAGAGAAAACCTAGTCAGGAATTCATCTAGAAGACTGAGAACCAGCCACAGGATCAAAAAATGACCCACTCTCAGAAGAAGTATGAAATATAACTGATATTTCCTGTGGGCGGTGGTTTCATAATGCGTAAAGCTACCAATAGTTTGGTCCTTCCTTCAATTTCTTATTCCTTACTATTACATTTTAAAGTGTAATAATTTTAAAATGTAACGATGAGAAGAGACTCTTTCAAGCAGAACATTTCCAGTAATATTTGCCCCTTCTCTTGGCTCAGTTATTTGAGCATGACTCCATGGGGATTTGAAGTTGTATTGGTTTATGTTTGTTTGTTGTTTCTTTTTTTCTTTTCTTATATTTTCATAAAGTAGAGAGCTAACATAGGTCAGCTAAATCACACCAAGAAGTGCTGGTTTCCCACCACTGACAATATAAAGCTGTAACAATGAGCCTTGAATGTTTTGCATGAATCTGGAGCTAAATCCCACCATCACTGTCTGCAGAGAGTTGTGGTGAATCTCAGCTGTTAATTTGGACAAAATGGATGTCAACACCCTTATTTAGTCTTTGACTTGTGGGTGCTCTGGTATACCATGAACCATATAAGCGGTTCTTTGCTGTCTGTAGTGTAAGCAACATCAGATCTTCTTGTTCCTCGATCTCACCATTTAGATGCATCCCAGGTTCTTTTTCAGGGAGACACAATGGTGTCCTTAAAAGCATCAGGCTTGTCTTCTCTTTTGAGCATATTTCTGGTCCTGGATAATACAGACAAGGAGCAAAGTAGAGAAGGAGGGGCAGAATCCACAGGGACCTGTAAGCAGGCTGCTACTGAGATTTTTACATGCCCGGGAAAATTTGAAATTCATAACAAACAAGGTAGGAATAGGATGGAGCTGAGACTCCACTAATATCACAAACTGATTTTCACAAGAGTTCTCTTTTGTAGGCTGGTGAGCAGGCATGTGAATTTGTGTGCTCCCACTTTCAATTCTATCAGCAAAGCCATGGCAGAATGGAAAGAGAAAAGAGAGATCCTCAAAGCCAGTTACATGTCAAGGTCCCCTAGAAATGAGGAGACAGCCTTGTTTTTTCAAAGACCATTTGAAAGCTTCAAACACTTCAGAAAATTTTGACCTGTGCCTTTCTTCTGGCTGTATCTGTGCAGGTAGATAAGGTTGATCAAAGGCAAAAGGGACTTGGTCAAAGACACGAAGGGATCCACAGACATGATGGGGATTTACATCTGGGTCTGCTGAGTTGGAGGCCCAACTCTTCTGTATCTTCTATCTTCCTCTGCAGGGAGCAAGAATGTACTTAGAGAGACATAAATATATGCTGTTCTTCAGTCCTGTTGGTAAAATAAGATGTGAAGCAGCTGGCAGAGATTGGCCAAAATCTAGTTTGCCTGATGACTAAACACAAGATTTGTTTAATCAAATTCAAATAACATGGATGTTATTTTTGATTTATAGATCTCCAGAAGTCTTATCCAAATAAAATAACGTCTGTCTCCCTCCCATATGTCAGCCAAATGCTCTGAAGAGTCTGTTTAAGATGTAGGAAGTTATTCATTGGTCACATTGTGACTCAGTATCACCTAGACTGGAATCAAACTGCTCGAGTCCCTCGAAATTGCCTGCTGATTTCCAGCCTGAGTTTATGCTGGGTCAATCTTTAACCTCCCTTCCTGTGCCCATAATGACTTTCAGCATAAATGAATAACTCCTTTCCTGGTGGGAGTTCTCCCATGTATTTATGTTCCCACTCAACCTTCATTTTGCTGGACTAAGCATGATATGTTGGCACACCCTTTGTTTTGCTTGCGTGTCCTTGTCTCCTGGTTGTGCACACAATTTGCGTGCTGTTTTGCTCTGGGGTGACTAACCAAGTTTTTTTGGCTGGGACACTATATGCTGAGATTCAAACCATGCCCCTTGGTGTGGAAAGAACTGGGCATTCATTAGTATGCGCACAAAGTTAATATATTCATAGGTTAATCACCCCTGACAAAACAGGCCATCCCTGCCCATGGTCATCCCAGGAGCTTTTTTGTGTAGCTATTTTTATATCTTTTCATGTCTCTTGACCATGGCATTGGTAGGACTGGGAAAGTACACAGGGCAGGAGGTTCATAACTAGGGCTGTCCAAGCAGTTGTTTATCCAGATTGACCTGCAGGAGCTTTCTTAAAAGTCAATACAGGGAGAAGGTTCTTCTCAAGGATATTCACCCTGTCCTAAGACAGGAATTCAAGACAGCTCAGGTGAATTGCTTGGTAGAGACTTTTCTTTCTCCACTGGAGCTAAAGTATGGCTACACAGTTGAGATTACAGGTGGGATTAATTTAATCCAACTTCAGACATTTACAGTGTCACTTCCTCTGAGCAAATGACTAATACTTTTAAAAATTTATTTATTTTTTATTTTTTATTTATGGTGAGTCTATGGGGAGAAATAAGTTTTTGCAGGTTTAGGAACAGAAATTTGTAGGTTGTGTAGGAATCTGATCCATTTTTTTTATTTATTCTGTGTCTTTGAAAAGCCTATTTCTGTCTATGGACTATGAACGGTATAGGAAAAGCGAACAGCTCAAGTACAACTATCGGTAGAAATGACATACCTATGTTAAAACAAAATAATTCTGAAATCTCATCCAGAGCAAGGAAAATAGTAGCAGGTGAGGGACAGAGCATGTTTCTCTGCTTTATCACAGCTACCCAGTCTCCTGCAACCACAAGGTGATTCCTTTTGCCTTTGTTCTTGGAGCAACTCTGCAGAACATCTCCTGCTGTTTTCCTTGGGTTGTGCTCCACCAGCCAAGCCTGACTGGCCTACAGCATTGCAGAGCTCGAGAGGCAATACCATGTCAGAGGGAGAAAAGAAATGAGATTTTCCTTCAGTAGAAATGCACGTTGAAAGGAATCCCATGACAAGGTAATCCCTGCTCACCATAGCTGTTCAGAGCTAAAAGCCATTTCTTACTGCATGAACACAGGCATCTTCATTCACCCAGCAAACATTCCTGGCAGATTATCCAAAGTAAAGGTTTTACATCCTAGGACAAAATATATTCTGCAAGGTTGATTTGTCCCATCTCTAGGTGGGGGACTTTATCACCCATCTAACCTGCAAAAGCTACAGAAGATATGAAATTCCTCAACTGGATTGCTTTTTTTTTTTTTTTGTAGGATGTATCAAATGACAGTCCTCTTGCCTTATTTTATCTCAATTTAAGATGTTTATGGTCTGAATTACACTGTTGTCTGTGTTTTGACTTTTCTCATCACACGTGATCATTTCTCAAGCAGTCTCACACCTTGACGTTAATTGTCCAGCAGAACTGTGTTGAGATTGCACAGTCCTGCTGCACCAAAACTGGGAAAACTTGGCTCAAAGGCAGCCAAATCTCCCAAGCCAAGGGCTACAAAATGCACAGTTCCTGGTGTTTGTAAGTATTTCAGTAATTTGTAGGAGTCCTAGGGAAAAATTAGACTCTACTGTGAATTACCATGCCAGCTACTGTGCATACACACAGAGACATCTATTTACCCAAGGTAGATACACAAGTCCTACAACTAGGGTCTCTCCCTCCAGTTGGGGTGACTTGCCTGTATACATACAGACATGTATAACCCATGCTATTCTTCTAAATGTGCATGGGCTAACAACGGGTTCCAAAACCCAATTTGGAAGCAGAAATCCCTTTTGGGGGGAGTAACAGAGCTTAAGAATATTCATACAGAGCCCTTACTGCCAATTGGCCTCTGAGCATGGTCCATGAATATTTAACTTGCTAACACAGGCACAGCCAGAGAGCACAGAGCTCTGCAGGAGATGGAAGCCACTTCTCCACCCAGAGGCTCTTCAGTGGTGGTATCTGGGCTTCTGTGGTTCCTGGAAAAAATGACTGGCCACGTTCTTCTTTTGTGCAAGGCAGTGCCTTCTGATGATTCCTGCTGAGGTGCTCAGAAAGAAGGCGTTGTCTAAAATAAAAATAAAAATGGTGGCAAGGTGCCCTTCCATACAAAGGAAAGAAAGCACAACTTTGGCTTAGCAGGGAATACCACCCTGATTTTAGCAGTGACCAACAGCTGAGGTGGGCACGGCTTGCAACTGAAAAAGGTTATCAGAGCTGTAAAGGCAGGGACCAACCACATTCCTTAGCACTGAAAGGAAAACGAATGATGGAATGTCACTGGGGGATAGAGCAGCAAGTCAGGGCTGCACATGCAGCGATAGCTTCCCACAGTTAATTTTTGATATGAGGCCGTTTTCCGGTTGTGAACTAAAACTATCTTGTTTAGAGAACGCTGACCTTCAGGCTGTGAACAGCTGGTGGTTTCGTGGCTTCCAGGAGGAAAAAGCTTGGGAGTCCACATCCTTTTGGATTTACTAAAAAAGACATGATGGAAAAGAGGTACTGGAGGCAAGGAGAAGGTTTCAGCACGTGGCCTCATGGTGCAAGGATGTGCTTCTTACTGAAGAAAAAACAATCCCACTCTCTCTCCTCTTCTTAACAAAGTGCTCTCACTCTTCTGTCTTGTACTGCCCCCAGTCTGTGCGATGGTGTGCAGTGAGATGGACTGAGTTAGTTGGTCATTTTTTGGCCAGAGCGATTTCCTCATCTGGCCCACTCTATTGCCATAGTAATGGTATAAGAAGGAGAGAGGGGACCACTCCTTTTGGCAGCAGTGTGGACTTCAAATTTTTTGTCAGATTATGATCTTAGAATAATGGAAATAAATGGCTTTATGTTTACAAAAATAGATGGAGATCGAGAGCCAGGAGCAAAGGGTAAGATCTCTGCATGACTGCTCTAAAGACTGAAGGCAAAATGCAGCTTAGAGTGGAGAGATGTTCCTAGAAAAGACAGGAAGAAGTCTGCAATATTTCAGATGTCTGACTGAATGGCAGAATGTTACGGAAAGTGACTTCATAAATGGGATAAAAAGGGATTAGAGAAAGTCCTGGAACATAAATCCAGTGGCTTAGACAGCCCTAAGCTCCTGACCTCTCAAAACTGGTAGGATACAGCCATGGGAAATGCACCTCTTGCCTCGTCTTATTTCTTCTATGCTTTCCTCACCGCCCACTGACAGAGAAAGGACACTGAACTCAATCTCTTGTCTTGACTGGATTTTCCTTGATTTTGGACTAGGTGATCTCTAGAGGTCCCTTCCAACTCTGACAATTCTGTGATTCCTAATTTCAGTTTACAGCTCTGTAACAAACAGTTGAATAGAGGCACAAACTTGTTTTTCCTGGTGCACTCTGATAGACACAAGGTTTGGAAGTTGTACTTCAAAACCCAGGTTTTCTGTCAATGGGATCACTTTGCAGACACAGTGAGGCTGTTTGAAATCACAGCCTGCTTGCACATCCCTTCCCCCTCCGCCCCATCTCCCTTAAGAATGAATACTAACCAACTTATTCTCCCATCAAAAGAAAAACCAGTCTGTTTTCAAGCAGGTCATGTTTAATGCACTTGGTGTGATGAGCAGTGCAATGTGCATGCAGACATTTAGGCTGTACAGAAGTTATCAGTGAGTGCCTTCTTGAATATGAAGATTTCTGAACTTTCGCCATTCACAAAAAAATCTCCAGGGAATGGAGAAGAAATGAGTACTGTGGGAGAGATGTTCTTTCCTGCAGTACTCAGTATCCTCAACCTGTATTTTCTACCTGTAGGTCATATAATAGGTTTATATGATAAGCATTGCATTGATTTGTCTTTGCACTGAATATCATCAGGAAAAGACAAAATATTAGAAGTTCATTGAGTTCACTTCCTTTTTGAGCACTTTCAAAGAAGATGTTATTATGATGGGAGACTCATTTTAAGTTTACCTGAGGTCAAGCTCTATCTTGCTGCATCTGAAATTGTAAACACGATTAGCTTAAAACCAAGAAACACTGTTAAGTTTGTTCTTGCTTCCTGTGGATAAAAGGAACAGAGATTATGAGAGTAAGGGAAGCTGTTTAAAAAGTCAGCGTAAATTAGTTCTTGTTTGCACTCATGGTCAAAACCAGAAAAATAGGTTGATCCCTTGGTTTACCAACTCAGTCAAGCTTATTCATCCTCAACAGGTCTGGTAGAAAAAGTCCCTGCAGCTTTGCACCTTCAGCCATGGTCCAAAGACTTTACCTCACCTAACTTTGTTAAGATTTGTATGGCCACCTTGGTCAAAAGAAAAACTCCACTTCAACAAAATATTTGCTTGATTCCACATCTGCGGTTAAACATCAGCAGCTACTGCTGGACCTCTGCATGCATCTGTTTATAGAATCATTTCTCCATATGTTGTGTTTTCCCAAGAGAGTGAAAACAAATATGAAGTATTCTCCAAATGCTCTAAACTGGCACAATTTCAGGCTGTTCTGGATTGCAATAAGCCTGTGTGCAACACCTCCTATGAATTTACAGGCTCTGGAACAGAAAACACTTATACTATAAGTGCTTAAGCCTTTCTTCTCTACATATATTTGCATTCAGTTGCTCCATAGCTCAAGCAGTAGGAGGGCTTGTTTGCAGTTTCAAAAACCTTAAGTTCAGTCCTGGATGGTAGTTGTGGTTATATGGATGTGGTCATGGTTCACGACACAGCTATGCCTTAGCCATGATAAAGCGTAAAGCTTGGCAGAAGGTCAGGCTGTGGGATAAATACACCCAAACAGCTCAGCAATCCCACTGACCAGAGCATTCACTTTGTCCCAGTCATCTAAGGCCTCCAAAGAATAGTTCCAGGAGCTCAGGAAGGAAAACACTCCTCCATCTCCTCTAGCTGCCTTGCATGTGGCTCCTACCCACACCACGGACTCCCCCACTGGCAGGACAAATAAAGTCATGTTTTCTTAGCTCCAGCCTCCACACTCCCTGGAAGAAATCATGTGATTTCAAGGTGATTTGCAACAACTTTCATTTTTCATGTTCTGACAGCAGTGTTATAAACCTCTTTTTTAACCCATGACAGACGTTTGTAGGAGTGTTGTAGCTCTGGAAATCTCTGACCATCTTGGACTCATATTTCCCGCCATGAACTCTCGTTGGAGATGTGATGTATTCAAAGGTAGGAAATAAAAATATTTTGTTTTAATATATGAATGACATAGGAATGGTGAGTGTTTGGTGAGGTCCCTTCAACCCAATCTATTCTATGATTCTATAAAACATAATTCAGAAAGAAGCTACGGTCTGTGGCTGAAGAAAATAGAAGGAAATAAATTAAAGAAAGCTTTGCCTCACTAAGAAATATTAGAGCATCATCAAATATCTTTTTCCCAGCGCATGGCCAAATTATCTTCTAGAGACTCATTCAACAACATCAGAATATATTTAGTGACTCCTTCTTGTCTATATTCTTCCAGGATTGCCAGGCTCTACGTGAAGAACTGGCCAAGGAAGGAGATACATTCTCTCAACCAGTGTATCATGGCCATGGGGCTTGTATTGCTCCATTCTGCCTCTTAGTACTGATGGCAATTGCAGAATTGGAGATGGTGCACTGAGTACCTACTGGAATATTAGCCTCCCATGGGGTTTTTGCATGTGCCTATGCACATTTGCCTTCTAGAGTTTGCTAATCCAGAATCACATCTGGGTCACTCTGTTGGCACTGATTTATCTGCACCTGTTAATTTAAAGCTAGTATGGATCCAGCCCCTTTAACTACAAGTATGATTTTTCCGTCAAGTCTTGCCCTTTTGGGAAACACATTCTGCTTTTTTTATTCCTAGATTCTAGATCTAGATTCCTACATTCTTTTTCAAGTGCACTTTGTGATGTTTTGGTCTCAGAAAGCAACCTCTATGGTTATTTCTGCACTCTTCCTTATCCAATGTGCAAATACATTGCGATTGAAAAGTGCCATTAGTCGTGAGACAGTTTTCATTTTCAGACAGTGCATCCACTTCAGTGAAATATGATTCGTGCTGCATTCCTGCTCTTTGCTGTGCAGAAAGAAAAGGGGATATTGGGTAAAAACCGCACGTAATTTCTTCAAGAGAACAGAATGTTTGTGATGGAAGTGTAAATACTAAGTCAGATGAAACTGGTCTGGAGAAAAAAAGAGAGACAGATAAACTAGCCGATGCTAAGGGAAGGAAGAAGAGGGGAAGGATGGTCCAATTGGTGAGGTGGGACCTTGGAAACTGTCAGACTCCTTTAAATAAAGGTATTAATGTGTTTTAAGATATTGCCTTTGCTCTGCTTTATCAGCACAACTGATTGCATGTACTCCCTTGGTCTGGTCACTGGAAATGCAAGTAGTTACTTTAAATCCCTCTTATATTGCTTTCTCACTCCTTCTCCAGGTGGTCATCCATCTTCCTTCAAGTCCCTTCTGCAGAGTACATGGGCTACCCTCGAGGTGTGACTATCTCCTTGTTGTCAGTCTATAAAGCAGTTTGGATCACCACAGATTGTAAACTGCCCAGAAGGTTTAAAACTGATGGAGCCACTATATCTGTCATCCTGAACTCTACTTGAACATGGGGCAGAGTTCCTCCTGATGACTCCTGCCCAGAGTCCAGTAACAGCCTCGTGAATGTCGTGCAGAACAGTGTCTCATTTTGAGTTGAAAGCTCAACAGACCAAATCTTCTTTGTGATGAAAGGAAAAGGTTAAGCCTTTTCACTCCCTCACACAGCAAAATACCTTCTAACTTTTTCTACAGTGCTACTGAACAACTCTGTCTTTTCTCTATTATTAGACATAGTTTTACTCCTTCTACGCACAAACTTTTTGCTTCAGATATACTTTAAAAGCTCTTTTAAATAGACCCTCTCAGACAGAAATCTTCTAGGCTCTTAGACACCATTATTTACCTCTGTGCACCTCAAAATCTCCCGCTTCTAGTCTTTGTTTTTCTTTTTTTCATTTATTTTATATTGATTTTCTGACTCTTTCTGGTTTTACTTTGCCATCTGTCCTTGTGAAATCACACCTCTTTAGGTATCTAATAAAAAAACTCCCAGAGTTCATGTACATTTTTCATCTGCTTTTCCTCCTCTGAATCGATTTGACTCATTAATCTTTCCATGCCAGAGACAAGAGGCTTTTCAGAAGCACCAAGGTTATAAATGATGGGTTGAAACACTTCCATTTTCCTCCAAGGACTGTTATCAGGATATGATCACCGATCCCTCAGAAACCACCAAATTCCAGTTGTGTGAGTAATTCATCTTTATTAGGTAATGGGTTCCAAAATAACCAATTTGTGTTACATATGTGACCTTCCAGTGCTACAAACTGACCAGAAAGAAACTTTAATGAGGCTTTAGCTGGGTTTCCATCCTTCATTAAGGGTTGTGTGGAGCAGCTGATACATTTACTTCCTTTAGGTGCTATCCTGTTATAAAGAAAAGCAATCAGTTCCTTGTGTGGGCATCTGGCTGCGGTTCCCAAACTGGTGGCTCACATCCCCAACTAGTTGTCTTAAACACACAGAGAAGAAATTGCTACGGGTCTCACTAAGATATACGGCATGGGATTTGGTTGCCCACAACTGAGCATCCCATGTCCCTGTGCCCAAGGTATATCCATAGACTCAAGGTATATGAGAAGCCTACAGAAGGTTGGCAGATGTGACCAGGGTCCTGCAGAAGGTCTGTACCAAACTCATGAGACAACAAGTGAAGTTGAGAGCTAAAAGCTCCTCAATTTATCCTGGTGGCTTCCTGTAAACATAGGCTTTAATTTAAGGGAGATCAGCCCTGTGCTTAATGTGGGGAAAGAACTGCACAGAGCCCTCCTTGCTTATGCAGCAACCAGTTGCAGGATCTACTCTGTCTTTCAGAATTTTTTCATATCTGCAAACATTTATTTATTCTTTAGTGATCCCATGGGATAAAGTTGCCTCCTGATTAGGAGATGCTCAATGTCTAGCTTTGGTCTTTGTATTTCTCCTGTCTCTTCACATTTCTTTCATCCTGCTGGTTTTGTTTGCTTTGGGAAAACTGCAAAACAGCTGATCCAGAGACCATGAAAGTCAGCGGGAGTCTTTGAACAGGCTTTGATGGGGTTTGGATTAATCAAGTGAGAAATAATGATAGACTGACAGATTCAGCTTTGGCATTAATCCTTTTGGTTGAAATGCCTGCCTGACTCTTGCTGTAATGTACTTTGGTTGTTTCTTTTAAGTCTTTTTACTTAACTATTCAGAGATGGATAAACAGCTCTTGGAAGGGAAAGAAAGACAACAAACTATTTATCATTCTTTATTGCAAGTATCTGTTCGCATGACGTTAGCACCCAGTGGCTTTGCTGAGTCAGGTGCTGCAAAAGCGTGGGCTCAGAAACACAGTCTCTGATGAATTCTGAATCTCTGATGAATTCCTGAAGAGAGAGTGCAGCATTACCCTCAGTCCCCAGCTGGGGACTTGAAATGCAGAGGGATTAAGTAAATATTCTTCAAGTAGATGCTGGCTTAAGTCTTTCAAACAAGGTTAATTAAGGAAACCAAATAATTACAACAGTCAGTGGAACAATCCGGGCTTTTCTTTATGCCAAACAGAATTTCTGCGAGTTTGGTGACTCAGCTGAGGGCAAGGTGGACTTTTCTGGATACTTTTGGGTATAAAAAGGCTGTGGACTCTTTGGGTAGTATCTTCTAGTCCCTCCTAGGACAAGGAAGCAGCATGGGGTCAGCAGTGAATAACCAGTCATTCCAACATGGTTGGACATACTGTTGATGGCACAGAGGCGCTACATTTACATATTTTTGAGCTTTTTTCTCTCCAGCAGTTTCATTAAGGGTGTCATGGTAGCAAGTTGGTGATAAATTTGCAAGCAGATTCAGGCGATATTCCCCACACTACCATGGAGAGGGACTCTTTATCAGGGAGTGTAGCGATAGGATGAATGGAAATGGTTCTAAACTGAAAGAGGGGAGACTTTGATTAGATATTAGGAAAAAAATTTTCACTGTGATGGTGGGGAGGCACTGAAACAGGTTGCCCAGAGAAACTGTGGCTGCCCCATCCCTGGAGGTGCTCAAGGCCAGGTTGCACAGGGCTTTGAGCAACCTGGTCTAGTGAGAGATGTCCCTACCTATGGCAGGGGATTAGAACTTGATCTTTAAGGTCCCTTCTAGCCCAAACTATTCTATGATTCTATGATCTTTCTTTCAATCATAAAGGATGTCCAAGAGGTGAGAAGTGTCCAACTCTGATTTTGTGCCTACAGCGGGGTGGAGAACCTTTTGTTTGTTCCTGGAGGTTCCTATGCACTGTGAAGTGCTTGACTTTCCCAGTGTCATTGCCATAATGGTCATGATGACCAAACGGGTCATTTCACAGTGATTATAGCTGAACTATGGTCATAATTGGCATTTTGGAGGACTTGGGGTTGTTTATAAGGTCAAAATATAAAGAAGCACTGTCATTGTCAGAAAAAATTTGCCTTCCTTGCCCTGTCTTTTTACAAGGAATAATAAAGCCAAAGTTCATTTGTAGCAAGATGAATGGCTTCAAAGGGTTCCCAATAAAAAAACACAGCCTCATGTGGGGTAGCTGCGTATTTTAGTGGGAGGTCTGGAAGAAATATGATCCCCTCATCTGAGGCTGCCAAGTGTGGGTAACTGTCTCACTCTGAAGATTTTAGATAGGGATACCTTTTGCATTTCTTGTCCGGTCAACAGACCAAGAGCTATTATGCAATATCCATTTGCTATAAGTTTATTTTTTTCTGCCACAGCAGCAGAGGGAATGTTTCTAGAGCATCCATAAGGGAGCAGCTAACCTTCAAAGCACAGTACTTACTTGGCAGGGGAAAGTTGTCCGAATGAGAACGGAAAGTGCAGAGAAATTTTCTAACCCAGCAACATTGCACAGGGACACTCTTATTCACTGGATCCAGCATAGTTTGTTCCAAACATCTCAAGATGAATTTATCTTGAAACTACAGGACTTAGAAAGCAGAAAAACAGAGAATACTATCCCAGAAGTGATATCTAGAACTTATCCTAGGTGGCATGACATGTAGAAAGTAGTAAAGCAATGGCAGCTCCTGTTTCAGGACACAAGTTTGAAGCCAAAGTTTTTCCTCCAACTTTGATCCTCTGAGAAAGAGCCTCCATGAGATTTCTGTATGTTTGGAAATCTGGGATTTGGCCTTCAGGCATTGAAAGGCATGTTAAAAAGGGGTGAGCATTTTATCATGCCTCTGTATGTGTCTGTGTTGGTTTGCCACTAATTGATATCCTTAGGCTCTTACTGTGTCTTTCCATAGTGGGAAGAGAGACTAATGATAGAAAAACTCAGTATGTTCTTTATCTAAACATGTGTTTTGTATGAACTATCTACACATTTCAACCTTTTGCATCAAAATCTTGAAGGGTAGTATAAAACAAGCACAAAAACCTCAACAACCACAAAACAAAACAACACCACAGAGTCCCGTTTTCTTCTTTCATCCAGTTTCCTTCCCTCCAGCCACAGAAGAGTCTAAATTAATTTATCGCATCATTGATTTCATAGCACAAAATGAGAAGTTTTCATGTATCTGACATCTGAAAAATAACTTCCACCCACTGGAGTGGGACCCTGCAGTCCAGCCACTGATGTGGTGAGGATAACAAGGAAAAGGAGGCAAGAGCTTGAGATATTGCCATCATTTTTTATGAGGACAGAATTCCTCCTCTAAATCAAATCCATGCACACTTTTGAACTCCAGACTACTTTTGTTCAGGACTCAGGTCAGTGGGAGTTTTATGGCGAGCTCAAAGATATGAAGATCTAGTCATGAATGAGTTGTCTTACCTTTTCCAATTGTGGCTATTTTTGTTCCTTTAGTCAAGACCCAAAGCTGTTCTGAAAAAAACTGGTGTCTTGACTTTCCATATTGGATTGCTGCAAATGTAGTCTCAGTCCCAGCTAGAAAACACCCTCCAGAGAACTAGAGAATTTCTTGCACCTGAGTATGACTGGTTTATCAGGATACCATGAAATATACCCCTAAAACCTGCATGTGGGCCAGCTTGGGTGATGGAAAGTTGGGCAAGGTGTGGAATGCACTGTGCTTGAACCTGCTCCAGCAGGCTAATAAAATCCTGAATGGCATGAGGAAGGTGACTAGGGCACTATTCCTCATTGTCTTTTGCACTATCACCATTTCTGCAATCAAAGAAAAGTGCTGGGTAGCAGGTACAGAAGAAACCAAAGGAGATAATTTTTCATATGCAGCATAGCTATGAAACTTGCTGTCGAACACAGTGTGGATGCTAAATGTTTAAAGGGTTTCAAGAAGTCTCTTCCTTAGGGTTGTGATGAAGTGTGTTGTGGCCTGTGATAGAGAAAGTTTGGATGAGTTGGTCGAGTGGTTCTATTGACTTTAAACTCTCTGGGTAGTCTGTAACCCACCCCAACTGAAAGTGCTTTGTAAACTAAAGACATAAAGGTAGTTGTACTTAGAGGGACATCTATGCAGTTTGCATATAAGCCTTGAAGAACAATGAACGCTGCCCTAGGTCTCAGATATACCTATAGTGTCACCTCTCTTCTCCCCACCACATGACTCCATGTATGTTCTTCTGCTTGGGAGACGTCCCTTGTCCCAAGACACGGAGTTGTGGTGCTACAGATGTGCTAGAGAAGGTCTGTTTGGGAAATGCCTTTGCACACTCTTTTCTTATCTCTTCAAACTGTTCCTCTCGTAGCTTCCTCCCTCTTTCCTTCCCTCCCACCTGCATCTTATCTCTTACTTGGCAACCCTCTGAGTTGAATTACCAGCCAAGGGGCCTGCTCTGATCTGCAGCTTGGAGAGAGGGAATGTTATTTTACCACCTGATAGGAGACAGGTCTCTCTGTGAACGACAGGGAAGGGAAGATCCTGGAATTTCTTGTTCAAGCAGAAAACCATCCTATTGAATTGGCTTCAGAGACTGAGATTAACCAACAGTACAGGCTCAGGCTCTGTTTTCTTATTTGCTATGAAGCAAATTTTTATTTGTAATTTCATTTTTTTATTGTGGTAATTACTCATGCAATTACTGCAAAAAAAACAATTGTGCCCTACTTTCTACCCCCGGCCATGCATTTCCAAATCATTCCTTATGAGACCACACGGATCGCTAATCACTTTCAATCAGATCAGTTCTCCATCTGAATCACTGCAAAACAATACAGGCAGAGGGCTGGGCCCTATGGCTAGGAATAAGTCCCTGTGGGGACAGTAAATCCGTTATTTTTCAGGAACTGAATGAACCTGGCTCAAGTCACATGCTCATAGTACTAAGATGCTTCATGGGTAATGTCAGATGCTTATAAAGTAGATGTCTCCATTTGAACAAGTTGCACTTGACTTACTTTTGTTGTCAATGGAGAAAAATGAAGCCTTATAGAGAGAAGTTTGTCCCAAGCAGACATCTAGAGTGGGACTGAATTGATATTTAGGAACCTTGTGCTGTCTCAGATCACTGTGGGATCCAAGACATCTACACTGGGTTAGCAGGTGGAAGACAGGACAGGAAGAGATGACATTCTTCAGAATCAGAAGACTGAGGCCATGCAATCTCCCCCTCAGTGCCTGAAAATATCACTGGACTCTTCTTGATTGGATGAATCATTCCTTACAGGGACTATTTCTGACCCAGGATAGCTGTAGGTTTCTACAGTGTCAAAGATTGAAGTTAAGTGAGAAGGAACTTGCCTGGTCTGTATTAGACTTCAGGAAATCTAGTGCCAGGACTCATACAATTTGACTCCTGTCTCACAGGGTTGCACCACAGCCTTTCTTCTGCCCTGTGATCCCTCCCCGTACTTGAGGTATCAGCAGAGTGTGATGCATGATCACCTGTGTGAGGAGACCCAGGCATAACCTTAGCTGGGGCAATGTCCTAAAAGGAGACTTCCTAAGAGAAACCAAGCTGCCCCTCAAAGTTCCCTGGTCCTGATGTGTCTCCCACACATCATTTATTGATAGGGATCAATCCCTATCAATCCCAACCTTCTATCTTGGGACCTGAAAGGTTTGTCCTGGGACTATCTCTCATTAGTTTCCAGACCTAGATCATTGTCTTTGGCAGAGTCAAGCCTTAAACGTTGCTCACCTGAGTTCCCATCCCAAGCCTAAGATATGAGAATATGGCCCTACAGAGGAATGGGCAGGATACTCTTTCTCATCCTTGTCATTCTGCTTCTCTAAGAGGATTTCAGATGCAAACAAAGGAATATTTTAATCCTCAGGAACTTGAGTACTGCTGCGGAGTTTGGCTGGCGTTAGGCCAGAAATTGTTCATCCTGCAGTGGAATAAAACTGACTGCCACCAAGATCTGTGGAGACTTTCACTGCTTCAGACTCATGTTTAGAAGGAGCCTCCTGGCTCATTGAGTTCAGAGATTATAGTGTTGCCTGTAATTTAAACTTCCCCAGGAGTTTATCAAACTACATCTTACATCAACATGGATGTTTTTCTCTTATGTGTGACATCCACAGCTTTTTTGGGTGAAATATAACGTAGCTTCATTTATTATTTTTTTTTCTGATAGACATTCTGATTTTCTCTCAAAGTGGATATTTGTTATGAAGTGCTCGATAAGACACTTGCTTAAGCAGGATACTAGATGTAGCTGATCGAAGGGACTGATGTATTCTTTTGTTTATTTAGCACTGCCATTAGTAAACAGGAGAAAGAAAAAAACATTCCTATGGGGGCATTCTTGTGAAGCTGGAGTGGAAATGAAGAACAGCCCCAGATGAGAGAGAGATGCCACAGAAACAGATGTTATTATCTTCAGAAAGAATTTCACACTTCAAATATAGCAGCAGTAAAACCAAAGATCGATGGGATGCAAAACTGTTGGTGTTTTGCCCTTCTTTCCTCCCTTCATCCCCCTATTCCTTGTTTGATTCTGCCTCCAAGATTCCTATGTAAATGCAGGTTTACTATATAAGAGGGAAAATGGATGCTGGGCAGGATTAATCAAAAGGCTGATGTTTCAGGGGTTTCAAGATAGAATTCTGCTAGAGTGAATGAACTTTGTATCTGTACCCCAGTTAAGAAAGGGAGTGCAAAGGAGTAGCTGTGTTAATTGCTTGTACACACCCAGGTTTTCTAAGGAGTGTTGTTTGTAGTACCTGAGAATATCTGTACAGGGAAAAAAACCAAAACAAACAAAAAACCACAAACAGTTTTGTGAAAGAGGAGGAAATTTGGACACCTTTACAGAAAACACTCCTCATTAATTCCATTAAAGGTACTTGTTTTCAAGATTAACCTTGATTTTCTCTCTGACCCAGTCCTGCTGGCCAGGTTTACTAGGATGAGGATCCTAGTAAACTCCTAGAGGATGATGAACTTTAATAGCAGCCAAAGATCTATCACCAAAACAAGGCAGGCGTTTGAGAGATATTGATCCAGACATTTGTGGGAGTAAATCAGCAGAATCTTTTGGATGAGGCAGAGGTGTTCAGCTGGTATCTATCAGCTTTGTCCTTTTGAGGCCTGTGGAGGCGAACTGATTTAGTTCAGTTTGAGAATCTGACCCAAGATATTGTTTAAGAGTTATGGGAAACAGAGACAGCTTCAGGACTGAGCCGGAGGGTTGGTCAGACCCAAGGACTTAAAGAAAAAGGACAAAAAAGGCATCAGACCCTCTGAGAGTTGGTTGTTAACAACTGTCCAGGGAGGGTTTATTCTTCTTAGAAACTAATAGTTCATGTTTTTGGCAGCTTTTCTGGGAAACAGATAGGTACCACCTCTCCTTTAGTGGAGCAGAGGAGTGATAAAGGAACTGTTGTGTTAATGGTTAAAGAGACTAAATCAGTCCCCAATTTCTGGCAAATGGAGAAGCCAGTTCATGGAGGTTGGCCACGCTGCAAATACTTTGCTTTGCAAAACAGTTGGGTCCAGAACTGCTAGGTCCTGGCCGAGTGATGATGAGCTCAATAGGGCTTATTTGAGTGAGTGTACTCCTCTGAAAATCGTTAAAGGGCTGGTGTCTAATTTTGTACAGCTCTTTTTCAGGGTGTGACAAGACCATGCAACAGCCAGAAGAGCCCACATCTTGGCTCAAAGCTGGAAGCATTCAAGGGGTTTCAAAATTTCTCTCACTTTTTAGCTACTTAGAAGTTGGGAAAGACCCCTCCCTTCTTAAAATAGGTCCTCACGGAACTATTTCCATTTTCCTCCTCTGCTGAGAACTGCCTGAATCTTTAAGTGCCTGAAAATCTATCCACATCCATGTGGAGGGTCTAAATAAGTGTTTAGTTTAAGCTAGACTTCCTTCCAACCAATAGAAAGGTCCTATAACTTGACAGAGATATTTCCAAATCTGAAGCAGGCTGTTAAAATATCCTTTTTTGCTGACACACTGAGATCATTTTCCATTTTACATGTGGTCTTGCAAGAGTTAACTGTGCTCATTGCTGCTAAGTCTAATGGTTCATCTTTTATTCTATGCAGTGCACTGCTTGTGCAGGTAGAAATTCTGTTCTCAGACGTGCATTTCTCTGAATTATTTAAAAAATAAAGCCAAAATGTCTGGCAGAGGTCACCTTGACTGCTCTGAGTTTTACCTCTTCCACATTGCACAGAGTGAGCTGTGCCTAATGGAATAGACGATTCCAGCTGGATTACGCCAGAGTCTGTTAAAAGAACAATTCCCCTCACTGTCTCTTCCAGCCTGACATATCGATAACTGACAATTCAAATTAATATGATTTAGAGCTGCAGTTCCTTATGACAATATCATTAACCAAAGCGACTAGCAATGTTCAGCCTTCAGGTAATTGCTGAGGTGTGATGGGCTGCCACGTAAACCTGTGTCTCCTCTTGCAGCACCCTTGTAGCACTTTGATCACCCTGGTCTGGTAATGCTGAGCACTTTTTATACCAGGTCCTAGGACTCAAAAATGTCAGCTTTCTTTTGAATTAATTTTATCTAGGCAAAAGAAGTAATTCTATCCCTGCATGGGACTGGGAGAAGTTTCCTTTTTTAGATTCGACTCTGGGTAGTAAAAGCATTATAGACATGGACTTAGTTAAGAAGAAATGAAGAGCAGGAGTTAATATTCATTATGAGAAAAAGCAAAGAAATAATCATAAAGAGGAAAACCCTTGCTGGCAATCTCTTTTTCTATTTTTTCCCCCCTCTCATAATCCAGCCTCCTTTTCTGAACAGAAGCAAGCAATCAGAAGAGTTAAAGGACTTGTGCCTGGGAGAACGACAGAGTACTATTATTACAACTTCTTAGAATATCTGTTGGTATTGCCAAAACATCAGTTTATTGAAATTTGCGCCACTCATTATACATAAGTTCTTTACGGGCATGTTTTTTGGGATTACTATGCCTTACCTGATATTTCACCAAAGTCTTTGAAGTCAAGTCAGCCTGATCTCATTTCCACCACACGGCAAATTCAACAGCATCCAGTGCCCAAGTATTCAGAGCTTCCCTGAACCCATGCATTCCCATCTAAAGAGATTGCCACAGTAAAAGGCTTTATTGCCTTTTACCATTTTCCTGGGTCAAAAATGAATCACTCCTATTTTGTTTCATGAGCTAAAAGAGTTTCTGCCCAGTTTGTCCACTGAGCACCCTGATTCTTTCCTACTTTTACCATGGCAAAATCTTCGAGAAGGTTGTCTGATGGGACATCACAGATATTCATGTTGCTTCATATTTTAGCATCCACAAAGCAGTGGTAGATCCTAGGACTTCAAATATATGGAGATATTTCTCTGTACATCTGCATGTCCCCTGTGAGCCTGCCATTGCTCTCTAAGCACTTTTCCCCCCCTCATTTTCTGTTGAGCAAATGTCAAGAGATGCCATGCTTCAGTAGAAGCATTCCAGAATTGAACAGTGATAAATGCAGATCAGAGTTTTGTTCTACATCAAGCATAAAAAAAGAGAAGCATTTTCTCCCAGAACTTCCTTTCCTCTAAATAATAGATTATTCCCACTTTATTCATATTTATTTAGTTTTCTTGGGACTTATTCATAAGCAGAAAGTTCTATCTCCTTTTCCTTTCCTTTCCTTTCCTTTCCTTTCCTTTCCTTTCCTTTCCTTTCCTTT
>JAOXJM010000012.1:1265026-1277855 GCA_026413425.1 Tringa solitaria
CACCTCGCCTCTCCTCTCCTCGCCTCTCCTCTCCTCTCCTCTCTCCTCCCTTTCTCTTCCTTTTAAACTCACCTCTTAAAGTACCTTGACTTAACTTGATTCACCCACACAGGTAATTTTGTGATCTGCTACTCAGATTTCTTTCTTGGTGAAAACCAGCAAGTTTTAAGAAAATCCCCAGCATCATCAGGTAGTAAACTTGATATGAACTACTTCTTCCTATGGATGAATTTTTGTTTTCCTTAAAAACTGTTTCTCTTGCATGAATCATATGTTATGGCAGCCCACTAGGAAGAACAATTCTACCCTCTGTCTGGCCTGCATCCCCACTTTGGCTGCCTTTCTTAGCTATGCATCAGTTCTGCTTTTTTCCTACCCAGTTATTACTTTGTCACACTTTCAGGTTTCCAGGTACACACAGTTAATTACATCAGATGGTCTCAGACCTGCTGTCTCATTGACACAGGTGCTCAGTATGTGTTAGACACTTAGGTCATGGCACTTTTATGCTGTCCAGTATTGAACTCCCATTTTTCTAGTCTTTGCAGACTTCCATCAACAGCTTTACTCTGGCTCGGGGAGACTTTGGACAGTAATGAGGATCACTCGTTATTTTCATTCCTCCAGACATTCAGGACGCACAACTGAAGCCAGTCAGATGAGAAAGTTACCTTCAAGGTCTTGAGACATGAAGTACATTTTCCAGGCGCAGGACAAGCTATTGAAGAGACATCAGGGAGTGCTTATGGTGCCATTAAAACATGCTAATGCAGGAAGCTCACAGTTATACTTGTTGATCCAACAAAGGGACTTTCTTTAGCCCCAGTTCATCATTCAGACTCCTCTGGGGTAAATGAAGACTAATAGATTCCTTATGGAGGTCATTCATCACATCTCATTGACCTCAAACAACTGTCCTGGGATGAATTGCCTCACAGATATAACCCTGCTCGTCCCAATGGACACTGAGATGCACAGTTTATACTGGGTGAGAACATGCAGATGTCTAAAATTAGGCTAGAACCCCTCTGGAGGCTGAAATGTTAGGAATACCTGATCCATCAAGGGAAATTGTTTGTCTGGGTTTGACTGGCTTGTGGGACCCCCCTGCAGTGCTGCCTCCAGCTCTGGGGCCTCAGGGTGGTAAAGCTCTGGCCCAAGTTTCCCAGAGAGGTGGGAGATGTCCCAGCCATAGAAAAGTTCAAGGTCAGGTTGGATGGGGCTCTGAGCAACCTGATCTATTGGAAGATGTCCCTACCCATTGCAGGGGTTTGTACTAGATGGCCTTTAAAGGTCTCTTCCAACCCAAACTTCTCTATCATTCTGATTCCATGATTCTATGATTTAGGAGTGTTGATCAGGAGTTAGTAAAGCCTGTGGCCTCACTGTGGCCTGACATTACGTAAAATCATCCCACTGGCTGAATAATTCATTGCTCTCTTGCCCTTAGGTGCCGTAATAGCCAAGTTGGGTGTATTGGGCAGGTGACCAGAATTTGGTCCTCAAGGCTTATATGTTCCCTGGCAAAACGGGTTCTGGTCTTTAGGGAATGAAAACAGTAGTATTATTAATAGTCATAATAAAAACATTAATACGCTTATGGTCCCTTTGAGCCTACTATCAGGCTATTTATTGAGGTCAGCAAACTAAGATGTCTGGAAACAGCTGTGGGAATTGACTGGGGCCCTGCATGAGCTGTTTATTACATTAATGTTTGTTGTTGGAAGCAATGAGTCTTTCAGAAAAGAAAAAGAAATGCTGTGGATCTGTTCCCCTTTCCCTTTTCTCTCCCCTTTCTCCCTCTTGTTCTGTTGCTGAAGTAGATACAAATAAGTGAACCTGTATGGAGTGTGGTTGGTGTGATGGGACTGCAAAAGGGAGTAACTGGGAAAAGGCAGATCCTGTAACTATGGGCTTCTTTCATCCTGAAGCCCAACCGTAGCGGCTCCGCTATAGTTTGTCACTGGAACACTCAATGGCCACGTGAAGTAAACTGCCAGCTACCATCATCTTTGGGAGGTTGTTGTAACCACAGTAGAGGGGATGGCTTTTGGCTCTCAGGGGACTCTGTGGTCTGGCTGAGCAATCAAAGAGGGTGGTAATAGCCAGGCCAAGCTATCTGGGATTTCAGGGTAATGTAAAATGCCATTATTCATTTTGTTAGCTGCAAATGGCTTTTATTTACATTTCCACTTAGCTAGGTAGTTTCCTCAAGCCTCCAAGAATTCAAGGCGCAGACGTGTTATTAAGACATTTAAAACATCCCCATATTTAACAAAAACATCTGAGGGGATTGAAAGCCTTTGTATTTTTTTTCTTACTCTTGCCCTTTCTTTATTGAAGAGCAAAAGCAAATAAAAGTCTAAAGCTCTTGGACAACTATAAAGTCTCTAAGAAGGGATTTTCTTCCAAGGGGCATGTAAGCAGCCTATAAAAATATATTTTTATTGTCATTTTTTTAAGAAAGTATTTTAAGTTTTGGATTTCAGGGGTCATCCTACCAGGAGGAATCCAGAACCATGATGCTTGGTGGAATATACAGCTGCAGGGCAAAGAGAAAGAATTTAGGGTGGGCTTTGTAAGTGGTTTTTGTTGACCTCCCTGTGTTTTTTGCTACATTGGAGATGGACAGATAGGGAAAAGGAATCAACAGGTTTGGAGAAAACAGGGTGTTGAAGGTAGTTCACTCCAACTGAGCAACCACCACTGCTCCAGGCCAATAGGGAGCGCCGCTGATGATCCTACACAACTTGAGAAAGATATGTATGGCTACACCTCCACCAGTGATGTCCTCACCATCAATCAATTATTGCCATTTCAAGCTGCTCCACAGAGCCCCAGAATTTCATTGTCTGAAGCCTACAAGCCACTTACACCAAATTATTTCCTGAGCTGCTGCAATTTTATAGATCTTGCCCAAAAGTGAGCTCAAAGGCTGCCAAGGTCTCCTCAGCCTTTCTGCACCCAAGGTGAGCAGATGCTTCAGTTCCTCTTCTGGCACTTGATGCTCCAGCAACTGGACAAGTCCTTCTGTATCAGCTTTGGGCAGCTGAAGGTTAGTGAAATACAGCCAAGTCTTGCATGAACGATACCAAGACAGGCTTACATGCACAAGGATTTAGTTGCAGTTATACCTCCACAAAACCAGCATTAGATAAATAATTGGAAAACCATTTATTTTAAGAGTTTTACTGATCCCCCTCCCCATTTTAGGCATTTGACGTCTTTTTTTGGTACCTGTGGACACTCTGGCTGCCAATTGAGTCTCTGCAGCATTCAGAAAATGAAGTCTCCACAAAACTTGAACAAAAGCCCCAACCGTTCCCCAAACTGAAGGACAGAGTTGCTGCAGAACGTGTCCAAAATAGAAGGCAAACCAGAAAAAACAAAACAAAATCCGAGCCTAAAAATTAAACTGAAATGACAGCCACCAAAAAATGCAGCCAGCAGCACAAAAAAGAATCCACGTTGTGCCCTCACCAACTCCTACTTTGTAATTAAGTGAAAATGCTGAAGGTTTGGTGTTTTTAAAACTGTTCTCTGGTTTCCTCAGGGTGGGGTGGGGGGGAATAAAACCCCAAAACCTTGTGTTCCTTTTCTGAGTAAACAGCGGAATTTCAGTGGATTAATTTTCCCAGCTAAGCCAGAGCTGGAGGATGCTTTCCCTCTGTTATTTTTTTCCCTCTGTGACTTCTAATTTTGTCACCGGTTTGCATGGTTCCTTGTGAGACCAGAACCTCCTTGTGGTTCATGAAAGGGATATTTAAGCTTTAGCTGATCTGGAGAAAACGGCTTGGTGTGTTGCATGAGAAACCAATCAAATTTAAGTGGTGAGGAGGAAAGGCTTGTGCTTTAATCATTTCAGGGCTTCTGGTCCTGAGGCGCTGCCTGTGCTGAGGAATTTTCCTATTGAATTGGATAAGAGTAAGGAAAAAGAAAAAAAAAAAGAAAGAAATTTCTGTAAAGAGTTATTAAAGACAACAACAAATGAACTTTTCCTCAGGAAAATGGGAAGGCAATGGCATTTTATTTTGTTTGTCCAAAACTCAAACACCAAAATACTCTCACCAAGAACCAAATGTGGCTGCAATGCCTGAGGGGCACTGAAGCTTAGATGTTCCCACTCTTCATGGGCTGGATCCATGGGATAGACAGAATTTCCCATAACTCACTACAGGTAAACATGTAAATGAAGACAGGGGTCTTGTGGGAAATGTAGTTTAACTTTGAGACCTGTCCACTGAGGAAACCAAGATCATTTTCCATTGCCAGAAATGATTGTGTCAGCCTTTAGGCATAGAGGTATGTTGGTTCTTGGCCTGAATACTATTTTTTTTCAGAAATTGAATATCTGGGGAAAAAAAAATAATCTGATTTTTGTGCCGAAGGCAGGAAGACTACCTAAAAAGAACAGTGATAAAAGTCTTGTCTTTTCATAAAGAGTGGGAACACCTGAGGACACGCCCATGCCATTCTTAATTATTTTAAAGATAATTTGTTTACCTTCTCCTGGAGCCACTAGTGTGATAAAGAGCTGCTGTCATTGTTCTTTTAAAAATATGTAGACTGGTCTTGTCTGCTCAATAGGTGAAGATGAAGGGACGTTTGATTCTCTATAGAAGATGGGAGAAAAGAGGGTAAGAGAAGTGATTGTCTCTGGGTCTACATCCACAATCTGTTGTGAACCACTTGAAGAACCATTAGAAGGATTTAGCTGAGCAGAGGAGATAAAAAAAGGCCAGGAATAGAGAAAACATGGAAAAATCATAGATGATGCAACCCCATTTCCTATGACTGGAGATTTGATGCTCGGCAGTGGCCTGCAAGCCCATAGCTGGCCTACATTTCCAGCCTCACCTCACTTTCGGATTATTTTCCATGCGTTTCAGCTGTTTCATTTTCACAGTGAGCACCTTGTAATAGTGAGCAATGCCTTGAGGTTCTACACAATTACTTTGCAGAGAATGAAAGAATCAGCTGGAGTTTCACCAGATTTTGAGAGAGCAGGGACAGATCCATGGTTCCTGGGCACCAAGGACATCTGCACAGAACCATCAGATATGACTTGATATCTTCTGGACCAGCAGCACAGAGATTGGGATAACACCCTTAAAATAGATAGTTTGGGAAGTGAACGGGAGACATGAAGTGTCTTGCATAAGAGGTAAGCCAGAAAGACAGTAGCAGAGAGGAAAAGTCTCAAGGACCTTCCTGTTGACCTGGTGTGTCTCTCAAGAAGCATTCTGGATTTATACAGATGTCAGCAAGATAAGAATCCAGCTTCAAAAGCTCAGCATCTTGCTCCCCTGAGTCACATTTTACTTTAAAAACTGATTTATTTTTTTCAACAGCTGAGTCAATACATCAAACCAAATCTGTTTCTCATGAACCCAGCACCTGCTAGATGATATTGAGAAACAAGAAGTGGAACTGGGAAAACATTACTTACATTTTGCAAGATGTAGCAATATCACATCAGTACCTTAGGGAAGAATAAAGACAAAGCATCGATGAAAAAAAATATCTTTCTCCAATCAAACATCAGAGACCATAGATAATGAGGAAAGGAGGGTGCAGTACAATATTTGGCTTTGGTATAACTGAATTGCTACATCTCCAGGTAGTGTAAATCTGATTAGTTTATATGGACCAAACACTCATCAAGATCAAAACTAGTGCTCTTTTATCTTTTTTTTTTCTTTCTTTTTACTTTAAAAGGTAGCAGAAACAGTAAGTTTATTTCAAAGAAATCTATGACCCTTGTGATTCTAGTAACTGAAATATCCATTAAAACCTACCCAGAGCACGAGAGATAGAAGGTGGAGTTGACAAGAAGAAAGAGCTATTTTCATTGGCAGCTTTGGGAAAACATCAGAAATATCAGAAATAAGGGTTAGGGGTTTTTTAAAGGGTATAAGGGTTCTAAGGTTGCTTTATTTTTTTAAATAACTGTATAACTGAATGAAGGCTGGAAATTTCCTTATAGAAAAAGTATATAAATAGCATAATTTCATCATTAAAAATTTCAATTATGTTATGATATTTCACCCTTTTAAAATTTACTCTGCTTTATTCCCATAAGAAGGAAATGATCATAAATCCATGTGTGTATCTGTAGACAAATAGGGGTATATACATATGTAGATAAGTAAATAGAGATAGTGTGTCTGTGAGATGTCCAGAATGTGCCCTTAGATATGCAGAAATATATAGCTTTGTAGGTGTGTGTATATACATGTATTGACGTTGTGCCTTTTTATGCAAAGAGTTTTATTTGGATGAACTCCAGACTTGTTCTCACCCTGATAAAAAATAATATAAAACACACATTGCATGGCTAAGCATACTATAAGGACCAGAGTAAATTGGTACAGTATCACTTGAGCAAATACGGCATAATTAATTTAACCACAAATCTGCCTACTGAAGTAATTATGTGCCTGCACCAACCTGTGCATGCTCTCATCCACCTCCCTATTTGAATACACA
The DNA here is from genome assembly GCA_026413425.1 of Tringa solitaria. NCBI lineage: Eukaryota > Metazoa > Chordata > Aves > Charadriiformes > Scolopacidae > Tringa > Tringa solitaria. The sequence goes on from JAOXJM010000012.1 coordinate 1,271,516, forward strand.
GGCTTTATTGTACCTGTAAATACATATGTCCTTGCAGGCACATTTTTGTGCATGACAAGATACTCCTGTTTAGCTCCAGTGCTTTGTGGAACTGCGTGGCTGGACCAAATTCCTAGTCCATTATCCAGGCTCTCACGTAAGCCAGCATCACATACTTCAAGTGCAGCTGGAAGAAACTTTGCAATAGCTGGTGTGAGACAGTCTGAGCCTTGAATTAGACCTCTTTCAGGCTTGACAACAATACCAAAACGAGACATTGGAGAGGCCTTCTTCCCTCTACCATCATCAGCATCCTATGGATGGGGCCCTATTTTCCTCTCTCTTAAAGACCTGTGGCTCCAGATGTATCATTCTGGGACTGAGAAAGGCGTTCAAGGACTGAGCTGAATCAGATCAGGCCTTTTTAAGAAGACATTACATCACTTGCAAGGTCTTGGAAGTGCAGGAGAGGTCAAGCTTCTTGTGGGAAGCCAAAGGGCAATAACTCCTGCTCCAAAGTGCAACTTGCACTTGCAGAAGCCACTTCGTTCCCCTATCTTTATTTCTCCTTTAGTGGAACTGAACACACACAGAGTCCATCTGCTTCAGCTCTGCAGAGCTGGCACAGCTGCACTCTTATCTTCTGCATCAGCATCCCAGACCTTTTATTGCTGACAAAAGAGAAATATTTACGCAAGAAGGCTGTGGGAACACAGCATTCTCACTGGCACGGTCTCCCATGCCTTGTTTTCAGTCACAAATAAATAATGGCATGGACAGCTTATCTGTGTCGCGGAGGCAATGGCTAAAAACATAAAACTCTCTGGATCAAGAAGGTCAGACCCTGGGCTGCTAATCATAGCTGACATAATGAACTGGAGAATCTATTCCAATTAATTTTTTATGTAGCCATATCCCAGACCCCATCTGTAAGCCTTGGTCCTGGGCAAATAACGTGAATGGTGTATTGCTTAGCAGCTGGCATTAATTGGGGTAGCAGTGGTAAGTGGCATTATGTTATTTTGGATCAACTGTGATTGCAGCACACAGATTTTAATTTCCCTCTCAACCTGAATAAATAAACCCCTTAAGGCTTATATCTAAATCATCATTTAAAGGTGTTTAAGGAGATCTGATTTTTAGAAAGTTCTTAAAATTTGTCTTCAGACAATTAAAAGTCTTTCAACTGTTGCCAATCTGCACGTCAAAAAGAAAGAGCCAGTAATCACTTTAGAAAATCTCTCCAAAGTCTTTCCTCCTCTGCTATCAATGGGTGGGTTGTGGTTTTCGACAATGTATTTGTTACACTAAGTTTACTCTGTAGAGTCATTGCAGCCTCTTGAAATTTGACTCCTGCTGCTGCTGTGGTTGTTAAATAAACCATGAAGAATTATTCTTGTTTTCCTTATTGCTTGAGCTTATGGGCTTGTTCTTGGCAAACTCTTGGGGATGCAGATTTAAGCCCAGAGTTGACTAAAATTCATAGATTCTGGTGTCTGTGGAGGGAATCAGTTGAGTACACACTCTGACGTCCTTTCTAGATCCCTAAAAACAGTGAGTGAGTTTCATACAAACCTTGATATTTTTTTTAAACATATTTTGTCTCATTTTACTGGTCTTTTGTATTTTAGTGAAGGTATTTTAGTGAAGGAGCATCTTACTATCAGAACATAAAAAAAAGCTTAGATATATAATGAAATTGATGTTGGGATCATCACAGCTCATCATGCCTATGCCACATTTGAACTCAGGACTTGTCTGTCTCATGAATGTATGATTAAATGAAGCATCTGCAAGTGTCTGAGCTCTGGGACTGGTCCAGAGATGCCTGTGCTGAGTCAGCAGTCAGTCGTGCAGATCCAGAAGCAATATAACCAACTGGTCCAGCATGGTATGAATATGGCCCCAGCCTTCCAGGTCCAGGCTTGCTGACTTGTGTGTTCCCAGGCTGTGATGCGTGGGTCTTTCCAAGTCTGGTGATCTCTGCATCACGCTCTCTGCATATGCCATAAGTATAAACATATCCTAAGTGTATAATATGGCTTTTGCTGAATGCAGCATGAATCCTTCCATTAACATCAGTGGGAAAGTGTAGGTCTCTATGGCAAAGCCTTACAAAATGTCCATAGAATCTCTGTATTGTACCTTATTCCCCATTGTAAGGAAAGCTGAGATTTTTCTCAAGTGATACTGATATCAATTGAGAAAGCTGATACTGACTTATGTACACCAAATGTTTTTGTGACCCTATAATACATTTTTCAAACTGTCCATGGAGCGTTTTTCAATTTGGAATGGAATTTAAGATGAAAGTAAAATCACATTACATTAGGTTAGCATTTTCAACCAGTAGCTGGTTATCAAGGAACTCACATGCAGCTTGGAAACATAGGATGAACTCTCCGTCCACCTTTTATAGCCCTTGGGAGTGTTTCAGCCGAACTAGGAACACTGTTGAGTCTCCGCTGCTGCAAGATTTCATTGAGTGGAAACAATTCAGTATTCATTAGAGAAGGAGTTTAACATGGATGTTCTGCAGAAATCACTATTTTCTATTAGGAAAGGAATATTTTCTTGAATTCTGCCTTCACACTGCTTTCTGTCCAAACAGAAAGGTCTCTGGTGTTCTGGGAAAAATTTGGTTGTGCAAAGGGTCATTCAGAGTGAACATGCCCTGCGTACGTGAGGCTGGTGTGAGGAGGGTTTGTCCTTGCACCCAGCAGACAGCAATCCCAGTAATCCCAGAGCAAAGCAGCTACGCTGCCCTCCTTGCACTGCATTTTAAACATTTAAATAATTAGTGATGGATTACAAAAGGTCTTCTCTGAAACACCTCTCCCCATATTGAAACCACCTTTGTGTTTACCTTCAGCCTCATAAGGCTGCCTGCATTTGCTTGATTCAAGCCAACTAGTTAACAAAAACCCTTAATAGGTGTAGAACTGGATGGCTGGGTAAGAATACAGTAAATATATCTTCCTTAGACTTCATCCTCAACCTCATTAATGATTGAGAAATCTCCATGAATTCCTTTGTGTCCAAAGTCTAGCAAGAGTGGAGCAGAACGAGGAAGGAAAGGGACTGGCAATGGTTTGGGGGAATCACCTGCTGCCGATGTGCTGAGCGGTGTTATCTCCTTGTTTTGGTGTCTTGCCACGTGCTCTTCAAGATAAGGACCGCACCGTGATCTTTTGAGCTCGTTTTAGCCAAACCAGTTAATCTGTGCTTAAAAGGAGCTTAAAAGGGGTGAATGGCCAAATGAGAACAAAACAGAAGCATTTTATCCCAATTATTTGATCTCTTAGGGCACCTTGGGAACCACCTTAATTTGTTGTGCCAGGTCTTTTTCTGTCTGTGAAATTTCATTAGGGATTACGGACATGGAAGTGGTCCTTAAAGATGCCAGTCTGTGCCAATGGACCTCTAGCCCTGTCTCTCAGCTTTAGCATCCAGAGAAGTCAGCTGTTCTTAATCCTGGAGGATCATACGTTGAAACATATAGAAGACCAGAATGACACTGAAGAAGAAATTCACTCCTAAATAAACAATGAGGTTTTTTTGCTGTTCCTTCCTTACATGCAGAGCACCTTTCTGATGATTGAAACAATCATTTTGTTCTACACTTTTTCTGCTTCAAGCAGTAATATGTAATCAAGCATAACTGGCATGGTGTTAATGTGTAAGGCAGGAAACATTAACCTCCAGTGGCAGGCAGGCAGCAAGAATACAAATACAGTTCAGTTTCCAGTCTGGGTTACCTGATGACAATCCCAGAGTGTTAAGGCTTTAATGAAACACAAGCAAATATTGATGGAGCAAAATAGGGGAATAAACCTTGCACATAACATGCCTTGATTATTCTATAGTACAAATCCTAACTCAGAGTTTATAGAAGAAATTGTTTCCATCTGGCCAATCAATACAGTGGCTCGGCATCTCTCGGTCTTCTCTGCCTGATCCAGGCATTAAACTAAAGTAAAGACTCTGAGAACTGTTTGATGCAAAGACAAAAATCAGGATACCAAAAGAGGAGTGGGTGAGTCCTAGCAGATCGTGTCTAAGGAACAGTTGGTAGGTTCACATCTTGATCGTTCAACTGACAACTAGTACAAACTTGGACATGATTCTTCTTCTCTAATATCGATTTCCTTTGGCAAGAAAAAATTGATCAGGAGTCTCTGATTAATTCAGGTCTGAGCCAAGGGAAATCCCAGTGTTAGACATACAGTCTGTTGCTGCGCAGAAGACAATAAAGCAATCGTAACTTGCCTAAATCCAGTTTTTAATGGATTATTCAATTTAGCGTTGTTCAAAGTCTGTTTATGCTAACTTCTGAGCTGGTATTTTGTGACTGGTCATGCAAAACAATCGACTTTGTCCTCTTGTGCAAGAGATTTCTTGCGTAGCTTAATTAGCATACTGCCTGGAATGAGTTTCCACTTTCCTAGTATGTGCTGCTAAAGTTACTGAAACCTCCAGGGTTTGCAGTAGTTCCCTTTGCTACACCCCAGCCATTCAAAAAGTCATGAGCAAGTCTTCTCTACATTTCCAAATATGTGCTGTGAAAGAGATTTTACAGGACAGATTTGAGCTTTCTGAGAAAATGTCTTCAAATCCCATCTGAATAGCACAACTGGGCAGAAAAGAAGTAGGGAATGGCCGGGGAAAACCAGATTTAAAGTAGGTCTGCTGTAAATAATGATAACAGAAATCATAAGTAAACATAGTACTCAACTGATTCTAATATCTGACCGCTGATGCAAACATCTCTTTCTTCCTGGGGTTGTTGTTACTGCATGGTTTCGCACTGGACTGATGCTGCTGGTTTTGTGGGGGGTGTGCAACTGGTTTGAAGGCCAGAAGCAAGAACCCAACTCAATGAAACGGAGCTACTCCTTCCAGTAGCCAGCACCAGTGACCTCAGTTTGTACCTTTGCCTGTTCCTGGACAGTTTTATAGCAGAAGCAGAAAGAACTACAGCAGACAGGAGAAATTGCTGCTGGTTATGCTAAATGCCATCTTCTATTCTTTTCCAGCCTGTTTACATGTGATTGACACCCATAATGCTCCAAATAGACTGCGAGTTTGAAGTTTTGTTCAGACAGGGATCTGGCAGGTCATAAAAGAGACAAAATATAATCTACACCTCTCACAGGTGTAGGAAAGAGAACTTTCAGTGACCAACTACTGCAGCTTAAGAAGCTGATGTGCATCAGCTGACCAACAGGAACAAAAGGTGATTTTGATTAGAATGATTTCACTTTGCAGTTGTTATGTGTGTTTAGTCTTTACCTGTGGACAACAGGCAGTTGTCTTGCTTCATTATCCCTGTTCCAAGGGGCTAATTTCCACCATCTACAATACCTGCTTTAGTTCTGTCATAAATGAAGAAAAAATGGGTTATTTCAAGCTTACAATAGCAAGACTGACTAACCCTGATTATAATTTCTTGAGGAGTGGAGTGAGTTGTTCAGTATGTCCAAAATCCTGCATGATTGCCAGAATCCATGGGAAAGCAATGATCATCCCTTCCTGTCTCACCTGGAAGATGCATAAAAGTTAGAACTGACAAGAAAGAGCCTTTGGTATCGTAGAGCTTCCCTTCTAGTTTGCCAAAGTGTATGTGATGTTTCCTTGTGAAAGGCTGGACAGAGCCAATACAGATTTTCTAGTGACACTCCTGTGGACCCTGTGCTATGATGCCAATGTAGCACCCTGTGCGCAGACCCCAGCCTCCTCCAGAAATGCAGTTTTCTGGTTTGTTCATTGGGGTTTGTTTGTTTGTTTTTTTTAATTCATCACTCAGACTGTGAGTTCTTCTGCATGGCATTCAGGCTGTAGGATTTAGTTTCAGACACATGGATTTCATTCCACTGCTGCACCAGACCTTGGCAATTCTGTGGGTTTTTCCCCTGATCCAGGCTCTCCATTTCTTTCATCCATTCTTCCATCTTTACTCTTCTCCTTTTTGTTTTCATTTGAAGTGTCAGTTACTACATTCAGATCCTCACAATAGAGTCATGGGCCAAAATAAACCCGTGTCTTGTGGCTTGTGTTCACTTAAATGACAAACTCTTGGGACCACTGTCTGCTTTTTGCTCTGTACCCAGCAGTTTGCACACTGATCAAACCCCATGACTCGGAGTAGTGTTACACTATGAAGGATGTTTCACAGTTTTGCAGCAAAGAAGGGCATAACAGTAAAGAACTACATCTATAATATCACCATGTAGTAACTCTCCATAGATCATAGAATCATAGAATGCTTTGGGTTAGAATGGACCTTAAAGATCACCTAATTTCAACCCCTTGCCCTGGGCAGGGACACCTCCCACCACACCAGGTTGCTCCAAGCCCCCTC
>JAOXJM010000012.1:1277955-1290779 GCA_026413425.1 Tringa solitaria
CAGCCACAACTTCTCTGGGCAACCTGGGCCAGGCTCTCACCACCCTCACAGCAAAAAAATTCAACTGTCTCAGTCTCTCTTCACAGGAGAGGTGCTCCAGCCCTCCTGGCCCTCCTCTGGACCCATTACAACAGGTCCATGTCCTTCTGATGTTGAAGACTCCAAAGCTGGACACAGTACTCCAGGTAGGGTCTCACCACAGCTGAGCAGAGCATTGTTCACTTCTCCAGGACAGAGTATTTAAGGTCTTTTCCCTGTGTTTAGGGTTAAAGTTAAGTTGAGGTTGATAGGACAGCTTGGCTGAATTCCTTGAGTCAGCTGAGGATACGTGGAGATGATTCATTTCAAATGGCTTTTGGAGCAAGAGTGACTTCTGTCACCAAAATCTTTGTTAATCTTCATGTGCCTCCTCTGAAGCTGGTGGAAAATGTCCCATTCAGCCAACAGAGGGAACTCATCTTATTTAGTGCAGAGGGTTATGTCTGATTTAGTCATACCAGGCTTCTATTGTAGCACCTGGAGTCTTTGCCTCAATTTCTCTTGCCCTAAACTGGACATTTATAAAATGTCAGCCCACCTGTGATCCAAAAACACCCTTTTCTCTACTTTCTAGGAAGAGGCCAGATAGAGATGCCGACAGTGTGGATATGGGTAAAATAAAACTCATAATGTGTGATTTACCCTCAAACTTTTCCTAACCAGTGGAGAAGGACACTTTCAAGGACAGAAGACACCTCTGCTTGGCACTTGTTTTAGAAGATAAGTTGTGCTTTTGCCTGGATTGAGTAGACTTTCGCTGACTACGAGAAGGCTTGGAATAACTGGATAAATGGAGGTACCTAAGACAATCCCGTTCTTGATCACTTTTAAAACTGCTTTACCCATCTCAGATGTTATCTACTTATTACAGCTTTAGCAGCTAAACAATGTCTGTGAACTTCCCCAAACCATGTCAATGCAAACTCAATCAGGTCTCACACTCAGCTTTACTTTAAACTGGGACTGGGTGTGTGGGAGACAGTGGAGTAGGATTCTTTAATGGAAGACAGCTGCGTGGCAGTCCCTTTCAGTGCAGAGAAGAACAGGGAACAGCTGGGAGTGATGCTGTAACCACATGCTCCTGCTATATCCAAAAAAGCACAGCTCTGCCTATAATCGCATTTGAAAGCACTGTGAGGATCACCTTAATTAGATTCTTATTAGACTCCTGTTCCTCTTGTTGAGACCTTATTGCGTTAAACTATGTTGCTGCAAGCCAGGTTTCAGTTAGCTTGAGAACAATTACACTCTGTTCCGTAGCAGTTTCAATTCACTGTTTTATAAACACGCCAGAATTACAATCTGAGCCTTGATCTCAGCTACTTAACTGGGAATCAGGGCATATAAATTTAAAATCAAGCATATGAGTAAGGGAAAAGCTTACTGTGTTCCCAAGGCCAGAAGTGCAAGGTAGGGAGATTTCTGAGACACTGAGGCATCCTTTGGGATCACTGTAGATGCCTTTGTTGCTGCAACATGGCATTTAAAGCCTGGTTTAGCATGGATTAAGTAGGTAGTCACAGGGAAACCGGGTTGCCAAGGGAAAATGGAAGGTCAAAGTGCCTGCTTTGCCTATCAGGACTCCTTTCAAATCTGTCTGGCTGCAGTTGCTGGAGATGACAGGGTGTGCGGGAGAGGGTCAGCAACAAACTGGGGGACACACAAATGAGCTACCTGGGGGGCCCCAGAGACACCCCTGAGATACTTGTTCCCATGCAGGGAGTTCTCTGTGTAAGTTGTTTACACACTGTGCATGGACAAGTTCCCTAACCTGCAACTGGGGATGTAAGTGTACAGAGAGTTCACAGGTGTAAGGGAGAGCCATTCCTAAATTTTGAAATGTTTTGAAGCCAGGTCTGATTAGCCCCAGGTTCCTGAGCAAGACATGGTCTGCAAGCCAGAGGGTATAGAAAGAACAAGTAGATGGGACACCAGTTCTGGTAAAAACCACGTGTGGGAGCCTGAAACCTCCATGCTCTGGCAAGGAATTTTCCCCCAGCAGAAGAGGGGATGAGATCAGAGCCTGTCTGAGTAAAGATGTCCATTTGGGAGACAAAGGCGAATAGCCTGAGGTTTTGGGGCATAATTAAATAATTTCATTATCAGATGAACAATCTGTGGTTCAGGGGAAGGATGTTCAGCACAAATGAAGAGGGAAGATTTCGAAGAAAGCCCGAGTAAAAGCCAGAATCACACAAGGTGGCACTGCAGATTATCAGCAGGGGTTTCTGGACATTAGCAAAAGGCTAAAAATAGTCCTGTTGAATCAGATACAACAGGAGAAATGAGACACTTGGTGATTGTGTAGCTCCATTGACTGTACTGGAGTTTTTCTTGTGTGACTCTACCTATGAAGAGCTGCCTATAAAGTCCGTAGGACAACACATTGGTTAATTACTAATTATTCTCAAGGATTAATGATCATAATTTATTGATCATAATTTGTTTCTATCCTGAATTGATTTGACTTACCCATTGTCATTCTTTGCATCCTATCATTCGCACCGGGCTATGGGTGATTGGTAGCTTGAAGACCACAGATGACTTCTAATCTCTCTGGGAGATCCTCTGGGGTGTCAGCCCCCAAAGTGAATGTTATCTGACTTCACTGCTTTGGTTTGATACCCAAAACTACACGCAATGAGCTCTGCAGGCCTCTGGTCAGGAAAGGAATCATTCAGTCAATTACCAATTGGATTACCAATCTGGATATATTTTAAAGCTGAAGACCAGGTAAACAGACAGACTAAATTGCTTCAAAATATGTGTTCCTCCATTTCTCCTGCAGATCCAGTGCAGTCCACAAAGAGTCTACAAAAAATTGTGACAAGCATCTCCCTGTTGTGGGGGGTTTATGCAGTAGGAGAAAGGGGTCAGGTGAGGCTGTAAGGCAAATGATAGCTCCTTGCTCATTTTCTCTTTTTGTCTTGGTGGTATTATTACAGAATTCAAATAGTGATGGTGAAGTCCATGTTATCGGCTGCTTCCCACCAACAACACAACTGAATATTCACTTTGCGTAAGCAGATAAATGCCATGTGGGAAACATTTTCAGTTTCTCCCAATATTTGAAGCTTCACCATGGGCTGTACTACCTATAATTTATTTAAACATTTCTTTTGGATGTACCAGGTAGTCACTGAATACAGTCTGTGGCTTTTCTGGGGAATGAATTTAGACTTCTCCTGGAATGAGACTGTAGATAACCCCTGTAATCTTGTGTTGAAGATGCATTTGGGGGCAGAGCCCGGTGCTTCTGCAGTCTATGGAAGGATGTAATGGCATTTCCAGCTGTGGATGTATCAGTTCCTCAGGACTGGGGGGCTGGAGTTGAGCAGCCCTAGGTTCAGACCTTAGACACCACTACAAGATACTCCACCTTTATTAGGTTTTTACTCAGATTACAGCTCAGATGGGTGCAAAAGTCACTTTTCTCAGCTCACGGCCATTACGCCTTCACATCTACCAGCACAACTGCATGTGTGGTCAGACCCCCACTTAGTCATGCCAAAATTATCTAGGTTAACTTAGAAACTCTAGAAGACAATTTTGCTCTTTTTAGTGTGGTTTAAACCCAAACAATTTTGTCAGGAGTGTGTTTGGAAGCAATTAGCGCATGGTTATGCCAGCACATCTGAGGACGTGGTAACTTTGCATGAGGAGGAGGAGAAGGAGGAGGAGGAAGGAGTTGTGGGCTGCTCAGAAAGGACTGGGAGTGATAATCCTGTGGAGCAGATGAGTGGCAGCCCAAGCTGCAGATGTGGCCACAGGCCAGGTGGTGTAAAAATATACTGTGAGGCACTCTGGAAAGTCCTACACAGCATATGTTTCAATGACCTTGGTAGTTAAAATGGTGGTATTTTTAAAGCTCAGTTCCCACAGAGGTACCTAAATGAAGGGTGTCATCGAAAGAAGCATCTTCCAACCATGACCACCTTCTAAATACTGAAAGGCTGAATAAGGTATAGGGTAATGACAAAGCAAAGGGGGTGACCTTTGTCAGGGATGTGTCACTGATGCCATCGTCATGTCATAACATGTGGATGGGACATAATTGTAACTGTGAACAGAGAAAAGTTTCTCCTCATGGAGGCAACAGCAGGACCTTCACTGTTTCCTACATGGCTCTTAAAAGTCAAGAAACACATCAAAGAGAGAACAAAAAATTTAAAAGAAAACCTGGGGGCAGGAAACTGCCTTTATTTCTTCTCAGGTTTGTCCCTGGTTCTGAAATCAAACCCCAAACATTACCTCGGGGCTGTTTTCCTCAGTTTCTCATTCCTGGGCTCTTAGGAGAAATCCCTAATTTGTTGAAAGGTAGATAGACAAATTGGATCAGCAGCACAAGTTTAGAGTTTGCTGAGGAGATTGTGAAACCTCCAGCGGTCCCGGGAGATTAAAATGTTTACGCTCGACTTCTTGAAGTGTAAGTTAACTTTTGGTTGCTTGCTCTTGATTTTACTGCCAAAATACCATAATAATAATAATGAGGCAAAACAACTTTTCCTCAGATTGCTTTCTGGCGACTGGTCTGATTTGCGTAAACCTTTTTGATTCCACATCGTTCTTTGGTTAGGGGCCATGCTTCATGCTCGGAGAGGGAGCTGAGAGCTGACGGTCCTTCTCCAGAAGTGTCCCCTGAACAGCCAAGGTGGAGACAGCCACAGCACACAACAGAAAGCTGGATTTATTAGGAGAGCAGGCTGCTGAAAAGGAGGAAAATGTTATTTCGGTGAACTCCGAAGCGTTGCCAGCAAGAGAAGAGGTTAACAGTAGAAAGAGCAGTCCTGGCCTCAGAGGTTTATGCACTCTTTTCCATCTGATAATAACCTAGAATAGAATAAAATGGAATTAATTAAAATAAAATAAAAACCTAATAGACTTCCATCAGGGAAATCAGGTTCAAGTGCTATTATAAGAAGAGTGTTTCTGGAGACACTTGTTCATTTCAGCAGGACGCAGACATAAGCACCGCAAAGATGGATGAAGCAAGAGGAGTTTTGGTTTAAACACAGAAGTGGCAGACGTTCCCACTGGTAGCTGTGCTGAAAAGTGCTGAGATGTTGCATCCCAGAGTTGGAGATCTGCTGTGATGAATGTAGGACACCCTATGGATAAAACATTCTGTCTGCCTGCCACACTTGCAATCAGGACACCAAGATCCCATGGAGAAGGAATTGCCTGGAAGGACATTTTCAACCTTGCAAAAGTTCTCAGCAACTGCGGTTTTCCTTGTCTATTCAGCATATAATGGCCTGGATTGACCCTGTGCTCTGTGTGCTCTACCTTACCACAAATTCGGGTTGTCTTCCCATGGGGCTAAACAGCTGTTTGGATTGATTTCCATTTTTTTTCCAGGGTCATTCAGATCTCCGCTTACAAAAAAACATGAGCCAGGGGGTGATTCTCTAACAATGAGATCAACTGGCAGGATCTGGCCGTGTCCATACTATTTGCCTCCCTCAGCCTCCAGGAGAGGGTGACCGCATCCAAAGTGCTTATTGGGAATGGTCCCTGGACCACACTAACTCCCAAACATTGCCCAGGAACATGTTGGTGGGGCTGATCACATCACATCCATGTCAGGGATTGCTCAAGAGAGTATAAATGATGAGGTTCCAGCTTCTAGGACCACCCTTAGACCCTGTTTAGGGTCTGTAGATGTCTGTTTATTGCCACGTTGCATTTATATGTCTTTCCTCACAAGCTTCCCTTTGGAGCAAGAACATTGGCTCTCTTGGAGACTTTGCTCCAGGGTCTTCTCCCTGTAGACTGTAGGGGTTTGCTTTCTGCAGTGTGGAGGCAAAGAACCCTGCCCTAATTGCTTTTGGAGACAAAGCTTCCTCCTGTGTGAACCACAAAGACAAAATGAACAAATGAGCAGGGAAAAGAAAGTAGAAAGGTTGGAGGTTCCAGACATACCTGTCAGTCTTGTCATTTACTTCTTTGGAAGTCATACTTCCAAAGCACTTCCACTCTTCCAGTTCCTCTGCCTCATTTTTGTACCATTCCCAAAGACAAAACAGAATAAGTTTAGTGAAAAAAATGTTTTAAGAAATATCATTAGAAAATAATCCCGTGAAAGGATAGACAAATATATACACATAATATAAAGAAAAGAAAAAATATCACTAGAACTATATATAAAACACTAGTATTATTTTCTTTATTTGTTTATTTCCTTTAAATGAAAAAAAGATTGACAAACAGTACAAAGGGTGTTTTGAGACTTTTAATAATGCTACTCAGTTCTTCCCAGCCAGGAAGGACATTCCCTTCTGTTGGCTGCAAGTCCATTTTCCAATTGTGTGTTTAATTGCAAATCTAGTTGTCTCCGGGGAGTCCAGATAAGATCAGGTGAAACTGGTAGGTTCTTATTATAGCGAAATTTCCAAATCAGGACTTTACTGCTCCCAGATTTGGCTTGTGCCTGGATAATGGATATTACTTGCCATACAGTAATAACCCCTGGTGTCCCTTGTGCCTGGTTGAGTAAATGTACACACGGGATACAAGATGATCTGCACGCACTGAAAAGATTTATCTGAACACAGGAAGAACTAAGGAGGAATATTTTCCTCCTGCATCACTTCAGAGGCCACACATTCCCAAGGCCACCCAGAGAAGCCCTGTCAGAGCTGGGGACCAGCCCCCAAGCTCCCAAATCCCCCACCCAGGTTTTTTTTTTTTGGTCTCATTTTCCCTGGTTTAGTCATTTGCAAATGGCTCACATCAGCGTACATGATTCTGGCAGCAGGAGGCTTAGTTATGATTTGGTAGCAAAATATTTGAACAACAGAGCTTCCAAGCAGAAAACTTTCCAGTGCATAAACCCACTCCGTCCTTCACCACTGCTGCCCTGGGCTGGTTCAATGTCTCCCAATCCCAGATCAGGGAGAGGTTGTGCTCTAATCTTTTTCCATTAGGGCTCTGGTGATCGGGCCCTTCTTAATCAGCCCCGGCTTCCGCTTCAAATTGGGTAATGTCTGGGCCATTAATATTAATGGAAAGAGGAGCTGCTTCTGTTTGTTCTATTTTCAAGTGGTTTCTGGAGGCCATCCCCCAGCTAGAAACCACAATACTCCCCACACAGACAGCCCAGGCAGCACACACACACCTGCTCAGCTACAGAGTTTTTCCAGATGTTGATTTACCCATTGATGGTAATAACTGTATTCTCTTAATTCCTGGATAGTCCTCACAGTCCTTTTATTATTATTATTATTATTTTAAATTTCTTTTTGCCCAACCTGAAAGCCATTACCAGATGTAGCTGTATCTGATTGTGTTGAAAACAATCATCAGATGTGTTCTGAAAACTCTGGCTGGGATTTCTGGGATGGGGAGAAATATTTTTTTCAGGGATATTCCCAAGTCAAAACATACAGAGTAAAATGAACTCCTTTGAGCCATAGTCTCAGAAAGTTCTAGGTTCTACCTTTCCTGGCTTTTGCTGGTGCTGTTACTGCTGCAGGGGCTCTTTCCCATCACTTAACAAAGAATTGTGTGAAACTCCTTATCTTCTTCAGCGTGAAGTCTGGCAAACTTGCTCAAGAGACATTTATATCACACACAGAGGGACTGATACAATTGGTGTAGGAGCAATAATAAGGTAGGAAAGAAATCCTGAGAAACAGCAGCATCTTGAACAGGTCCATTTATTTTTTTTCCCAGTAGCTGTGCATATGTACTTTCTTTCTCTTGGATTTTTAGCATATTTCTTGAAGAGCTCTTCTGTCCTTGGGCACTTCACAAAGCAGAGATGTGGCATGTTCCTACGGATTAAACAACTTGCATTTCAGTAATTTTGAGGTTGGAAAAGCTTCACAGTCTTTATCCATATCAGCACACAGCTCAGCTCCCCTCCCTGACAACCTAGAGTGCCCAAATCAACAAAATGAAGATAGGGCGAAGAGAAGAAATTTATCTAAGATATTTGCTGAAAGGATCTGAGATTATTCCCTTGCTTAGAGATAATCCAGGGGTTAGCTGTTTTACAGAACGGAAGCCTAACTCTCTTGGTTAGAAATACTGTGAAGATTTGGAGCTGGGAGCCTTTCATATCTCATTTATGCAGCACTCTGCTGGAGTCGGAGCAGACACCGTGCTCTCCTCTGCTCTTTCCTCCTCGGTTCTTTGGACTCCAACCCCTGACCCATGAAATTGCTCCACTCCTGAGCTCTGGGGGGGGACACAACACATTTTCCAGGAGCGTGCTTCGGTTGGGGAATTTCAGACCACCATCCTCAAAGTTATTTATAGAAAGTGGAGGCTTAATAATTACATTAAATGGTCCCTTTGGGTTATATCCGTTACCTATTTTTGATAAAAGAAGGAAATGGAAAAACTGTATTAACTGGAGCCAGTTAGTGCAAAGGGTGATGAGGTCAAAGGACACAGGGTTCAATCACTCAGTTACCTGAAACTGGTTAAAAAGTGTCTTTGCATTGCCTACATGTGGTACTACAGGAAAATTATATTTTCTCTGACTTATTAACAGCTCAAATACTTGGGGACATCAAAAATACAGACACATCCCTATAAAGAAACTTCTAGTTTCCAGCTACCCAGGAAAAACCCCTCAAACCCCAGGCTTTTTTCTCTCCAGAAAGGAAATATTAGGCTTTTTCACTTAATTCAGAACAGTATATTGGTAATGCTCAGTGGAGCCATGAAGACATCTGCAAATGTGATCTGAGATCCTGAAGTCTTACATGACTTCAAATACCTTTGCGTTTTTCAAACAGAAAAAGATCCGTGGAGCAAACGTAAACTCTTTAAAACATGATCTGTTGAAGATGGGAAGGTAAAAATAGGAAAGGTTCAAACTGTGTGGTTTGTTTTGGTTTTTCCTCTCCCTCTTTTTCTTCTCCCCCCTGCCCCAAGTTCTTCTTTCCCCCTTAGCACTGGATGGTAGGTACTGCTGAAGGCAAAACACTGAATTAAGGGGACTTGGATCCTGCTCCCTGATGCTGGTCGTGCTATTATGACCACCTTCTGCCAAGACCTAAGGCTCCATCACTAATCTAGTGCTTATCAAGGATTTTTCCTGTGTTATTTAAAAGGGATTGTTGGAGCATTTTCTCATATTTCTCATTCTGGCTGCTGTGCCTGGTTGCTTCGAAAACCAAGGCAGATCCCTGGGACTTTCAAGTCACAACTAATTTTCCCTTTGCCAGAAGCCACAGTGAGATGAAGCCAGTCAGTCTCTGATCCTCCCACTCTGGTCCTCCCTGTATAACCTAGGAAATATCACCTCTTTGATCAGTGAGACAGAGTTTGGAAGGGCCACTGAAACAGAAGAGGTGGCATATAAGGTTTCAGCACTGAAATAGCTAAAAAAAGAGACAACAGACACCTTTGCTAGACACCATGAAGCCATAGAAAAAGACACTGCCTTGTGGACCCTGGCAGTTGACTATTTCTCAGTTTAATTTTCGCTGTGATTTGTCTGGTGATAGGGTGGGAAGCAAGACCATTAAGTGGTTTTCTCAACAGTATTAGGCAACATGTGCCATTAAAAAAGACATTCAATCACACTCTTTTTTCCTTACACACTTTTTACTTTTGTCCCCATCTACTACTTCGTGATGGCGCTTGTGTGAATTCATCCGTGGATCTTGTTGCCTCAGGATGTGTGGATGGAAGAAGAGTCAGATGCAGAACAAGGATTAGGCAGGTTGAGGGGAGAAAAAGCATTTGCTTAATGAAAGCTGAGATTTGTAGGAGAGGGCAGCTTCCACAAGATGCGAGAAGAATATATGGACTGTGAGGCAGAGAGAGGGGAGAGAGGGAAAGGGAAGAAAAACCTTGTTCCCAGCCCAGGTATAATATTTTTCCTCCTGTCAGTGCTTCGAAGGAACAATGATGATGGACTGGCTTCAGTTAAAACATGGCAATAAAGGATCAGTCATATTATTATAAATAAATAAATGTTGTCTGGGAAATTCAAATGTGGCAGTATTCTGTGGATGCTGTTAGCTCCCGGACAGACCACAGTCAGGACTGGCTCTGCAAAGAGATGGATGCAGAGTGACAGCACCACATCCCTGCCAGATGATCACACAGGAGTAGTCTGTGAATTCATGTCAGCGCAGGAATGTACTTGGAAAGAGGGCTGGCCACTCATCTCCACGCTGATCTATTTAAAAAGGCAGTCAATGGCCTGGTTTTTCTTACCCTCGTTCCTTGTGTTTTCTTTTCATGTCTGAGGTGTTTATTAGGTTTGAGGGCTGCACAAATGAAAACAGACAAACAGCCATCAGTTGGCAGCGGGGTTGTTTGGCCAAGCGGAGGCTATTTTGGAGATCCACCATTCTGTCTTTCACCGCTGCCTGGAATACAGATGTGCAGGACCTAAATTGCATGCTCCATTTTTAACTTGTCTTCTTGGTCCCAGGGGGATGGTGCGGGGGGGTTATTTGCACAGGTGAAACACTGAGGCTTTGGTGAGCTGCAGAAGGGCTAACAGATACCATCCCACCCTCTGACCACAGAGAAGGACACCAGTAGGTCCTGTGCATGATGGGAGATGCTCTGCATATTTCTGATTTCTGTTTCTAGAAAAAGAGTTGGGGTATTGTTAAGTCCTGTGGATCATAAGGGGAACTGGTGATGGGGGTGACCTGCTGTGATCTTATTGAGGATTAGTGGGACCTCCTTAGGGGGTGGGAGAGAAGGAAGATCTTCAAGCTTTGATGTAATCCACAAGGCAAGATGGCATTGGAAATATCCAATTTTCTCCCGATTCCACTACAAATTCCCACTGCTCTGAAGCTGCACAAGCTCTGCACTGCACCACAACTGCTTAAAAAAATGGAAGAAGGGCAAAGGAATGTAAAGAACAAAACACCTCTGCTCCAGGCTTCCTCCTTCATTCCCTAAATGTTGGAGGGATGGCTGTGCAGGTATCACCACAGAATCATAGAATGGGAAGAGTTAGAAGGGACCTTAAAGATCATCTTGTTCCAACACCCCTGCCATGGGTCGAGACACCTCCCACTAGACCAGGTGGGACACCTTCCACTAGACCTTTTGCTTCCCCACACCTGCCGGCAAAAGCAAGGATATGGAGGCAGAGATTTGTTATACCATCATACCTTAGATGTCTCCACCTCTTGGGCCTTCAGCAAACTCCCTTGGCCCTCCTTGCTTTATTTTCCATTCCAAATTTTTAGCCACTTTCCTAATTCAAGATGACAACTCAGGCAGCCTACAATTCACAGTGAGTTTCCCAAAAATAACTTTGTGCCTGAACATTTCTCACGGCCAAGAGCTCAGCTCAGGGTCGCAGCAGACGATAAAGTGAGTTGGATGCTCTAAGGCTTTGCAGACCGATAGTTCTTTGATGTACAAAGAATCAGGATGACTGCATGGGGGACGCCAGCTTTGTGACATGATCTCAGCTCCAGGCTCATCTTTAAATCTGTCCCCGCTCCCTGAGGGAATGCTGTCTGGTGTCACTTCCAAGGGCACCTCCTGGTCCAGAGAGAGCTCTAAGGAGCAGCATGCCTGAACGATGCAAGATCTAAATGCCTAATCTGAACTGAAGGAACTGCACAAGGGGAGAGGCAGAAATGGGGACTCCAGTTCTCACCCTGGAGTGCTGCTTGAACCCGAATTATTTCCCCATCTTGCTCTAATGGGAGGGATAGTCATAGTGGTTCAGTCTTCCTTTTTGTGCCTTTCTGGTGGCACTAGTGACCTGTGCAATTGGCTCTTGGCCCCCTCAGCTCCTCAAAATCTCTTCAAGATGACACATTAAAAAAATGCTAGGGATTTCTAAAGAAAAGTGGCCAGAAGCTATCTGCTCCTCAAACCAGTCCTGCCGTAAATTTCCAGCAATACAATAAATTTTAACAACAGTTGGCAAGATATCAGAAGAGATCTAGCTATGGGCACTACTCAGAACTTGTGTGGTGCCAGGGACATCTAAAAACTTAAAGCATCTAAAATCTGGGGGATATAAGTAAAGAGACATGCTAAGATATTGCAGATAGGCATGATGTCTCCATATGGGGTGCGTCTTTGCTCAGCCTGGGGTGGGCATAGCCGTGTGAAATGCAAGAAGAGGTTCATGTTATACCTTCTCTAGCCCCTCCAAAGCAGCAGGGATTTGGCTGAGGACATCTCTCTTCGGAGCTCAGGCCAGGCCAGGTAAAAAACCTTTGAATTCACCTTTATGCAGTGCCGTTTTTAAGAGAGTCACTCTGCTGTGTGTAACCACAGAGTAAGGAGAAAGTTTACCCAACCTGAAAGGGGAGGGAAGGCCCCTCGCTGGCTCTGAAGAGCAGGTACTGTTCCTTCCCAGTGCTATTTCTGGAATGTCTTGGAAGCACCCTGGCTTGTGCTAAAATAGCGTGCGAGCCCCAACTTACCTCATGTTGTGAGAAGAGGCGAGTGGTTTGAGGCAAGCCTGGAGAAAGGCAGGCAGACTGTGCCAGGGCAGGAGGCACACACAGCCCTTTTGATTTCCCGAAAATTAAATAAGAAGTAACGATCCACAAGGCTGAAGGTGGAAAAGTATGTGTGAATTGGTGCCTCTGCTCCAGGGGGAGGTCACCTGGGCGAGAGGTCGTGCAGTGCCAGAAGGACCCTCAATGCCTCCTGGCAGGGGGTGGAAGGTCTGGAGGATCTGCCTTCCTCCCCTGCCCCCCAAAGGGTTGAAGGAGAGAGAGGAGGTAGGGAATGAAGTGATGTATAAAACAATCCTTTGGGGGTGTAGGTTGTGGGGGGTGAATGCTGGCAGAGCAGCTGAGTAGTGTTTGTACATGGGATTTTGAATA
>JAOXJM010000012.1:1290813-1310513 GCA_026413425.1 Tringa solitaria
TGGGGTAACAGATTTACACTTGATTTTTGCAAGAAAAATATCAAGCATTGACAAGTTAAGAATTCCTTTTATTTCTCTTTCTCTAACCCTATTTTAAGAGAATCACTGCTGAACATAACAGGGTGAGTTATTAAGGCATTGCATAGAGAGAATTTGTCTGCTTCAGGCCAGGGCTGTCTTGTATTTCTCTGAATCATAGTGATGTGACCCAAAAAATTAAGGTCCCCATTTCCACAATGAATCACTTAACACTGTAGCTGCGTCTAGCATCAAATGGGGATTAAAGCTAGAACCTTTACCCAGGGCTCCGCATCAGTCACCACTGGATGCAGCCACTGCAGGAGAAGCAGAGGTGTGATGCGTTTTCTATATGCATGGGCTGGCCTGGCTTTGTCTCCTGGAAAATTTTGGTAGACCTTTGGGCCTCTGGCTAGTAGATTTGTTCAGGTCAGTGGTGCTACATGTAGTTCAGACATCAGATCACACATGGCCTCAGTTTGTGGCTCCATGACTCTTGCTGTCAGCTGCGGGACAAGGTCTGTGCCCACTGTGTGGTGCATTAGCTCAATCTCTGCTCAGATGCAGCTCCTGATACTTCCAGGGGAATCTCTACCTGAATAACAGACAAATTTGAGGAAGGACTTCATAACACAGAATATCAATTACTCTCCTTTGGATGTATGTAAACAATTATTTCACTCCCAGTCATTTTGTGAAACTGGTAAAATGTATAAAAATAATTTGATCATCAAAGGAGATAGATATATATGTCTCAGTTAGAGTGAACTGGTGCTTCTGTCCCTCCCCTCTCCTCTTTGTGAAAATGCAACGATTGCCCATATAAATAACAAGACTCAAGGAGGCAGCAGTATCTGAGCGTAAATTCTTGTACAGAAGCATGTCCAGCCTATGGTATATATTGTCTTCCACCAGTGACAGGACACCAGATGTGTTATAACAATCATGGATTATTGCCCCTTGGTTTCATATCTCCTCTGAAAATCGAGACCTCAGGGGAAGGAAGAGGTGATGGGGTCAGACTTAGAAGTGTCCCACCTCCGGGCTGAATCCAGATGGCACAGAGCATAAACCACGAATACCGCTGTGTTTGGAGAGCTCTTCTCAAGCTGTGATTAAGCCCATTTTGTCAGGGAAAAATGTGAGCAGATCGTGTCCTAAATCACATAGTCCAAAAGTAATGCCGTGGGGTAGGCAGCTGCCCTGTGCATACCTTCCACCTTAGGTACTAACTCAGCTCCCATGCACTCTCTGCCCTAACTGGATTTATCTTTATTGGATTATAAATGATATGTAATGCCACTATCTCCGCTTCGTGAAGAACAGAAAGGCTGATCAAATAAAAGGTAGCCTTAATAAAAAATAAAAGAACCAAGTCAGTTATTTTCCCAAGTTCATCAAGTTATGTCTACACTGCAGAAGACATCAAGTCCAAGCTAAGAAATATGGAATAGTTCAGATCCCTGTTCAAGGTCAGCTCTATGTGTAGCAGGCTGGCCATGGGCCTTTCAGCTCATCACATTGCGATCCTAAGACAAAATTATTGAGTTTTGTGAGGGCTGTGTCACAGCCCTCTAAAGCAATGTGTTTCTAGTGAGCATTTTGGGTGCATGATGTAGGATGGAAAATGGGTCTACATGGAGGTGTCTGAAGGCAAAGAACAATAATCAGGTTTCCTCTTAAAGGGAACTGGTGGAGTCATGCCAAAAGAGATCCCAGAAATGAGCTTGCATCCGTGCAGTATGGATGACTTCAGGGTGAGAATCCATATCAATTAAAGTGGTAAGTTATTCAGCAGCTTAGATGCATTCAGCAGGCCCCTGGAGCTATGAAACACCAGCCACCCAGCCAGTGACAATCCCTCTGACCTTCCTGCTTCTCAAGCTGCAGAGGCTGCATTGGTAATGGTAAATGAAATGTTCTTGGAACCCTTGTCTGGTCCAGAGGCCAACGGGCATGGAGCAGCACGTGCATACCATCAAATTCCACTACCTTCCACAAATGGATGGGCCACATCCCAAATGCCTGTGGGGAACGGCTCCTGGCTCTCCTAACCACAGATGTTTCCCAGGAACTGTCTGGGAGGCTGCTAGAAGACAGTTGAAAGTCAGTGCTCAGTGTTGTTCCCTGTTTCATTCACCAGTACAGATGCAGGTAGTGCCACTGGGAACAAACCCATTCACCTGCCCTTGCTCGTGTGTCAAGTGGCCCTGGCATCCATGCATGGACTGTCCCATGTGGGTAATGTCACAGGTTGGCTGGGGAGAATGTTACAGCTGCTCCTCCAGGGATAGAATCCATCCTTGGACAATTTTTCCACTGCTTTGTGAGCCAGCTTTTAAAAATAGGTCAAAAAGTAAGGTTAGGTAGTGGTGAGAAGTTAATGCTCATTTTTGCCTCAGAAACAGAGGTGTTCAGTGTTCCTGCAGATGCCTGGCTTGTGTTTGGTGTCAATCATTTAATCATCAGACATTACCCCAGGACTTGGCTCCTGTTGTCCACAGCACTGAGAATTTATTAGCTATTGCCCCATGGATCAGCCCTCCAGACAAGCTTCCCCCCCTCACACGTCCTGCTCTCCCCCTGCTCACAAGCGGGAGAGAAATTCAGCTGTCTATGGTGAGAGGAGGAAAGCAGGGGATGCCTTGTTTAAAAAATTGAAAGATGCAGCTTCAGCTGCTTGTTTAGAAATATGTGGCAATGAGGCTGAAATAAAGGTTATTTTGGATAGATGGAGAGCTTTACAGAACCTTCATTCACTCCCTTTGACTGGATCGCATAAAGGGCTACTGAGCAGATAAACTTTTAACGAATATGAATTCCTCTCTTAATTAAATTACAGGAAATTAAAAAAGACACATTTCATGGGCTGGTGGGGGAAAAAAAAGTGATATTTGTCCCCCAGAAAAAGGTCAGGTTTCCAATCTGTTTAGTCCTGGTTTTCAATCTGCTTCCTCCAGTCTGCACAGGGGAAACATGTAGACGTCTACTTTTGCCTGGAGATCAAGAGACAGGTCTGTTCTCTGAGGGACAGAAGCAACTCTCATCATTGACGTGATGGGGTATATTCATGCGGTGACTATATGTCAGGAAGGGCTAATGTATATTTGGGTAATGCACCACTCTCCTTTGCATCTCATGCATGGAATCCATGCGGCATCTGTACCAGGTGGGTAAGACGGAATTCATTAAAACCTCTATTAAGGAAGTTAAACTGATGATGGGAAATAAAATGATTCAGCAAAGAAAGAGATTTGATCTCTTAATAGCCTCTGTGTTTCATTGGAAGACCATTCAAAGCTTGGAGGCACCTTCCATAGTTGTAGATGATGCAGAACCCCTTCCAACATCTCATGGTCATGCGTCATCTCTCATATCTATGTGTGATACTGGCTGCGCTATGTGATCCTTCCCTCTCCAGGTCTGACATGTAAGATTTCCAGTGCCAGGAGGTAAGAAATCCTTCCTGTGCAGAACCAGCTTGGCCTGACCCAAACTTTGTGGTGTATCGTGTCTTTCAGCACAGCTAACAGCCTCCTGGTATGCCCTCTCTGACCCTTCAGGCATCCTTGTAGTTGCAAACTTGAGCATCCTGACCCAAACTGCATTCCTTGCTGAATCCTTAGAGCTACCCATGAAAAAGACTAGAATTCTATATATAGTGCTCTGAAAAGCCACCGGATTATTCTGCCTGGGTGAAGGGGGTCTGTTCTCTGCAGCATGCAACACAATTCAAGCCTTGTTAATATATATCAGTGGGGAAAAAAGAGAGAAAGAAAGTGGAATAAAAGGTTTCCTTTGTAAAAAATGTGTTTGTGAAAGTGTGAAATGGCTGGTGGAGGGGTGTCAAAAGCTCTAGAAGACTGAGTTTATTTTGGAGCTTCCTAGGTTAGATTTAATCAGCTCAAAACACATAGTTTCATTCTTAATATGACATTAATCTTCTCTGCTAGCTGAAAATGTTTTTATACTCAGTGGGAATTTGTCCTTTTCCCATGCCCGAGACCGAGGACATATCTCATCTCTCCAACCCATTCTGGGATGGTTGATCAGAGGGGCAGAGCCATAAGCCATGGCTGGGAATGGGGGTCTGATTTTGATAGGACCATAAATATGGTTGCAATGTCTGACAGAGGATGCTTGAAAAAAATACCACTTCAAAGAGGTTTATGCTTTGTCTGAAGAGATGTAGAAATATTTAACTGTGAGACTGGAGTCTTTAGTTACATTCCTACTTCTCCCTTTACTATTGACAGACTTTCACGGGTGGTTTTCAACCACTATATTCAGACAGTGTTATTTTGGGATGCGTCCTCCTCACATTCATCAAGTGAATGAAAATAGCAGGAGTCCCACCTGAAAGGAGTTTTTCTTATACAACCCCCAGAGCACTTGTTCCAAATGTGTTACCTCGAGTCTGGATTGGCAATGGGGCCATATCTTCCCAATGTTATTATGTTCACACTGCAGGCTGCTGAACCTACCAGCTACCTACCAAACAACCTACCAACATGAGATGTCCTCTACAGGATTCACGTACAGCCCTGGTGAGATCACTCGAGGGATGTTGCTGTTTTCCTCTGGGAGCAGTTACTGCATTACATGCTCTATCATCAGAACTCTCATTCATTTAAGAAGGGTGAAAAGGATATCCTCTGGCATCCTTACTTCTTTTTCACCTCCCATAGAGAGCTGCAACTCCCATAAACCTGTTGGGTGAACAAAATACCTGTCCCCCAGCCGCTCCAGCACAGAGATCAGCTTAATTTTAGCAATACTGGCAGGAAATTTCCTGCAATTGGTGAAGGGATGGGATGAGGGAATTCTCAATTTATCATGAACTCCACGAGCTGTGCTCCATCTTCCTTGGTGACATTCCTTTATGTTGGTTGTAAGTAGGAACCAAAATCTTGAACACAACAGAAACCACTCCGGCAGCAGTAGCAATCCTAGAGCCGATGTTTGGTCCAGTCACTAGAGGGACATCATCTCATTCAATTAGAGACTGAATGTCACTGTGAACACCCTGGAAAAGATGATTTCAAAAGAGGTTATGTGAACTAATTTGTCATTTGTGGGATATTATAACTTTATAAGCTAGGACATATCTCACAAGAATTTCCCGCAATGCTTGATAAGTGAAGGTGAGGGCATGGAACAAAATTTTACTGTTATGTAATAAATAATGTATATTTTAATTTTATGCCCTACAATTTTAAAGTATTTAGTAGAACTGCATGAATAAGCAATCATTTTGGTTCACTGGATGAATAATAAATAAATGAATAAATAAAAGAACAGTCAGAGATCAGAGAAAAAGAAAAATTACTTGTTTTGTGGGATTTCTTGGTACAACAGATAAAAACCCCAAACATTTTTGAGTTCTAGGAATCATTTTGTTTCAACAGGGGAACTTCCAAGCTGTATCTCAATCCTTGAAAATTTTGGACAGAAAATTTTGGTTTCCCTCTAGTATATAATTTTCTAGAAGCTGAAAAACTGAGGCTTGAGAAGAGAATTTGATGGACCTGTTTGAATTTGTGGCAGGGCATCAGGCAGAGCTTCCTTCCAAGCTCTTGGGACTCCACATTCACTGTTGATGTATTAATTCACAGATATCACTATATCCTTGAAGAATCCTACTGTAGATCCAAAAGGTGTGGGTCCCTTGGGCTTTTGGATCAAATCTCCATGCAGGTGGTTGGAATGATGCTTTTAGGTACAGCTCAGGCTTCTCCTGTTTTGGTGCAGGCCATGGTTCAACCTTAGGTCATTAGGGTGCTGTGGGTTCACCTGTGCATGAGAGGAATGCCCTCTGGTCAGCATTGTTGGAATGCAGGGCCCTGCTAGATGATACCCTATGTCTTCAAGGTGCAAAGTCACCCATTGCTCCATGGGGTCCCTAGAGTAGGCAGAGATGATGGGAAGATTAAAAAAGCTGGAGACCAACTGGTCTAATGAACAGAATAGGAAGATGGCTGTGACAATGCTCTCCAGACATGGAAGGTGCTGGCTCTTATGGGAGGTGGGTGCGACTCTCATGCTTGGCACATATATGACACTGCTGGTGGCACAGAAGACAGCGGAGGGCAGTGAAGGGACTGAGCCACCCCCCTCATGGCCTCAGCGTCTGGACTAGATGCAAACCTGGGCCCAGCTGCATGTTAACAAGCCATTTTGTGTTCAGGAGCACATTTGCTAAAGATTAGTGGCAAATCCAGCTTCTGTGCAACCCTGGGGGGAGGTAATGGAGGAAAAGCTCTGTGGTTCCTAAATGAGGGGAAGGGAGAAACACGCATTACACATGGAAGAGGCTTTCTTCCTCCTCCCACCACTGCCATAATGGGGGCAGCCACAGACTACTTTGAAGTCCTGTCCTTCAGGCTCTTTGCCATCGTTTGTGCTCAGCGCTTCCAACAAAAGCACAGTCTCTTGGTGGCAAGAGACTTGGCCGAGCAGCAGAAGGCAGGCTTTTTACATTAAGGGAAGGGATGTGAACAATTTTGCCTTTATCACCACAAAAGGGACTGTAAATCCCTCAGAGTTATGGATTCTGGTCCTGCAACTTGATACCCCAAAACCAGTCATTTAAGTTAGGGTAAATCTTTTCATTATTATTATTATATGGTTTGTTGTTTTATTTTAAAAGAGAAAGAGGGAAAGAGAGAGGAGGGAGAAATTGGCTCTAACATGGCTTGAAAAGAATATTTGCAGCCAAAGAGTTATTTTATGTATACTCCTTTGCCTAACTGTACTCTGTAAGAATATGGAAGAACCAGAAGGCTCAGACCAGACTTCTCCATTAAGAGATGGAGCTTAGTCCATTTCTTGGCACCCTTTAGAAAGTCAATATTTTCTCTTTCTTCTTTCCTGGCTGAATTTGGTGGAGCAGAGGGTCTAATTCCCAGCTCCAGTTTGAGATCCAGGCAGGCAGGCTGGCAGGCACTTCACCCTGCAAAATCGTGTCCCTGCACAATTTTGGTTCTGGCCGTTTCCAACTCTTTCACACTCACTCATTCAATTCCTTCCTCAGCTTATTACAAGTTTGTAGCCTGTGAGTTTGTAGGCTTTCTCCTTCCTTGGGACCCAAGGGGCAGCTTCAGCTGCGTAACTGCCTTTGGCATCTGCTTGCCTGGTGTTTGAGGATCTGAAGAGGGAGAG
Organism: Tringa solitaria; assembly: GCA_026413425.1. Classification (NCBI taxonomy): domain Eukaryota; kingdom Metazoa; phylum Chordata; class Aves; order Charadriiformes; family Scolopacidae; genus Tringa; species Tringa solitaria. Next base: position 1,297,993 of record JAOXJM010000012.1, read on the forward strand.
AAGCCATGCCATCACGTGTGCTCTCCTCAGGACTCCAAGGAGCCCTACGAGAGAGCAAGGTTTTCAGCTGCCATTTATATCTGCTTCTTCACACCCTTTAGTGTGTAGACTCCTTCACTGTGCACATGGACAGCAAAAAGCTGGGCAGCCTGCTTCGTTTTTTAACAAATGCCAGTGGCAGATTTCCTTTATGGCACACTGACAGTGCCAAATATACTCTTAAAATCATAGAATGGGTTGGGTTGGAAGAAATCTTAAAGATCATTTAGTTCTAAACCTTTGCCCTGGGCAGGGATACCTCCCACTAGACCAGGTTGCTCAAAGCCCTGTCCAACCTTGTCTTGAACACGTCCAGGGAAGCATCTCTGCTCATTGCCAGTGGTACCAACTCCAGTATCCACCAGTGCTGGTGCAGTGGTTTGCCATCATTGTTTTGGAGAATGCTGTTCAGTAACTTGTCTGGATCCACTTTTGACCTGCATCCTGGCATCTTTTTGAGCTAGCTCTTTACAACCAACATGCTGGAATGGAATGGGGCTTGCGGGTCACCAGTCTCTTGCTTCAGCAGCTCAGCAAGGGATTTTCCTTCTGAAAATGTAATCAGTGCCTCTATCTGTCAATGCAATGCTGCTGTCCCCAGTTTAAAAATCTCTGACTGACTTGCTACATCATGAGGTTGCCCATTAATCATCATGAATAAAGAAAGAGACCTGTAAAGATTTTCTCCTATATACAGATAATAAATCATAAATGAACATAAATATATGATCCTTATTATCTATGTGCATATACCTGGGATTTTTATATATATATATGTATATAAAATATATTCATTTGTTTAATAGACACATTTTATTTGTTCTGTCTTTGAATTATGAACTCCTCCCCTCTCCAGATCTTGCATGTATACAACTGGGTAGAGTGGTTTCCTTCCCATTTAAAAGTTTCACCTCCATAAAATCTGCCCGTACAACTTCACATTAGCCTTTCCTAGCTGGTTCTGTTATATTTGCCTGGATGAGGGAAGCCAGCTAAGTAAAATATTTAAATGAACCAGGAGTTTTTTGGCTCAACTAGGTTAGGCAGGTCCTCATGTGTGGCATTATGTGTTCAGGCTCCCCCTTCTCACTCCCACTTCTGCCCCCAAAAGCAACTTTCTGGATGTCTACAATTGGTCTTTTTAGCTATCAAAGTACTGACCATCCAGTTTCAGCAGTAGTTGAAGTGATGGATTGCCAGGAGCTCAACCTTGCAGCTGAGTCGTGTTATGCTGGGCTGCAGACATGATGAACCCAACGCTGTGCAAAGGCTCTGGTACACACCTTCTGGAGTAAAGATGCTTCCCAGCTGTGTAGGACCTCAGAACTTGAGTCTCTCTACACCAAGTTGTTTGGGCTCCCCTTTATTCTTCCATCAGATCCATCGTTCAGACTTAATAATGAGGACCTCACTCCCTTCCAGGAATGTCTGCTGTTTCACCAAATGCTTGTCTTACGGTGGAGGGTTCACAGTTGGAAACCCCAGATCAATTTTTGAGAGAGAAAATCAAATTCTGAGCCAGGAGAGAAAGAAACTAATTTCCAAGACATTATACCTTTCTACTACATGAGGATCTCCTAAAAAAAGTAAACTGGATCCCAGAGCTGCAACTGCCTGGGAGGAAATGAGGGCTATTTTTCTCTGTTTCATGTCCTTTAATTCTCTTTTAATTGTGCAGCTGGGCATATCTTTGAAACACCAGACTTCAGACAGAATGGGAACTGACTTCTGCAGTATCCCCTTGTTCACTTGAAATAAACCTCTCCGTAGATGTAATTATCCACCCATCCATCATTGTCGCAGTGAACCCAGCACACACTTGTGTACATTCAGATGCGCAGAACTCCGTACCACAGTTCAATCATTTTCTGCCATGGTTACTGAGGCCTTTCATTAAATAATGGCCTTGCAGTAATGATACGCTGCTCAAAGAGAGGTCCTCTCTGTATTGCCTGGCAGTGAGCCCACCTCAATCATTTATACTGGAAAAAAAAAGTTATCTAAAGGGGTGAGATGTTTATACAGATGGCAGGAAGATTCCCAAAATCATAGTAGTAAATACTCAAAATCTTAAAACTTTTGGATGGGATGTAAACCCTTACACTCCAGGATATCTGCCAACTGTAACTGATGGGGTCAAGAGGAGAGCAGGAGGAAAAAGTTTTCTTTGTCTTGGTGGATGAAGTAGACAAGTGGGGAAGTCGAAAAAAAAGGGAATAATTTTGGCTTCACCTGAAATAAAATTTGGGTTTTAGGGTTAGTTTTTTTTTTTGGCAAAGACATTCTAGGAAAAAAAAAAAAAAAGAAATACCGGAAAAAGACGAGGTAAATGGGAAATAAGAGATTTCATTAAGTATTCCAGATAGTTAACACTTCCTTTCAATTTCATGTTTGAAGAAGAAAGAAAGGCACATTGCAAAACTTTTTACTTAAAAAATTGACAAGACAAATGCATGGTTTTGATATTCCCTACTATTTTATTATTTTTTTATCCTTTGCAAAGTATTTTTATCCTTTTTCTCCCCAGCTTAAATGATCATCTGCATTTTTAAAAGTTCTTTTAAAAGTGTCTTCCTTGGTAGAGATATTATTCTCATGAATGATCAGATTTTGGTCAAAATGAGTATTTTCTTCACAGGCAAATTATCTCCCCACTTCTCAGTACAGCCTCAGACAACATTTTACCCAAACAGCTGGCTGCTACTAAAGGAAGAGAATGCTGAATAGTCATTTGAGATGTACTAAACCCCTTGTCTTCTCATACACGGGCATTGTCTTTCTCTGCCTGAAAACTGTAAGCACATTAAAATGTTTTCACTGGCCCATCTGTTAGCAGAAAATGCTTTGTGAAATCCCTGTGAACTTCCATTGATATATGGTGCTCTATTAACTATCCAAGCCATGTTGATTATTTATTATTCATTGTTTAGATTTATAATAGTGTTTGTAGAATAAATATTTATTATAAAAGTCCTTGTTGACTCAGGCATGGTTGTCAGGCAAGCAGAAAACAGCTTGAGTGAAGACCATCCTTCCTTCCAAAACCCCTCCCTAGCCGTGGTTGAATTTCATGTCTCCATCTCCCGATGGTGTGAAGAACATTATTACAAGAGATGTGTACAGTGATTTACAGGGAAAACCAAAGTCTGGGGGGTTTTTTTGTTTGTTTGTTTTGTTTTTTTAAGTGACACTGCAGGAAAAAAAAAAAGAAAAGATGTAGTAGAAAGAATCACTCTTTTAAGAATCTCTGAGTTGTTTTTTTCTATTTTTAGACATAGGTTAACCTGGGATTTTGAGATGAAGTCTCCATAAATTTCCATCTCCAAAGGACCACCTCCAGAAGAGTAGTCCTCCTGCCCTGATGACATGAGAAGCGAGGAGCTGATGATCACATGTAGGAACCCATATCAACCCAGTCTGTCTCTGCCCAGGTCAGATTGATGAAGAGGCTGGTGACCCCATGAGTGTTGGGAAGTCCATCTGTCCACATGCCAAGGAAGGATTTCATGCCCGTTGGGAAAATTTACTTTGTGTTTGAGCTGTCGTGGACTCAGAACCACATAACTGAACTGGAGGCTGAGCATTGCTGTCCCAGAGCAAACACCCTCAAGCAGTGACCCAGATCTGTCTTGTTTTTACCTATTTGTTTACTTTTAATGTGTCCTGCTTATTTTCTGAGCCTGGTCCCAACTTTATTGGTGTTAGCAGGAACGTTCTCAACTGCAACAGTGGTTTTGTACTCTGGGTGTAGAACACTTTCTGGAAGATAATTCATGTATTATTTATGCTAAACTTGCAGAGTGGGCATCAGATCAGCTGGGCTACTGGGAATTGCTGAAATGGAAGCAGTGGTTTGGGACTTCCAATGGGCAAATCAGCCCGTTGGCCCAAAAGAGCAAGACTTGCTCCATTCCTCCACTCATATGTCTACAACCTTCCCTGCCACATGCTATTGTTCATTAAGAATACCCTGGTGTCATTCTTTCTAGCATTTAATGAACATGAGAGAACTGGTTCCAGATCTGTGCTTTCTTAACTGGTTCTTGTTAGACTCGCCATAGCAGGTTGGGAAAGGAGCCCAGAGCTGGTGGGTGGAGAGATCCTGGCCAAGCAGAGCTGGCTGGTTCCTGGGATGTGCTATGCAGGAGCTTGATTCCTTTCAAAAGCACTGGGGTTTTTCCCCTTGGCTCTGCCATTTCTTGGTCTTTGGTTTTATTTTTAGCTTGTCTCAATCCTGTGTTCATCTCTCCACCTATACCAAGCCCGCAGGAGCAGGATCTGCTTTCAAACCACATCTCTGCCTGGGTGCAAGTGGTGAGGTAAGGTGCTGAAATCCGAGAGAGACCACACAGCTTGTGAAACTCAAATGAATCACTCTGGGAGCAGTGAGGTAAAGAGGAGGAACTTATGGACACCACCACCCAGACAACTCCTAATAATATAGAAGCACAGAATCATAGAATGGTTTAAGTTGGAAAGGACCTCAAAGATCATGCAGTTACAACCCTCTCTTCCATGGGCAGAGCGGAGTAGAGGGCTAGAATCACCTCCCTCACGCTCCTGGCCACACTTCTTTTGATCCAGCCCAGGATGGGGTTGGATTTCTGGGCTGCCAGAACAAATTGCCGGCTCATGTTCAGCTTCTTGTCCACCAACACCCCCAAGTCCTTCTCCTCAGGGCTGCTCTCAATCCATTCTTCTCCCAAACAGTATTTGTGCCTGGGATTGTTGTGACCCAGGTACAGGATTGTGCACTTGGCCTGGTTGAACTTCATGAGGTTCACATGGGCCCACCCTCAAGCCTGTCCAGGTCCCTCTGGGGATACTTGTCAAAGCTGGCCAGTATGCAGGCAAATTTGGAATGAAGAATGAATTATGTGTGAGTGCTTGCCTCTGCTGTCAATTCTTCCCTGGTTGGCTCTGCTCAAGGGCTCAGGGATGGCACCATCACCCTCTGGAGCCCCAGCCCCAAGCACATACATGTCTGCAGGAGGCAGAGAAGCCGGCAAAGTCATCTCCCAAAATGCTGATGCTTTAAGATGTTGCTTTAAACCAGATTGTTGCTAGGAAGCTTGTCTTTGTGTTGGAAGCTATTTCCTTCCTACCCAAAGGCAGATGAGAGCAAGTTCACTGAGAGCAGCCTAGGATGTATATATACACACATATATATATGAGGTTAGACAGGAGAATATCCAGATCCAGTGCATTTAGAGATGGGAACAAAGTCAAACCTCAGTCCAGGCAGCCATGAAATATGGAGGTTATAATGTGGATATAGGTTCAACCATGGGAAACTGTCTGGATTTTATCCTGAGATCTTTACCAGCTCACATGCTCGGCTTATTAAACACTGCTTTGCATTTAAAGATTTGGTGAATCTTTTGAACTCTTTTTTTTCTGAATTTTTGTACGTGTGTACATTATTCACATTTTTTGGCTCGGACATTTTTGCAGTAAACCCACAAATGTTCCACTCCTGTGGTATTTGAGGTTGTGAGTCTTCAAATAGTCCTGGTTCACATCCCTAACTAGGTCTACCTATATTTGCCTTCTGCTGATGTAGTCTTCAGCTAAACCACCGCATTTTCAGGGTTTTCCCACAACTGTGGAATAAGAAGTAGCTAAATTTTTTCCTCCCTGTTTTTTTAAATGAAGCACGATATTTTTAAGCAGTCGCAGGAATCCAGAAGCTGGAACTATTGGGGAAAAAAAAAAAAAAGGAAAAAAAAAAAGAGAGACTTGCAATAATAAATTGGCAGTTATGGAAAAGCAGGCCTGTGGTTTGCTATTTATACTTGCGTCTGATCTGTTTGGCTCTTGTCTGAACTAGATCATTGAGGGGATTACTGCTTTATTTGTAATGCACCAAACATATCTTTGGTATGAAAATTATCATCGGACAGATGTGTTCCTTGGGTTGCATCCTGCACACACATACCTCATAGTAAATCAGAAACAGCTTCAAGAAAGGAAGCAGAATTACATGGAAGTAAAACTGGAGTCTATCTTTGTGCCCACTGTATATATTTCTATCAGGCTCCGAGATTTGTTTGACTTCCTATGATTGAATACTGTGCTAATGTTGATATTAGCAGCTAATGCAGATGAAATATCGCCAGCACTGCTGCCAACTTACATTCAGCCAAGGCTGATGGATTGCTTTTGGGGTGGGATTCACCTCCACTAATTCTACAGTTCTGTATTTGAGTTAGTTAAGCCCAGACTCAGCAGAGGACTTGTGCTCCTTTGGGTGACATAAAATGGTACAAAGCACATAGCAGAAGATCCCTACACAATTACCCTCCTGCCCTTTATGCCCCCTCATCACTTTTTCATTAAACTGTGATGTTTAGTTGAACCCTCAGAAGTCAGATTTTTAGCATCTTTTCACTGGTGGGAAGATTGTCAAAGTAGAGGAGGAAAAAAAAAGAAAAAGATAGAAACGGATTGAAATCTGTCAGGTCCCCCAGAAATAAGGGGGTTTCTATGCAGGAGAGTGACAGGACATCTGAGTGCATTTCTGTTGCTGAAGTCCTTATCTTCACCAGAAAGATCTGATGAGGAGTTTTTTGTTTGGTTGCTTTTTTTCAATTGAGTGACAATATGAAGAGATCTGTTTCTAAACCTAGCCAGGATTTGGAAAATATGGATATTTATGCTCTCAAATCATATTTGAAAATGTTTCATTATTGCAGAAGCTGGAAGGATTTTCATGAGATGCTTTACTAGCTCCTATGACTAACCCTTTTTCTTGAGGATGGCCCTGGGAGCAAATCTTTCTGCAGAGTAAACCCTAGTTTTGATTAAGAAAAAGTATTTTGCAGAAACTTTACCTTTGTTAAGCTATAAAAAGGAAAAAAAAAAAAAGGTCTGGCAAACTTTATGCAGAACTCCATAATTTTTCTTTCAATTTTGAAAGATTTCATGATGTATCATCAACACTACCTCACCATTGCTGGTTGAAATGCAACATTCGTTGTTTGAAAAAGCCAAGGGCAGCTGCTTCTCAATACACACTAAAAATTCTTATCTTTTCTGGATCAAAGTGTCTCCTGTCTGTGTTAAAACGGGGCATTACAACACTTTCCCTGTTTTGTGGGAAACTTCAAAAAGCTTGTTTCCGTTTGGAACAAAGAACGTATTTGTTAGTGTTAATTTCCCATAAAATAGAAACGTTGTGTTTTGACCAGTTGGATTTGAACTCATGAATACTTATCTCTATTCACTGAGCTGTACACATCAAGGGATCTACTGACTTCTCCAGCAATATAACTTTAGTATCATACTTTGCAAGTACTTTAATTTGTATTTCTTCTAGATCCATTGCACACTGATTTTTCTGTATAACGAAAAAAACACTATTTTCCCCAACATAAACGTTATATCCTAAAAACTTTGCAAAAAGGAGACAAAGCAGGGAATAATAAATGATTCAAAAAATCAAGATTCAATCTGTCAGAATGCCTCATTCGTGATGTTGTGGAAAGCAGGTTCAGTTTTGTGGATCCTAATATTTTAAATGGTAAATATATTTCACTTCCACTGTGAAAACATCAGTAAAGTGTTTGGCCAAATACAACCTAATCATCCTTTGACATAATAATATTGTGTAGATATGTGCATTCAGACCAATTTATAAAAAAGTTGGTGAAGTGGCAGAGGAAACTAGTTTAATACAAAAGCTTTTCTATCTGTCACTAAAAAGTGTGTCCCCTGCTATATTTATGGCTTTACTGCTGTTGAGACACATAGCACAGTATTTATCTTTTCTAAATTTAGCCACCAAAATGTTAGACAGCTGGAATCTCAGCTATTTGAGGGATTAGCCTAGACAAATTTTGTGTGATAGATGCTTTAGATAAGCAACATTTCCTCAGATAATTCCTAATCATACTGATACTGTAGGTTCTGAAGGTTCAGACTTCTATTCAAAATAGGTAAAGGAGGGAATTAACTCAGAATGGCAGAAAGGTTGTTAGCACTGGATTCAAATCATCAAGTGATCTAGAAAATAAGTTTGTTTCACCACGTCAAAGGCTAAAACACTGCTTTCATTCCCCATCTCTCGGTCCCAGCCAGGCACACAAAAAATGTCCAAAGGACATTCTGGCAAAGGAATAAGCAAGCAACCAACTAAACTCACTCCTCTTTCCAAACAACATCAGAAAAGAAAAAATGTCCCTGCTTATGGCAGCGGGGTTGGACTAAATGGACTTTAAAGGTCCTTTCCAACCCAAACTATTCTATGATTCTTTCGCATTTCTGTGCTTTAAAGTGTATAACTGGGCCAACACTGAACCCAGAAAAGAGAATCTCTGAACTTTCACTCTCCCATGTAACTATCTCTAAGGCAAGAGTGAACTTAACACTGGATACATGTTGGTCTTTGCTGTGAAGATTCTCTGAACTTTTCATATCAAGATTTCGTAGCCAGTCAAGAAAACGCGCAGGCATCAGTATTCGGGATTCAGGTGTTACATCTGTCTCACCATATGGAAGTATTTGGTGCCTCAAAGAGTAAGAAGGATCTCTAAAGTTGCAGTAGGACAGACACAGTGATCTTACCATAAATACTGCCTTACGTGATAGCACCTGAAATTTTAAGGTCTTTTACCTTATGGCTCCTGTTTATATCAATATAAATTATGTGGAGTCAGGTGAGGGTCATAAACTTCCTATATTGTCTTACCCTTGGGACACCCCCAGTTCTGAGAACTTTGTATTATCATATGGAAGAATGATCAATAAACAAAGTTTTCTCAATTTCTCCCTGTTCTTATGAAACTTGAATGTTTATTGCAATGTTATCTATGCTCTTTCATCCTGATAATGTAAAAAAAAAAGCCCAACTTTTAATTGAAACAGCTGTTGTCTCTTCTTCATAGATCAGAAAATGAGGTCCCCTGCCCATTACTTTGTTATGTTTACAGGAAGTGGAGACAGAGGAAATTCTTCACCCCCTGTAATGAATTCGGGGTGAATTAATGAAACATAAAAGTCTGCCATCTCTCCTCATTCCCTCATGAACAGTGCAGTCAACTTGCGAATTAAAATGAGCTCTCAGAGCTGGAGTAACATTTTTTTTACTGATGTAATTTCCATACATTTTAAGCTCTGTTTCCATCCTTATCCTCCTCCTCCACCTCACAGATTCCTTTTAGGGTTTGCTTTAAATGTCTAAGTAGCATCCTGAATAAGGTGGCATCCCTACCCATGGCATTGCCATCTGACCCTGCTAACCCAAAGTGTAGGCATCTGAGTAGGTGGGTGACTGAGGTACACTGAAGAACGCAGAGTGGGGTCAAGGTGAAAGCAGGGGCTGGTTCCCTCTTTGAAGGCTTTTTTTCTCACACCAGGGGCTTTCATAGAATCATAGAATGTGTTGGGTTGGAAGGCACCTTTAAAGGTCATCTAGTTCAACTCCCCTGTAGTAAGCAGGGACATTACCCCAAGTTTGTTGTTTATCAGAAGCCAGTCTTCATTAACAACCATCTGCTTCTCTCCTTGACCTGAGACTCCACTAAGCTTTGTTTCTTGAAACCTCAGACTGGATTAAGGAGTGGCTAATCCCTGAGGGTCAAGCAGCTTTGTGAATAGCAACAGAAGCAGGGTCCCACCACATGATCTTCATGGTGGTATCAGCTATTCATCAGCCTAAGGGAAAGGACGTGAAGCCAGCATCCCCTTGTAAACAGTTCATTATGTTCTTTACATCTCTGTGTTTCTTTTTCCCACTAGCTTCTCCCTCCTACACTCCCAGACTAACTAATCACTTTTATCACAGGCTAAGTATGCAGTCAAGAGGTTCCAGTTGCCATCAGTAAGTGTATTTTTAAGCCTTTGCAGCTGACATGCCATTTTAAGATTCAGGCTGGCTTATCCTTGGCCTTCATAACTTTGCATAACCTGTGGCTGGGAGGCAGAAACAAGCGGGAGAAGGGATTGAAGTAGCTCAGCGGAGTCCAGGCGCAAGAGTCCAGGGAGATGTGAGATGGGTCAAGTAGACAGGGAGGGGAAGGTCATGAAAACATAGCTCTGGAACTGCAGGAAGTGAATTCAGGCTAGGATAAACAGTGAGAAAAAAAAGGGAGGAACAAGGGGTAATGATTTTAAACCAAGAGGGGAGATTCAGACTAGATATAAGGAAGAAAATTTTTGTGATGAAGGTGGTGAGACAAGGGCCCAGTTTGCCCAGAGGTAGGAGATGCCCCATCCCTGGAAACATTCAAGGTCATGTTTGATGGGGCTTTGAGCAGCCTGATCTAGTTGAAGATGTCCCTGCTCATGGCAGGGAGGCTTGTTCTAGATGACCTTTAAAGGTCCCGTCCAAACCAAACCATTCTGTGATTCTATGATTCTAGGAATAGGACCTAATAACTGTCTGTTGAAAATCAAAAGAATGACCTGGCTGAGCCTGAGGAAAAAAATTAGTTTCTGTGTAAGAAAGAAACCACATTTCTGTCCTTTTCTTTCTCTCATGTGTATTCTCCCACCTCCGTTACTTGTCTGGCTCAGCCTCATGTTATGACAGGACAGGAAGACTTCCCTATCTTGGAACACAAACGCTGCTGCAATCCTTGAGTAGCAACCTGATGTGCCCTCTCACAGTTTCACATTCTCCCTGTTACCCACTGAGATGTTTATGCGTTTACCTTTCCTCCTCTTTGCACTTGAATGCACTCCTGCAAAGGACACTTTGCGTTCAAGCCCTTCATCCAGAAACGCTCATATACTGCTCATCCCTCCATCTCTCCCTCCAAAGTATCTGCTTGAGTCTTTCCAGAAGGAATATTGATTTTCCTTAAACTTTCGTTCTAGCAAAGATTTTAACATAGGCACATCTGTGCATTCTAACTCCTCATGATGTTGTGTGACACACCATGACTTCTGAGTGAAGTGTTAAATGAAAGTAAAACAGTAAAGTCCAAACATCCAGGAGTCCTTTGTCAATCTTTCCATCAATCTTTCCACGTTAGTGTTAATACTATCTGTTAATTGATTCCTGCTTTGCAATTTGCCTGAACTAATGAACTTCTGAGTTTGTACAGCCCAAATTACAACTGGAAAGGCATCAAGACTTGGAGATTTAATCAGGATAAAAATCAATAATGTCCAAATAGTGTTGCAAGATAAAAGATGGTATCCACAAGCAGAACCATCCATGGCACTAACAACTTTGTGTCTCTGTGTGTGTATGAACTAACATCTGCTGCTGTTCTCCTCTGGGAGATGGATAATCCATCAGATAACAGCTTTCAGTCACTGCTGCATCTGTCTGGTTTTACATCAGGGCTGAGAAGTTTTTGCTCTCCGGCAATTCCAGTCCTGCTAAAGTCACCTTAAAGTCACCTGGGGTTTTCCAGCATTCCCTTTTATGATGCAGAACGTCCCTACTCTGTGGAAAGGGGGTTATGAGCTTCTCTGAACACAACTGATGCTGCCTGCAATGGAAATAATGTGCCTTATAAAGGTAAACTGCCATTTAAATAAACACTCGCTAGATTACAGTAGCTCCCATCAAGGCTCATTTCCAAAAACTGCTAAAGAAAACACTGAAGAACATGAGAGCAGGAAACATGCTGGAAAAATTACCTTGAGATAAATACTGTTCAAGTTTATTTTTCTACTCTATTTTAATGAGGTAATAGGTAATATTACACAGATGAAATTATGTTGGCTAACTGGGTTTGCGTCTTACATCACCATTTTTCATCTTCTAGGATTTCCTTCCATTGGATCCTGGGGAATTTATGCTATGCTAAGCGCTTTCTTGGTATGGAGAAGAGGAATCCTGGTGGAGGTGTGTTGTGTAAACATGCCTTGGGTATCAGAACAAAGTTATGGTGAGCACGCAAGCTTGGTGATTTTCTGTCGGGTATGCAATATGCCTTGAATCTGAAATTCTTCTATATGCAAACATGTGTGCGTTTCTGAGAGCTTTGGACTATTTGAGATGACAAGCACAAGCTGAAAGGATGATTTTCTTTAAGTAAAACATGCCCTGTAATAACAGCCCAGGGACATTTCGTATGCAGCTGTTAACAGCAGAAAGCAGAACAAATGAATGCAATACCCTCCAACACTAAGTGTTTGCAGAGGGGAGGGATCAGGCTTTCAATACAGCCCAGATTTTCTGGCCTGCAAAAGCGTTGCCTGTGTGTTAGAGCATGTAGAAGGTATTTGTAATTGCTGAGCTCCCTTCTTAAATCATGAAGAAAATAGGTATCTCCAAGAGATGATTCACCTCGTATTAAAACCAGTGTAAGGTCAATTATAGCACGCCAAGCCACCCTGCTGGTTTCAGGTATTTTCTCAGAGATACTCTTATCCAGGTCAATATTCATAATGATTTTTTTCTACATATAGAATCATAGAGTCATTCAGGTCAGAAAGGACCTTCAAGATCATCCAGTTTCAAACCCCCTGACCTGGGCAGGGACACCTCCCACCACACCAGGTTGCTCCAAGCCCCCTCCAACCTG
>JAOXJM010000012.1:1345500-1370803 GCA_026413425.1 Tringa solitaria
TGGCAGGGGGGTTGGAACTCGATAATCTTTAAGGTCCCTTCCAACCCAAACCATTCTATGAGATATATACATATATACAGTAAGTTTATATATATATAAAAATATATATGATGTGAATGTGTGCCTAGACACATATGTAGAAAAGAAATATCAGTGTGCATTTATATATACACACATATATACATATGAATTAGTACACAGCTATATGCAGACATATAAATAGATGAGCAAACGTTTACACCCATGCATAACCCCATGAAGTCTTTCTTTATCCAAATGCCCAGATGCATGTGTTAGCAAGGTGCCTGGATGGCCAACCTAGGGACCAGCATTCCCCTTCCCAGCCCTCCAACAGGTGCAGGAGAGCCCAACCACACAGCTCATCCTGCCGGGATCGCTCCGGGAAGGAAGGTGGCACTCAGCCCCCGACCCGGCTGCAGCCAACCCAGCCTCCAGCCTGCAAAAGTGCTCTGCTCCAGCAAATTTACGCATCCAGAGCCCAGAATAGAAACAGTGACAATCCATCGATTGTGTTTTCTGGGAAGCAGCGGAACATCGCAGCCACCAGGCAGAGGCGGCTGAAAAAAACTCTCCTGCGAGAAGGCTGCTCCTGTGAATGATCTTAGAAAAACAAAGTGGTTTATAACCCAGCCAGCCTTAAAAAAAACAGCAATGGGGAGCAAGGAAATCAAAAAGGGCATTACTGAGAACCCAGCTAATAAAAGTAGCCTGACAATAGCTGCTGAGCACTTGGGGGGAAGTAAAAAAAATAAAATAAAAAGAAAAACAAAAAGATAAACTATTGGTAAAGGAACATAGCTCAAACTTTTCAGTGCATGTGGTTAGTGCTGACTAGTAGGTAACAGTGACAGCCTGGCAGGGGGTAAAAATTTTCTCTCTCTTTGATTTAATGGTTGCAAAAAGAAACACCCCCAAAAATGCACCCCCCTCTGTCCAGGAATGAAATGTCATGGAATGCCACACTCCTTGGTGACAGCACTTGATAAACACAGTGACTGAATCTGCCCCCAACATCCTTGAGTACGACGGCAGGAGCTGGCTGTGAGGAGCGTGGAAGGACGTTGGCTGTGGGACGTGAACAGTCCTCGTGGGTCTCAGGAGAAACTTGTTTTTCGGTATCACCTTGCAGGCTCCACTGTGAAGCCTGGAGAAAACCGTCACGGGTCAGAGCAGTTGTTAACACGGTTGCGTTTTGGACATTGACACCATTGTAAGAGGACCGAAAAAAATCCAAAACAAAACTCTGAAACGTCAGCTCCAATTGCGGTTATAGGAAACTTCAGATTTGGCTTCTTTCTACGTAAATAAATAAACCTCTAAATCCAGCATAGGACCCCACGAGGCTGAACAGAAAGGAAAATCTGGTGGTGGCAGGGAGGGGGAAAGGGTTTCTCCTTCTTTCTTTTCTTCCATCGGAATTTGAAATTTCAATAAAAAGGGGAAGGATTTAAAATTTCCATCCTTTTGACCAACCTCCCAGCTGGGGCTCAGGTTTTCGGATTTGAGCTCCCTGGTGATGCTGCGGACGGGCAGGAACATCCAGTACAGCTGCGGTTACATAGCGAGATCAGAGCACGTTGTTTTTCAACTCACAATGAATAATGTCTTGCTTCGGAAAATAATTTAAAAAAAAAAATTAAAACAACCAAAAAACCAACCCCCAGAGCATGAAGAGCGGCAGATACTAGTTTGTGCTCGTGGATTTGCTATGGGAAAGTTTTGGCCCATTTGAAACTGTGGCTGGGTCACAGTGTAATTATTTTGGGAGCGGCATGTGTGCGATGCCTGCCAGCTTCGTGGAACAAAAGCAGAGCTCTCCCTGTCACCAGCATGTTATCACAGTCAACTCTTTGGCAGCTTAATCCTGGTTTGTTTTTTTTTTTCAAGAAAGTTGTGGGGCAAGGGGTGTGATATTTTCAGGGGGTTCGGCTACTGTTTGATTCTGCAGGAGTTGCAGGAGCATGAGGATAGGCTGGATTTGCTGGGGGCTGGTGGTTGGCATCACCCCATCCCTGGGAGGGCTTGGGGTAGTGATGGCTGCAATGCCCATGATGGAGAAAAACACCACCTTTAGCACAGAGTTGAGAGAGAGGTACTTAAGAGATGAGTAGATATAGTGCTTAGAGAGATGTTTTAGAGATGGCTTTTTTCAGTGTTAGGTTGATGGCTGGACCTGATGACCTGAAAGGTCCCTTCCAACCCAGACAATTCTATGATCCTATAATTCTATGATTCTATGATGTTTGCATCACGTTGCATGGTGTGGAGCTGTGTCAGGATATCTCTTGGAAAACCTTAATATTTTCTACCTAGGACACTTAAACTCATACTAGACCTTGGAGGAAGAAAACCATAATAGATGATTGTGGTGGCTGGTGCTGCTGCTGGAGGTACTTTGCCAAGATATTTTGTTTCTTGGGGACTTTGCTGTGTATGAGCAAGAGCTTCAGCCTCCACATCCAAAAAACAACTTTGCTTCCAGGAGACTTTTGTTTTACAGACACCTTTCTGCTACATCTTGCCTGAGACCCATCAAACTCATTTCACTTAGGCCAACTAAATGCCTCATATGGTCTCATTCACTACTAGCATGGCTGGCAAGTCAATCAGCAATCTAGAGGAGTTGCACAACTGTGTCATCTGAGAGCAAAATTAGTTCAGCAAAGGGTGGTTGTTTTTAGGCTTGGTGGGGAAATTAAAATATTAGAAGAAACCAGCTTGAATTTTCAGGAGGAGGTTCCAGCAACACACAAAAAAGCCACAAAAATGCTTTTTTGGCAACTTGAAATGGATTCTTTCAACCCCCAAAAAATTGTTTTGGTAGGGTTTGGAGTGATCTAATGTGGGGGAGTTGGATTATTTCAGTCAAGTTTATATGAAATATGCCATTTCAATTTAAAATATTTTAATTTAAAATTTTAAACAAAAAAAAGAAGAAAAGGTCATTATTTACAAGACAAAACATTTGCTTTTGGAAATGAAAGACAAAGGGAAAGTATTTTATGTCAAAATAATAGTGAAATAATGATACTAATATTAATACTAATGCCTCATTTTTTTCCCTTACTTTAAGCTGTTTACCATATTAAATACAGAACTTTTCACTTTTCCTGGGTACTTTCTAACATATCATACACACCATATGTATTATTTGATGACAAATTTTCCCTGTCCTGTTTGAGACCTTCCATCTTAAGATAATCTTATTGCATGAGACACAAGTGCAATGCTGTCCCATAATTGTGTGTGGAATGGTGGAGTCCCCCTTTCCCCACACAAGTGGATTGAAAGATGGACCTTTCTCCTTAGCACCCACTTACCAGGAGGTTTGAAGGCCTGAAGCCCCCAGAAAGTGTTGCAGTGTTGTCCACAAGTTGTACCCTTAAGCTTCTTCTCTTCTCCATCAGAGACACAACCCATGTGCTAGTGTCTACTTCAAGCAGACAGTACAGGCAATGTCTGACCTCTTCTACATCCCAGGCTCCCCTCCAGAACTTAACAGAGGGTATTTTTTAGGTTTTATAATTTCTTCCATGGTTGCAAACATCTGAACAAACATCTGCTGGTGAAGCTGGTGAAGCAGGGAGTTGCAGAGAGGGCGGAAAGCCAGCGGTCAATAAATGGTTGGAGAATCCAAAAAACATGTTCTACAAGGAGAACAGTCAGTCTACAAAGTGTTTTATATTTCTGGTGCTGGCTGTTGCCAGAAGCTGTCTCAGTTCTCCAACGTGGCTGTGTCATTCTCCTGTTGAGACTCTGGAATTTCCCTTTGCGCTCCAGAAAGTTGTGGCAAAACATTCCTCATCCAAGAAAGGGAGCTATCAATTTATAGGCTACTACCAGAGTTGGAAAAGCGCAGTTGGGAAAAACACTCTCAGGAAACCCAGATAAAAGAAAGACTCAAAGCGACCATCTACTGGTGGAAAAGAGTGCAGGCTGGAGAAAAAAGTGCTTGTGTATTTCCTTACGTAGCAGCACCTTCTGCATGGCCTTGGCAAAGACTTTGCCTCATTTTCCTGATCTTTTGAACAAAAGGCTTCGCCAATTCAGCTGAAAATAATGGTTGATTTCTATTTTCACCTCACTTTCATTACCAGTATAGTTAGGTATTGTAAGAGGTCAACAATTCAGTTCTCCATTTGACTCCCAAACAATCTATTTTCTACCATTCCAAAATGACCTGTCATTTCAGACCAACTTGAAATAAATTTTCTTCTGAAAACATGGGGGACAAAACACAAAATTCAAAACATGGAGTATCAGTAGAGTTTTATGGTTGGGTTTCCATTCTGCAAAACGTTCGTTGTACTCTAGCTGTTCCCCATGAAGAGCAGATGGAGTGTCTTGTGCTGTTGTGTGTCACAGTTCGTATATTAGTCAAGTGTCAGTATGCTGTATCATGCCTTCCCTCCCATTAGACTGTGAGCTGAGTAGAAATAATCAGGAAAATCCTTAGGGCAACCCTGGGAGTTAAATGCAGATGTACCAAAAGAGTTTCAGAAGGCAGAGGAGATGAGAGATCAGGAGTGACCATCAAACAACAGTAAGGAGCTGTATGAGAATTGGCCAAGTGTCAAGGTTTGTCCACGGGCAGTGGAGGAGTTTATGTACCTTGTAATTGCTCTGCGCAGAAAGTGATGGGAGAGGGGATGATGTGTATTAATAGGCTTTAAAAGGTCTTAGTGGAAAAAGCCACATGCTTGTGAAATACAAACATAACCTCAATACAATGATACTGATCTTGATGGCCTTCTGGGCCTCTTTCCATCTGCTGCATTTCTGCCTCCTAAATCGGTCTCCCAAGAGCACATTAAAAAAAAAACACCCGTCTTCTTCTCCAAAACTAGCCCTGCCATGGCTAAGTGAAAACCTGGATCTTTGTATTAGGATTCCTCAGAATACTATGAAACACGAAGGATATTGTTTCTTTTCAGGAGGGGCTCCTTGCTTGCTTTGTCTAAATGCTTCCCCCCAGATGACTTTTTGCCTGATGATTAGCAACAGTTTTATTAATAGGACTTATTTCAGGCTGAGTTATGTCTGACTTATCATGCACAGCCTATGAGCTTGATTGTGATACTACGGGTCTAGAAAAAAACCCTTGCGATATGAAGCTGTGAATGACGTTAACAGCGCCAAGGGGTGCCTGCATCCTCCTGGTGTCTCAGGGACAAAATCAGCTCAATGGCGTCATTTAAGCAAAGAGGACAGTAGCATTAGGGCTACGCTGACGCCACTGGTGACCAGGTGATGATCCCCTAAAACCAAGACTGTTAAAACCATAGGACAGTTGGTATAACATTTCCTTTTGGTATGGAAAGATTTTTCATTCAGATGTCTGTGGTCTTCAAAGAACACGCAGCACAGTCCACACATCAGGGCAGGAGAGGAGTGGAACGAGATGAGCAGTCAACAGCTCTGTCCCTCATATGGATTTGTACCAAATACCACCACTGTGAGCCTTGGTGCTGTGGGTGCTTGACACTCAGAGGAATGTCCTTGCTTTAAAAACTCAGTTGCCAACAGAAAAAAATGCCAGGGAAAACTCAATTCTTCTGAAGTGCCAGTATATTTAATACAAACAAAGAAACAAACAAAACCCCAGGGGAAATCATCCTCATCTACTTCCAAGCAACTGGAGAATGTAAAGTCCTATCTGGGAAAGCAAATTCACATCAAGCCTGTGAGTAGGTTTTGTAGCCTCCAGCTTTGGGCGATGAGGGCTGCTCTGCTCACTGAGCTCAGTGAAGTGTGGGGTGATGCTGGTGGAAGTGCCTGGGGGCAGGGGTGGGCCTGGGCATCAGAGACACCACTAGGGGCTTTCCTTCCCTTGGATGCTTGTTGCAGTAAAGCAGCAGAAGCAGAGCTGCCTCAAAGCGTGGGTGTGGGTCACTTTCTGTGGCTGCAATGCATTAGGACTCATTTGCCCACTTTTCACCTTAGCCTGATCCCATTTCTACAGCCTGTCCTCTGTATCCCTCCTGCCTGGGGTCTCTGGGGCAGTGACCCTGCTGTCCTCATGGACAACTCCACCCTTGTTCTTGCTCCATGGAGATGGCTTTGGTTTTGGTGCTCCATGCCATTCAGAGGGAGAGGGAAACCAAAACCCAGCCATCTTCAAACTAAATATAGCCCAGAATTCATTCCATCCATCTTCGATGATACCTTATGGCTGGTGAACAATGACTCGTCTTTCCCTCCAACTGTATGGTGGTATGTGCTGAGAAGGGAGAAAATAACAGCAGCCACCACCCACACATCTCTTCAGCTTTCCCAAGAGGAAGTCATGCCTGGGTGGTAGGGTTGGTCAAACTGTCTCCCATTGCCTTGCCAGTTGTCACACATGGTCCTCTATCTCTGGATGGTGTTTTTATATGGGCCGTGATTTGAGGTGAAGCACACTCAGCCCTTCAGGTCAGACCTTCCCTTTGATCCAGCCGTGGGAATTTACAGTCATCCTTTTTTGCTCTGGCAGGGTTTCTCCTGGCCTGCAGTTTGCCAAAGGGCTAGTTCATGCTTTCTGGGTGGGACTCATTAGAAAAGGACATCTACATCTGTGTGAGTCACCCACATTCCTTTTATTGTCATTGCAGAATTGATGGATCCACTCTGTAAAAAGGAAAGCAAAACTCATCATCTCCTCAAGGGTAGACCTAAAACAAGTCAAATTACATGCTAGAAGTGCCTGTGCCCTTCTTCTGGTATAAAGCAAATGTGGGGTTGCTGACACATCTGGATGTCTACATCTAAGTGTAGCTGAGAAGAATTCTTCCCCAAGAGCAATCCATCATCATGATTTAAACATGAGTTGCAGCAGCTCTGGCCTTATTTCACCCACACTGGCTATTGATGCTTGGATAAACTCAATATACAATTAGCTTAAGTCAAATTCTCAAAGCTTGATATAATTAGACACACTGGGCAACAAGGCTGCTGCTGACAATGAACCTGTATAAATGTGTCCCCTGATGGGTTTTTATTTCTAATTAAACTAAGGTATGCATATCTGGGATAGGACCCAGTCTAAATAATTATAATCTCCATGACAAAGATGTGTTTGGACCCCTCCATGCGTTAGGAAAGGGAAGAGCATTGCTATTCTTGGGGGGGGCTCCTTTCTTGCATGCTTTAAATAAAATTCTTCCTTCCAGACAGCATCCTGGCTTACACTTAGGTAACCATTTTATTAATTGGATTTCATTCAAGGTAAATCATGACTAAGAAACGCAAACAAAGTGGTAATTCCTTGAATGAGCTACTTCAGATAAGGATTGAACAGGGCAGACACAAAGATAGAAGCCTGATTTTCAACAATTGGAGGATTAGTGTTGAGTTCTGTCTTTCAAGTCCACCAGATGGTTTCTGGTTCTTCCTTCTCCTAAGCCAGAAGATTCTCAGAAATACCATGGTAGGGAGAGATAGGGAGGGTATTGGTAGGAAATGTGAGTTTTGGGATATGTCTATCTGCCCTCATTGTGCGTTATGAATATTAAAGGTCCTTGTGGTGCTCGGGGTGTCTGGAGACAGAAAAGCATCTGCGAGCTGTCCACTGAGTCCTGGGTGGAATGAAGAGGTTGGTGTCATCATGCTCTCCCATCTCACAGCCATCCTGGCTGGTGAACCAAGGACTTACAACAGCTGCACCCTTTAATATTATGAAAACCCCAAGTAGATGATGAAGGGATGTGTCATTTTGCATTTCACCTTGAAACAAGGAAAAATGGAGTTTGCGTTTGAGGTTCTCACTGTGCCTTGGTTCCATTTGCCTGCTTTGCTACCAATGAACAAAATATGGTACTAAACAATGAGAGGTGGTCAGCTTTAAATGGTAAATCTGACCAAAAACGTGTAGAGTTTTACATATGTTGGGGAGAAGGGTCATATATATCCATAGAGGGATGCTTCCAAGAGTGTGTGCTCATGTACTGTTAGGTCTGTCCCAACTGTATGCTTTACATGTAGGCATGTTTATCCATACCAAATTATGGGTTTTTATCTATCTGTTCATCATGAGGCACTGCAGGAATGCCCCTATCAGCAGAGACACCCACACTGTTGTTTTTTCCTGACAGGAGATGTAAATTCTGGTGTAAATTCACTTTGCTGACCTGTGCCTAGTCATTCAAGCTTCAAGTAGAAGTCAAGTTGAAGCTCAGTCCTCATGTTCTGACACTGTGTTTCCTTGCCTTCGAGCTCAGCAGCAGCCTGTTGGGATTTTGGACCATTTTTGAAGTCCAGAGTTGCAAGAGGGCAGTGCTATGAAAAAATAGGGAGTGGGAAAACCCTAAAACTTTGGAAATGGGGAAATAGGAAGTGATAAGAAAACAAGAGCAGGTGGCAGAGTCACAGCAAGGTCCAGAGAGTTGACCAATTTAGTACAGTGGTTATTAGAGCATGCTTTAGGAAAAGGTACAAGAACAGGGAAAAACCCCTCCAAAACAGTCTCCTAAACATCAGCCAGAGAATTCCTAAACTAAGTACTTCTGTGCATTTTATAATCAACAGAAATGGACTTCTTTTCCAGGGAGTGGTTCCTGTGACACTTTACACACACGTGGGCTGTGAATATCCACAGTATCCCACGACCAGCTTTCCACAACTTATCTATAAGAGCAAAAAACCATTTCCTTCACTTTTCTTTGAGCTTCATTTGCTTGATACCACCCGGTTCTTCTGCTGGAAAAAACTAAGGATAGTAGATCTCCATCTGTCTTTGGATAAAACCCTTTCAGTGAAGTAGTCTGGGATTTACCATGGTGTTACATCAGTGGCCAGCAGTCACTGGGGACAGGGAAAGAGACTACAGCAAGAACACAGGAGCAGCAGAGGAATGGACAAAGGGAATCTGCAGCCTTGTGGTGGGGATGGAGATCCTAAAGGTGGGAGTGGTGAATAGGGAAAGGGGAGGAAGAAAGAAGAAGAATCTATCAGCTCTATAAAATTATTTTCTTGGATTTAAGAGTCTGTATTTTTCATGGACCTCACAAGCACCCAGAACCATAACACAGACACCAACCCATCTGTCTTCTTATTTGCTTCAGGTTTCTAACTTTATCTGGCTTTTTATTCTTTGTCTCTTCCAGGTTGAATTCACCCCAGATCAGATTGAAGGTGAGGAAAATGAGTTTCTCTTCTGTGCACAGTAAATAGCATCACTGGGAAGTGCTGGCAAGTGCTGGGGTGGACATGGGTATGGTACTGGAACTTCCCTGGGAAGGGAGTTGACTCCCATACTTTTAAGTCATGACTTTGCTCGTTCTCTGTCCTTCCTCCAAGTCCTTTGTTGACTTGATCAAGAGAAAAACGGGAAATGCAAATTAGGTACTCATTTCATTCAAGAAAACATCAGCCTCATTTATCAGTGAGATGAAAGCACAAAAGAAAAAGCCCAACCCCCTCAAAACCTCTGTCCAAATATATGATCTTTAAGAAAACTGCTAACAGAATACCATTCCTTTCATAACTCTGCTGTTAAGAACTTTTCTCTGTATTCAATCAGAATTTAATTTGTCACAGTTTTGTGACAGCTCTCCAGAAACCAGCAGATAATGACAGCGATGGCTTTTTTTTTTCCTTTCAAAGCAAAACATCAGCACTAGTTTATGAACTCCTTGTCCCAGACCAAGAAACTGAGTCTGAAACCTCATGCATGAAGTCCTGAGTAACCACTGCAGTTGCCCCTCTTTTCCTCGACTGCCAGCCTGCTTTTTACTTAAAGGGATAATTGATAGATGGAGTCAAACATCTGGCAGAATTTTGCTTTAGTCTTTAAACACTTGGCAGAACTTGGTAGAGCCTATGAAAGATGGCATCAGAAAATGGGTAAATTAGAACAGATGAAAAATAAGTAATAATAAAAAAAAATCACAGGCTATTCAATCAGACTGATTCTAAGAGGAGAGATACAGAAAGAAGGATTTTCCAGACAGGAACCAAATGCCAAAATATCTTAGAGATTGAGGCTTTGCCACAGATTTCCAACATTACCTTGGGATTTTCAAGCCTTCCTTAATGGCTTTAATTTCTATATTTTAACAACAGGGCAAACGTAACTCATGATTGGAGGCAACTGGTAATTTCTGGGAACCTGCCCCTTTTCCAATCCCAAACTCATGGGACAACTGTAGGAGAGGCACAATTCTGGGCCACAAACCTTTGAACTAGTCCAGAAGCACACAACAGCTGGATCTCTCATGAGCTAACGTTTTGGGGACTGGATAGGAACCACCCAGTTTCTATGCCTTATTTTCTCTCTCCCTGAGAAGAACCATCTCTAGAGACTATATCAGAGAATGGGAAAAGAAAAAGACCTATTCGGAAAACAATGGGATGCTTGTGTGGCGATCAGGCCACTGGAATGGCTAGTAAAGGGCAAATTCGGAGCAACCTCAGGGCTGCTATAGAAGGTAGCAGGTCTAAAGCAGATGAAGACCACCTCTAGAAACAAAAAGTTGCCTTAACCACACCTGGGGACTGATCACAGCTCATCAGTCAGCTCCTCAATTCTTGTCCTTCTGTCCTTTTCTGGTTCTTTATTGGTTTTTTTTGCTTTCTTCTCCTTCACCTGACCTTTAAAAGGTTCTTAGGTTCACAGATGAGTAGGCAGACAGATTGATAGTTGCTGGATAGATATTTACTCTTAGGTAGAGCTTAGTTGTTTCAGATGTAGAATTGTATCTACAGCATGGTCCACAGTTGTTCCTGAATTGTCCCTGGCATCTGCTGTCCTTTATAGTAGTTTGCACATGTCAAAACCTTGCCAAGAAACGTGCCACCAGTTGAAGAAAGTGGACAATCAGTATTGCAGTGTTTGAGACTGTTTTATTTTGTGTGAAAAACACAGGCTAGAAGGCAAACACCACTTGCCATGATTTACAGCTGTTATACTGGCTGTTGGCATGACTTGAGAGTTGGGACTCACAAGAGCTCTAGATTAATATGTCTTTTTTGATTTGTTTTCTCCTTCCCATTCTCTCCTCACTCTCTCAAGCTTCCATGATTGCTAGCTCTCCTTTTCTTCTGAGTTTCAGTTGCACTTGCTTTGTCCTGGGTTCATTTTCAGCTCCACGCTGCACTGTTAATTTTGTCAAATTTCCTCTTTCAGGAAGTCATCAGGAGGTCAAGGTCACTTGTCACACCTTTATATGTGTTTGTTTAAAAATAGACCTCTGATGCATAATAACCACTTCTCTCTCTCTCTGTTGACCAGATGAGGACCTAGGTGTCTCAGTGAGAGATGCTTCCCCATTTGTCAGCTGAAATTACATCAATAGGGAGTTCATCCTAGGTGTTAGGTATTACTGGATGTCAGTCTATCACCCCTGGTTTTGTGACCCCAACTGGTTTTCTGGCAGCTGATTCTGAACTGAGGTGCTGGAGGAGAAACAGACAATGCAGCATCTCAGGTCTTTGGTCTTTTCCAGCCCTGTCTTCTGTACTCTGAACCTCTTCCTCTTGCAAAGGAAAAGACATTGTTACCTTAGACTTACTTCCCTGCAGGGATTCATTATTATGTTAGTCCCCAAAATGTTACTTGCTGAAGGAGAAGAGTGGTCTGTGGGTGAAGCCATGTGTAACACACCCATCTTTACATGTCCTGCTGCCTCAACTGCCAGTGAAATTCATTGGTTGTGGCAATGTGTATTTATGAAACTGGATTCCTGGTCTATTCAGCCCCCTAAATTGCTGAAAAAAGAAGAATATGAGCTATTCAAGATGAGAAGATAGGTAGCAATTAGGCATATGAAAATATACACTGCTCCTGCCAGTGGTTTACTGGTTAGAAGGAGGATAAAGGAGGCCATAGCCATGCTGGTTTCATTGCTTTGATGGGAACTTGCACTAAACCAGTAAACGTAAATGCAAATGAAAAAAAAAAAAATCCCCAACCAAAAATGTTGCTTGTGTATATTGACCAAATGGGGTTTGCAAACTCACAGCAATGTGCTGGTGAGAGGCCGTTACATCTGATTTTAAACTGAATTAAAAAAAAAAAAAAAAGAAGGGAAAGAGATGAATGTGAACTGTCAGTAACTATGATGAATTTGGAACTTTTAGGAGGTGGTGTGAAGGGTGCTCAGGCAATTGGTCTCAGGGAGTAGGTAAGTGGCAGATGGGTGGGTAGCTCAGGGAAGTACGTGTATTTCTTACCCACCTCAGCTGCTGAGACCCCCAGTAAAGGACAGAGCTGGGAGTGGGGCTCTGGACCCTTCCACTGACAGCAAGGAGCCCGTGAAAATCCACTATTGCCCTCTGCTGGAGTGAGAGCTGCCAATGGGACCCGGGCTCTGGCTGGTGACGGAGGAGGAAAAGATCCAGGAGAGAGAAGCAGGCAGAGAAAGAGAGACCAAAGAGGAGAATGCAAAGAAGAAAACAAAGGGAACGTGAAATAGTCCAAAAATGAGAAAATGCATCACCGTTTGAAAGTCTCAGATGAGGAAGGAAATGAGTAAGATATGAGTGGAATGATAACAATTAAAAAGGAGGGAGAAAGAAGGAGAGGCAAATCCAGCCACGCTGGAAGAAGGAAGGAGAGAGGGAAATAAGCAAAGAAGAAGGAACAAAGAAGAGGGAGGGGGAATAACAAGGAGGAATTGAGAAGGGAAAGATGGAGAAAATCCAGAATGCAGAGGCCATGGATGAACGGTTGAATGAGTCAGGTTCTACGGAAAAAAAAAAGATAGGCTCCCTGTGTTTGAAAAGTAGGAGGTAAATTTACACAGAAGAGTAACAGCAGGGCAAGGGGCAGATTTAAGATTCACAGCTTTAAAGTCAATCCTCTGCCACCTTCAAAGGAAATAAGTTCTTCCTGATGTTTAGGTGGAACTTCCTATGTCCAAGTTTGCACCCATTCCCTCTTGTCCTGTCCCTGGGCACCACTGAAAAAAGACTAGACTGGTCCCATCCTCCTGACACCCAGCCTTTAGGAATTTATAAGCATTGATGAGATCCCCCCTCAGTCTTCTGTTTCCCAGACTGAAAAGCCCCAAGTCCCTGAGCCTTTCCTCCTAAGACAGATGTTCCAGTCCCCTCGTCATCTTCATAGCCCTTTGCTGTACCCTCTCCAGCAGTTCCCTGTCCTTGAACCTGGGAGCCCAGAACTCTGTAATGCTGAGTACAATATCTAGTTAACTAATGAGAACTGCTACTGAATTCTGTACCATCCCAAGTGCGCCTGAAGAGCTGGAAAGCTCTCAAAGCCAGTAATTTCTATAAGGTTTTTTTGCTCTTCCTGACATTAGCTGAGATGGAAATACCATGAGAAGAGCATTTGACCTCTCTGATTCCATTCCCTGATTGAACCGGAAAATGCAGGGGAGGAGGAACACAAACATTGCAGATAACAGCAACAACAAAGCTCATCAAACTTGTTCCCAAACTGCAAAATAAAAGGGTCAGGCAGAGTTAGTTAGGGGGAAGGTCTAGGCTTGCTTTGACATTATCTGAGGAAGCACGGCATGCATTTCCTTTTATCATTTTTTATTCCAGAATTTAAGGAAGCGTTCTCACTCTTCGACCGGACTCCTAAATCTGAGATGAAAATCACATACGCACAATGTGGAGATGTCTTGAGAGCTTTGGGGCAGAATCCAACCCAGGCTGAGGTCATGAAACTGCTTGGCAGACCCAAACCAGAAGGTTGGTGTCCTCCTCTGTGTTTGTTTTGAAAAAGATCACTCCAAGAAATATCTGAGAAGCAGATGAGGTCTCCGTTTTCTGATGGAAAGATTAATTGTGAAATATCAGAGGATATGGAACAGCCTCTGCAAATCACTAGCAGAAAAGTAAATGAGGAGAAAAGTGATCTTGCAGTCAATATAATTGTCTTAAATTCAAGAGAATGAATTAATTTAATGGCCCTGTGCATCAATCTGTTTCACACTGACAAGTTTTGGCCTTTTAAAATTACTTTGATAACAGACATTCACTTGTGTTTACTGAAAATGCAGACATTTTGAAAACATCCAAAGACACAAAGGCATAGATTGAATGTGAGGAGATAGTTTATTATACAAAAGTATGTATTAGAGGGTCTGTAATAATTGCAGTAATTTGTCCCTTCAACATTCACCATACACCAGATATCTCTTCAGAACAAAGGAGATGTCTCCCAGACCATTTCTACGTTCAGGCATTTTCTAGACTATTTCTCTGTCCTTTCCTTCCACTGAGGTGGAGCTGACAATTAGGCCCTCATTTGACAGCTATGGTATGTCAGGATATGGCAGTGACACATTGGCAGGTGGGACAAGGAGACAGATGGGAACAAAATGCCCTCTGATGTTCTTGAAAGGCAAAGTATCAGGAAAATGGGATTTATGGACCTGGTCCTGCCTATTTGCTCTGAAACTCCTCTCCTAGGATGGTTTCAAACATCTCTGTGTTACAGGGCTGCAAAGCAAAGCTGATTTCATACTGGCAATGAGCTTCTCTTACTGTCTTCTGCTTAGTTTCATACTTTTATGCTTCATAAAGCAGTCTTGGGAGTCTAACAGTATTTTTTTTCCTTGATGTTTGCGTATGTCAGATACTAAGACATATCCCCCTCTCTCTCTATTAAAAACTCATATTTCTCTCTTTGCCAGGCCTCTTTCCCACTCTATCCATTCTTCCATCTGTACTTAGAATATTTCTATTCTCTTTCCTCCCCTTTAGCTGACATTTACTGCCACAGTTGTCCTACCCTCACCACCTACCCATGGTGGACGCCCCATGATTAGTTCTCAACTCTCCCAAAATCCACCAAAACTTACATTTCCACCTGTGTCTTTGTAGAAATGAACTCCAAGATGATTGACTTTGAGACTTTCCTGCCTATGCTCCAGCATATTGCCAAGACGAAAGACACAGGCACCTATGAGGACTTCGTGGAGGGTCTGCGCGTGTTTGACAAGGAGGGAAACGGAACAGTGATGGGGGCTGAACTCCGCCATGTTTTGGCTACGCTGGGTAAGGTGAACTGTTCCTCATGCAGTTTCATCACTGAAGTCTTTTCCACACTCATTTTATCATTCTGGGTAACCTTTATGCAAAAAATGTCTGAGCAAGACTTTGGCCATCACATTGTCCTCAGTTATGAAGACCAGAAAAAGTTATTTAAAATTGAAGCTAAAAATCACTGACCTGCAGCTCAAATACTTGGGTTTTTGTTTTCCTTCCTTCTTTCCTTCCTTCCTTCCTTTCTTCCTTCCTTCCTTCCTTCCTTCCTTCCTTCCTTCCTTCCTTCCTTCCTTCCTTCCGTCCTTCCTTCCTTCCTTCCTGCCTGCCTGCCTGCCTTCCTGCCTTCTTGCCTTCTTTGTTTCAGTGATTTATTTCTCCAATAAATATTTCCATCACCATAAAATTAGCCAAATGTTGGAAACCCCATCTATTCTTCCTTCAATATTTGTCTCCATTTTTCTGCACTTTCAAGAAAAGTGTTAAGATGAAGCACTTTTCTATCAGTCATTTGTTTAACAGAAATGTCTCTGAAATTTAAAGCTCCTGTTTTTAAAGGATCAATATTTCTCCGTTCTCTCAAATTTTGACTTCAGAAGCTCAGTTTTTCACAGAGAGTGATGGCAACAGAATGAGTGCAGGATAGAAAATTTGGCTGTAACTTAATGACAGGTTTCCAATTTGGATTAGAAGGCACTGACATGTGATCTGAATCCAGTAAGCATTTCTCAAGACCAGCTTTTTCTGTTATAGTTTATCCACTATTTTTAAAAAAAAAAAAGGATGAGCCTTTAGAAAAGAGATTTGATTTAGTCCACAGGATTCCAATGATGTGTTTTGACCTAGGGTATCAATTCAAAAAGCTGAACCTTTTATGCCCAGGGTGTTTTCATTCGATGACACATCCATTTCTATTAATGAAACAAGGAATAAGAAAAAAAAAAAAGCAATGCTATTTTCCTTTTTATCGCTGATGCTATCGGATGGGTTTGGGGACCGAATTCAGTGAGGACAAAACATCCCCACCAGGGTCAGGACTGATGCCCTTTCTAACTTTATCTGGGATCGCTCTCAGCAGTTTTGTGAGTGTCATGGTACTACAAGAACTAACTTTGCACTTACCCTTCTATTTTCAGTAACCCAGAACAATGTGGCAACATTTGATTTTCAAGCACAGATAGGAAATATTTCAATCTCAGGAGTTAGAGTGACATCACCAAATACTGGTCAAATCCCAGGCACAGCCAAATATTCTGTAAATTAGCAAGCTTTTCTGTTCAATTTTCAAAAAATCGGTTAAATTTTCACAGGTTCACATCAGCTGGGGACTTGCTCCTGTGTGCCAGAACTCAGTGGTGGAAAAGTGGAACAGCATGAGTAGCAGGGCACACCCAAGGCATTTTATTTCATTTTCATTTCTATGATTTCAGCTGAAATCACCCTCAATATTTTTGTTTGCTTTTCTGGAACTTATTTGATCTCATTCTAAAAATCAGTGCCTAATATTAGAATAAGGGGATGGACTGGGTTGATCTCTGCTTAACTAAAATGAAACCTTGCAGGCAAATAGGCACCTAATATTTAGATAATTAAATTAATTGGAATGGATCACTGATCCAAATCAGAGAGACTAAGTTTGGCCTTGGAATCCTCCTGAATATCAAACTCAGAGGCAAACTAGATTGTCACTCTAAGAGTTTGCTTAGTGAGGACATAGTTAAAAAGTCAGTAAAATCTTCAAGATCTGGCACTTAGAAAAAGTTTATTCTTAGAAAAATGAGTATGTGCACATGGTATCATGTGGGTTTCCATATTTATTCTGTCTTTTTGGTTTTCAGATCAAATTTTCTCAGTTTGCAAGTACAAAAGTAGCTTTCCGAGCAGTCAGCACCACAAATTAAACCAAAGAGGAAATCTCCTCCTCTTCTCTCTCACTCTCTTTTGTATTCACTGGTTCTTTGAACTGTGCTTCTTAAATTCTTCTGAAAGGGACCAGGTACTGAAAAGGCATTTTGCTATCCACCCAGGTGAGAGGTTGACTGAAGACGAAGTTGATAAGCTAATGGCTGGTCAGGAAGATGCCAATGGCTGTATCAACTATGAAGGTAGGTATGACCACTCCAGTCTGAGCAGTGCTCACGTGCTTGAAGGCTTTGTTGCAGTTACCTTGAGAATGTTTAATTCTGTGGAAGGTCTGAAGCGAGATGTGTACTTTCACAAATTTTAGACCAATTCAGATTATATAACTCATCTGATATACCCTATTCCAAGGCTGAATAGCCATGGTCCCTTCAGGAGGTGGGGCTGGATATCTTCTTTTTTTACCTTTCCTTTTTAATTTTTACATTATTTTTTCTACCTTCTCCCACAGTTCTTTGTCCTCTCAAAAAGAGATACATACCATTTGTGACTTCTTTACAGAAAATCACTAACTCTTCCTTCAAAAACTCAGCACAAATTGTTACCCTTAGTATCCTCTTTGGTTTCCTGAGAATCCTACAAGATCTTCCAAAGACTTTCCATTTTATTTCATGTCCATTGTAGAAAGCCAGAATAAAAGGATTTGGTCATGAGTATCTGCACCACGGTTCTCTCCTGCATCTTGCAAGCCTATATGCTGTTCAATAAAACCACAACATTCTGGTAGGGATCATGAACACACATTTTCGTACACAGCTGAGTCCTTCTTAAGGTTGACGTGTGACTGACCATTGACCATCTTGGGGATTTAGCTGGTCTGTCATATTCACTGAGCCTTTCATAAGTATTTGGGTTGGTGGTCTCCTCCTATTTACAAATACCAGTGGTCAGGGAAACTTTTCTTACAAGTAGTTTATTGGTAGAAATCTGTAGATTTAGCCAACCCAAATGACTTATGAACTTAAGCTGAATTCAGATAAATTCATAGCATAGGGGGATTATTGGAAAGGAAAAAATATTTCCTTACTGCAAAATGTATGTTGCCTTTTCTTTTTCAATTTCAAAATTATATATATAATGAATGCTTTTTGTAACTGGAGAAAAATGGAACCCAAAACATTTTGAAGCAAAGCTTAATTGAACTTTGTTGGTTTGTAAACCTGAGTTCACTGGAGAGATATAGTTAGGATACTTGACTTGGTGACCTACTGTAGATCCTGGAGGTTCACTCTAGAGGCACTATCAGTGTCTCCTGACTTAGTACAAATGTGCTGAAGTCTCAAAAGCTTTGCAAGACAAGGACCCAGAGTTTTTCATGGCTGTATACTCTGAAAAGCCAGTTCCATGTGGCAGCCAGGGGTAAGGAATTAAGCAAGCTGTGGGTTGACTGATGCGTGTGTTCATTTCCACTGGCTATCTAGACTGCTGGTTACACTGCACTGGAGAAGACAAGGCTCCAGGGAGACCTTAGAGTCCCTTCCAGTATCTAAAGGGGGCATACAGGAGAGATAGGGAGGGACTCTTTATGAGGGAGTGGAATAATAGAATGAGGGGTAATGGTTTTGAACTGAAAGAGGGGAGATTTAAACTGATATTAGGAGAAAATTCTTTACTGTGAGGGTGGTGAGACATGGGAACAGGTTGCCCAGAGAAACTGTGGATGCCTCATCCCTGGAGGTGTTCAAGACCAGGTTGGATGGGTATTTGAGCAACCTGATCTGGTGGGAGGTGTCCTTGCCCATGGTAGGGGGATTGGAAATGAATGATCTTTAATACACCTTCCGACCCAAACCATTCTATGATTCTATGGTATGTAGTATCTTAAGGACTTACAAAGAGTTTAACATCTGGTGTCTTGAATCCTATTTACAAAGTATAATTTTCATTGCATCAGAGGAAAGAAAAACACCCCATTTCTTGAGTTCAATGAAATGGAATTGATAAATGACCCTTCTCTTTCTCCTTTTTCCAGCTTTCGTGAAACACATCATGGCTAACTGAATGCCAGGTGAGTGTCTTCTCTCCTCTCCCCCTTGCATATCTGACTATGTTGCTTTTGACATCTCAGATAGGCTTGAAGAATATGTACGTGACTAATCAAAGAGGGTGAATATTTTCAACACACTGTATGAGGAAGTAGGATAAGAACGAGTAAAATGTTACCTGTATCCTATTGAGTGCACAGAAAATCAGTGACCTTTCTGCAATTTTCCAGTAAATCTGGATGCCTTTATTTTAGAAATCCAACATAATATATCCTAAAATGATTTGACTTCCAGAGAACAAGTCCTCATTCCTTTTTGATTGACTGGAAACCTCAAAGGATGCATATTTTTCACATCCACTTACAAGGCCCTGCTCCTAGCCTTCTCCAAAAAAAGCAAGGAGATAGAACTGAGCTGACTAGAGAAAGAGTGGGCAAAAATACAGGGAAAGGCAGATAACAAGGAGTAATACATGCTTTTGTTGCTGAACCTACACTAGGAGGATAATTATTGGCCTTTCATAAATCTGGCTCCCAATATCTCCTGGCAAATTGGTTGGTTTTCCAGGAAAAGACATGAGCTTTGTCCAGTATATCTTCTGGCTTTATTCAGTAGTGTTCTCCAAACCACAGTATCATTAAGGGTATCTTTGTCTCGCCAATGCAAATGAGCTGAACTTTATTTCCAGTATTTCCTGGTCATCATTTATTTTTATATTCCTGGAAAAGGTGCCCGATGTTTTCAACTGGCATTCACCATTATTTATCTCTGTTCAGCTCTTGGGGAAGGTTTGACCTGAGAGTTAACCAACTCCATCTATTCTGCAAAGTGTCTGATAAACTGGGAAAAGCAGTGGCTTCTTTCAGATTTGTTCTGATTATTTTGGGGTTTGTTTGTTTGTTTTGGGTTTTTTTTTTCTTCTGCTTTGGTTTATTTTTCTACTCTGTCCTGACTAGGCCTGGCTTTGTTTTGTTTTTGGAGGTCATTTTATCCCAGCCCACCAAGACCTGTCTGTTTTGTGGTGACTTTTGATTATGTTCACTGGCACCCCAGAGAGGGAGTTAAGTAGGAGTCACATCCAGGTTTTGGGGACTTTCGTTCCAAGACTTGATTGAACAAAATGGAAACTGGCTAAAAAAAAAAAAAAAAAAAAAAGACTGGGTTTCTTTTCTTATTATGGTCCAGTTTTCTTTCTTAAAGGCTTTTATCCTCTCTGAACATACACTTAGTTTTCCCTCACTGGCTCCTGGTTTTTGATTCCAAAGATCTGGACTGGCTCACAGCCCTAGTGGGTAATCCCACAGTTAGCGTGATCCTAATTTGTTGTTTAGAGATATTTTCAATCCTTAATCTTATCCTAAACCCATTGCCATAGGAAATACCCATTCCGATGCCAAAATTCTTTCTAGTCACCTAAAGCAACATCAGCCATGAAAGAAGACAAGTGGAGCAGTGATAGGATGTGAAGCTGGAACAGGGCTGGGAGCTGCAGAACAGGGGCCAACAAAAAAGTCTTTCCTTATGATGGGTTTGGAAAGGGAGATGAGAGCTCCTGACTCACAGAGAACCAGCGTGCCACTGATTTGCCAATGAGCCATGATGGGCGTCATTCAGGGATGGCATCTTCCACTCCCTGCTGTGTGGCTGTTGGCATGTTTAGGGAAAGACAAATGCAGTCTTTATCCTTGAAAGGGTGATGGCCTTTTGCCATAGAGCATATAACAAACAAATCCCAAAACACTGGAGTTTAACTCGGTGGGAATCTGGATCTGAGTCGAAAAATAAAGTAATGGCTCGTGTTTCTTGGCCTTTCCCCTAAGCTGGAGGAAAGCTAGAGCTGCCTCCCAGTATAAGAACTGAATTGTGTCTTTCCTTTTCTCTTTCTTTATTTTCTGAGCACAGTTATGACTACTCTATATTGACATTTTTTTTTTACATAAAGTATTTCCACTGGCTTGTCCCCAGGTGCTACATACTATTTATAACACAGAGTAATCAATTGCATCTTCAGTTAGTGACTCTTCCACTGTTTTGTTTTTTTTTTCAGCCCCTTCCCCCCAGGTCAAGTGTTCTGCAGAATTATAGCCAACTAGTCTTCCTTCACAGTAGACATTGCTGTAGAAAACACTCCCAGTTTGGCTACACAGCTATAACATTATGTCATGGTCTGTCTCTTGGGTGCAGATCCATTCGTGGGAGCTGATCAAACAGCCCAAAATGCTGGGAAAGAGCATCTTTGGGAGCAACCTGGATGTTGCCAGAGTTGTTCGGATTCCTACTTCTCCAATACAAACCTTGTGGTACAAAACCATCCTATTTAACTTTAAATATATAAGCTCAAGTAGTAGATTGGAAGGAAAGTCCATAGTGCGCACCCAGAGGCTCAATTTGGTGTCCCACATGTAGGTTCATGGTGTTGTTTGAGATGCTCCAGGTGTCTCCTACATCCATGACCTCACAGATGGGATGCAGTGCCCATGGCAGATTAGTGCTTTCTGGCAGTTGGTAGCCAAGCAGGGTACTCTAGGACATCTCTGCTGGCTCCAGGTGCTGAGGTGTGGGGAAGTGAGTTGAGCCCCATGGCTTGAGCTCATGTGATGGTAGGTGAAATCCTACAATAAGCCATCGGTATTTTACCGGCTGACATAGTCTTCCTTGGCTCCCATCAGATTAAGATGCCTACAAATACATGTCTACACGAAAGCAGGCTATCTCTGTTTCCAGACCTAAAGGAGGCCCAGTTAGATGGACCACGCAGAGTCATTCACCCCTTCCAAAGAAGGGACATAGCTGCAGTGAGTCCAGCTACCAACCTTGAGAAGGACAAAAATCGGGGAGCTGGACGAGATGATCTCTAGAGGTCCCTTCCAGCTCTGAAAATTCTGTGAATCCGTGAATCCCATGAACACTATGTTATATTTGTCACCTGTATGGGAATGTTCTCGGTGCCTTGGCTATCCCAAATTGCATCAGATGCTTATGGTTCAGGAGCTGAATCCTGCCTGAAATCGAGACGTTAGCCAAAAGAAAAGCCTGTGCTCAATTGTTGCTGATGGGAGACTGACTACAGATAATAGAGGGATAACAGAAGTAGTAGAAACTGCTTAGCAGTTCAGGAACTGGACTGTTTTTCTGGAAAGTTGAGTCTTTAACTTAACTTAATGTCTGACGTGGTTATATTACCTCCCATGTCTTTTTTCCATGTTATATCCATCGTTTACACGTTGAGGGTAAGATTGTGGGGTTGGGACTGACTAAGGGTGTCTTGTCATGTCATGCAATTGCTCTTTGATGTCAGTTGGCATCTACAGAGTGAAGAGACACTCAGATGCAGGCCTCGCTGCCAATAAGCTGAGTACAGATGTATGAGAATGATTGGGGCTGATTCCTGGTGGCATTGTTTGTTTCTTTTTTCTTCCTCTAATGCTTAAAAACAACTTTATTTTTAGGACAAGATAGGCGCCGAGAACCCCAGATGCTAGCCTTGGATTTCAACGTAATGGAATGTCTTCTCATTTTTCAGCCCAGATTCCCATTACAGAGCTACAAAATGTGCTGTCCCTGAAGTTATTTGGATAAATGTTTTCTTGATTATTTTGTCTTGTTCTCTCATGAGAAGAGGGTAGCCTCTGTGGAGATTCAATACACTCAGGAAACTGAAGAAACTGGAATCTGAACTATGAATACCTGGGCATTGTCTTTTTTTTTTTTTGCTACAGATTATAAATAACAATATGATATTATTAAGGGAGAAGGGAGAAAAGGGGAGTAATTTTTTTGTGACTAAATCAATCAAAAATTTTATTTGTCATCTAGCTATAACCTTCCCTTCCCTCCCCTGTTCCTTCCAGAACAGCTGGACCTTTCTCTTTGTGTTTAATTTATAAAAAAACAGCTGTAAGAGAGTAAGGGAGAAAAAAAATTAAACCAATTGTATAAATTTCATGTATGCAAGGTACATTCTTAATCTTTAGAGAAAGATAATAAAAGTAGCATGTTCAGCAATCAACAACAAACACAACCTTGTTCTCATGTTTCTCAGCTTTGGGAAATACCACAATTAAAGGAAGAAACTAAAGCAAAACAGAAGTGTACACAATGTTTGCTAAAAAGCATCTCTTCTCCACAAGGTTAACTTCCCTTTCCAAGAGTCTGACCTTTGAAACAAGTAAAATGTCTTTCCCAATGCAAACTGGAAATTGTTTTAATATATGTATTGGTTCTTGTAGCTTTTTACAGTAAAACATGGGATTCTTTGTCACCTGGTTTCATCATTGTTTCTATGTGTGAGGGAAGGGGAAACGGGAAATAAATGCTGTTGGGAAAAACTTTGGTAGAGGCAAAGGAAAGCTAAGAAGCATGAAAAAGCACACGGATTAAGTTGGCTCATTTTCTTAAATAAGAATTTAAAAAGTTAAAAAAAAGAAAAAGCTATATCCTTTGGGGGTGGAAAAAGGAGAAACTAGAAGCTGGTACAGCCTCTAAAAAAATCTAAATATGCAACACTCCATTTAAGAGAGAGGTATTGTTAAAACAGACAACTTGGAAGCTTAGTGGAGGGAAGATAATCAGTGGAACATTATAATACCGGGATACAAGCTGCATAGCAATAACTGAATAGGTCATCCCTGCAGAGAAGAATTGTTAAGAATGAGAGAATACAAACAATCAAATTACATGAATATAAAAGCTCTAACAAAATGTACCATTGAATAGCTATAATAGAAAATCAGCAGTCAGAGAACCAGATGTAGTATCAACCTGATGGCAATAACAAAAAAAATGCTAAAGGAAATTCAAAAAGCTGGTGCAGAGGGAGGAGTAGAAAAATGCTAATAATGGCAGGAATGCCTTATATCCAGCCTGGATTAACTGTACACAAAGGTGCAAGTAGGTGGCAAAAAAGAATTGTCATCGTGAATCACTGGTTTTGAAGAAACCACTTCTGAAGCATCACTCCTGAACAGAGATATGGGTTGAACAGGCTGTTGACAAGGCCATGAGATTAGGAACTATATCTGCTCTAGTGTGCCAGAGATGGACACCAGAGATAGTCACCACCCATGGTTCATCTCCTCCTCCAAGGTCCCCTTGTGAGCAGCCACTTCTATTCTCAGCATTGGCTCCTGTGATTTCCTAGGGCCTACTTTGACTTGGGGCAAACACAACTTCATAGACATCTTGTCTTCATTTGTGACATATTTAGACCCTAACGATAGCTTAATATGGTTTTGAACCAAAGGTGTACAGTAGCTGGACAAGGCAGTTCTTTCTCCCTCTTCTGCTGGTGTATTGAATCACTTGGGAATGTCTCCTGTGAGACTCTTACATGGGTATCTCTAGTTTAAAGACCCCTTGAGCTCTAGGACTTGTGCAGCTGTGGAACGTCATGAGGGCTCAGTAGATAAACACTCTGCAAGCAGGTACCACATGACTACCTCCTCTTTGTCCTCCATTATCTGTCACCAAAACTAATTTCTGAATCAGGATGTTGGTGTCACACCATGACTTCTATATGTCCTAGCCTAGGGCAAAACCTGCCAAAATTTCCATCAAAATCAAAGCATAACTTGTTTGTTCCGACTTCTTTCCTGAGAGACTTAGTTACCACATCAGGTGCAGCTTAGGTGGAGGAGAAATCCCAGTCTCTCCAGTGGACCATCAGATGCTTTCTTCCTCAACTTCTAAACACAAAGCCACCACTCTTCCACTACTCAGAGTCCCAGTAAGGGGTCATGTTGAGGTATTATATTCCAATCTTGCAGAATATTTCACCATATCTTCCCCAAACAACATCTGTCCTCATCCACAGATGGAGGTAAGCCTTTCACCTGGGAATATGGATATCATTCATCCACCTAAGTGCAAAAATCGGCAGAGTTGCTGTCTCCATCTGTCCTGGGCTTTAATGTTTATCTCATTGGAACACAGATGGTATCTGTACCATGAGGATTACACATTATTACTGGTTTTGTTGTTGATGTTACCAAAATCACAGTTGAAACACCCTCATCACATGAATCCAACAGCTGGGATTTACACGAGGCTCACAGATATTTCAGGAAAGCTTGAAGGGCTGGTAGGGCTGCAAGTGAGCAGGCAAGTCATTTGATGGAGCAACATTGGGAGCAAACACTAAGAGGCCAAGCACAACCACCTGAGTTGATGTGCACCAGTCAAGAGGGAAAAGCAAGAGGACTGCCAAAGTCCATCACGTAGGGCAAACTGGGCTCACCAGTGACCCAGTGAAGTAGAACAGAATAAAATACCAGCTGGTGTTTCACCCCAAGTGTGTTGGCAGAGCTCTTTGAGGAAGGATCTCCAGGTCAATTAAAGGTCCATAAGCAAAGCTGTGTGGAGGAACCAGAATAAATAAGCCATATCTCCCATTTCCCCCATTTCCCCCATTTCCCCCATTTCCCCCATTTCCCTTCCCTTCC
>JAOXJM010000012.1:1377608-1395368 GCA_026413425.1 Tringa solitaria
TTTGGAGGGATCTGTTTCTAATCACAGCACAGATCCTAGCATCAAGCATTTCTTCTCCAGACTAAAAAGACTCAAGTCCCTCAGTCTTTCCTTGTAAGAAGAATAGTACAGTGGTCTGTTATCTCCCTTTATGTGTGGCATAATCATGGTTACAGGGGAAAGTTGGTGAGTGACAGTAGAACCAGCACAGGTATACGATGTCCGATATACATCCTGAGCAAGAAGTGATGTCTGGAACACATCGTAGCAGATCAGGTTATAGGAAACATTCAGCCCAGCCATGGTGTTTAACAAAGATCTACTTTCCCATTTTACAGACACTTGGTCTGGTCCTGCACTCGCTGAGCTATAATGAAGGATGAAATGTTGCCTCCAATGTAAAAAGGAAACTTCAGGCCTTCCTCCTGCCAAAGAGGAGGTGTGAGGTGGAAAAAGGGGAGCTGGGTCTCCGGGATGTCTGTATGTTTAGGGTTGGAAAACTCTTTAAAATGAAGTGGTAGAAATAACTTGCCTGTAATCCATGAGAGCACATCTGTTCCAGAAACTGCTCTGGGGGAACAGTGCTCTGGAGACTTCATGGGGAGGTGGGTTGGTGGGCAGGAAGCCTGAGACTGTCTTTTTC
Source organism: Tringa solitaria (assembly GCA_026413425.1). Lineage (NCBI taxonomy): Eukaryota > Metazoa > Chordata > Aves > Charadriiformes > Scolopacidae > Tringa > Tringa solitaria. The sequence continues at coordinate 1,378,231 of JAOXJM010000012.1, forward strand.
TCCATTCTCTTCACTTTTGCTGACTACAGCAAGAACCAATATCCAGGGTGAACCTCAAGTCCAACACAGATACTCTATAAACTAACAAAACCTCAGAAAGACAGGAAGTGTCTAGAGACAGGGCAGCATAGCCAAAGACAACACCTCCTGAAGATACCCAAAAAAGCTCCACCACCCTCTCCAGAGTGCCACAATTAATGATACGTTGGGTCTATTTCAGCTTGTTTTTTCTTTTTTTTTGCAAGGGAGCAAGATGTTCAGCCTGTCCCCAGCCTGCCTGGATGCTGCATAAACAAAAGCTGGACCCTTCTTCTTCCTCCCTCCCCTCCCCAGGGGGTGACCTTTCTCACAAACCCCTCCAGGAGAAAAAGAAACAAACAAACAAAAAAGATAAAAATACAAAAAAATAAAAAAAAAATAAAAAAAAAAGAAAACAAAAAGAAAACAAAAGGATGTGGGGATATGACCAGACAGATAAGCACAAAGTTTCCCCAAGGGTGGGCAAATGTTTCAGACTTGGAGGGACTTTTTGCAATCCCAGCCTCACCTCTGGCCTTCTTTTTACCCAGGAATTATTCCCCAGGCACATAAACCTCTGAAAGTCCCCACTGTGTAGGGTTCCAGTGGCATAAACACACAAATTTATGGTTTAGCTCCTACAGACAGGACTTTATTTCTGGCTTGCTAAATCATCATATAGGCTTGCAAATCATGTCCGCAGTACCCAAAACATGCATGGTAGGCTCATCTCTCACCTTTCCCTGTGGTCCTCTCTCCTTCTCCGTCGTTTCCAAGCTGGATGGGCTAGTGGAGCTCAAGGCCTTCAAAGAAGCCACTTACATGCTGGTGGGCACCATCTCCTCAGACCCATTCATGAAGGTTGAGCTCCAGGATGGGACTTGACATTGGGGCATCCTTTCTTCCAGGTAGTCTCATGCATCAAGGGAGAAGGTATCTGAGGGGTCTGTGGAGCACAGAGAGCCTTGGGCATGACACTGAGTCTGCCTGTGCCATAGTTTGCCACTGGAGGATGGAAAATATGAGTTTTTACCTCAATTAAATGAAAGGTAGTTTGAGGCAAGGCTATTTCTTGTGTTTAAGTCTGATGCAAATATAGGGACAAAAAAGGAAATTTCTGCTACTGAACTGACAGTGGGTCATCTCAGGAGACAATTTCCCACTGTTTTCTTTTCTTTCTTTCTTTCATTTCCTCCCCCCTACAGGGGCTTCTGACATTGCCAATATCCAGGCTTCCTCCTATTTCCTTCTCATCATGCATTTTCTCTTTTCAAGCTCTTGATTTGAGGTTGTAGGGATCCTGAGTCTCACACAGGAATTTGGTCAAGAGGGATATTTTTTGACTTCTGCATGTGGACAGAGGGAGTGTTTGTATTGAAGCCTTGTTTGAATTAAACATGAATTGAGTAGTATCTGGAGTAGGGTCAGGAATCAGTTGCCGTAAGAGTCCCTTCCTACCTGTGAAGCCTTCTGAAGGTTTCATCTCCCTGATATAAATAAAAATCCAAATATAAGCAATATTGACTTAGCTGTGAGTGTAAATTGGTACTATTGAAACTGGTGATTTCTTACCGGCTTTCTTGAAGGGCATATATTGATGAAAGTCTGAGGGAACCTGGCAGAACTGTGTGTTGCTGAAAGCCAGTTTGTATTCCTGTCCTCCCTCGCCATGTTCTATTCAGCTGCGCTCGTCTCTGAGTTTTTGTAGGAAATGGGTTGATTTAGGGGCTTGATAATTTTTCTATGATTCCTGATTATTATCTTCCTCTGTACAATGCAAGACGTGGACAGTGATTGTAATCAGCACCTTTGCAAACAATTGGCCGAACCACAGAGATGTAATGAGGACCCGCTGAGGTACTCTCTGCCTGCCACACGCCTGGGAATGAATCTCCTCTCACACAAAGGTGGCAATTTCTGAGAATAATATCCTTTAATGCTCTGCAGATTTCATTTCTCACATCTGTTGCAGGATGGCAAAGCACAGAATAAATGTCCTTGGACAGAATCCTGTAGGACAGCAGTATATAATAGCTGCCATGAAGTATTTGCTGTGGGATTTACGTGACTAAGAGTCAACATTTCCACCTGAGCTAGATACTCTGAATTCTTTTTATTGTCAGCAGAGATGTGTTCAATAGGTTTAATAAACTGGAGTGTGGTTCTTCTTGTCCTAAAGTTTGTATCGAAGGTAACTTGGATGGATTATGCCCCTAAAATCCTCATTTCCCTCTGCGACTGTAAGGAGGGAGAAGGGAGAGTAACTCAGCTGTACGTGTTGACACTGTAGATGCCAGGGCTCCATTCACCATCTGCAGCTATCTAAGAGCTTAGTGTGGGCATATTTTTCCACCAAAAAACCAGGTGGGTTTGGCAGCTGGTGTAGATCTCTGTCATAGAAAGCCACAGCTAGCAGCCAGAAGAAGTCATTTACAGCTCGCTCATGCTGACCTCTTCAATTGCTTTGCCTTTGATTTTTGTTGGTGCTGCCCACTGGGCCCCATCCCTGGTGTGACTTGAGATGATGGGGGCAGCAGGGGGAAAGGAACTCTGTCCTGTTGCTGCTGCCCCACGTTGTCACGGCTTCTCTGGGCTCTGTGACACCCATGATCTAGGCAGAGCAATGTGGCTGTGTGTAAGCCACCAAACTGGTTTTCTGAACCTCTTCTAGATGATGAGAACTTTCCACAGCCCTTGGCCACCCAGTGTTCACCTACTTGACCTCTGAAAAACCTTTGCATCCGAGCATGCCAGTACTTTCTCAGTCTCTCTTGGCTTCTCTCCAGAAATAACTCCTATTTTACTCTGCTTTTTTTAAACACTAACCATAGCCTAAAATTATTCTACATGCCCACACTAATATATATTTTTGGAATGATCTGCAAAAAGGTTAATTTGTCAATAGGAAGAAAGACATTCAGAGACGGGAGAGACTGGGAGATGTACAAACCCTTCATTATTTAACTCTAAAAGATATAACCAACCATTTCAGAAAGGAGAATTCAAATGTACTGTGTGTTGCTTTGGTGGAGATCACATCCTCTCTTCATTGAGCTTTTCTGCTTTTGACAAAAGGCGTTGAGTGGGAAAACACATCAGGGAAAGAGGTCGACAGGCATGAATATTTGAGTGCTTATTTGAGAGTCCATTTAAAGCTGGGATGCAGTTGGTTTATGAGTGTATTTATGTGCAAGATTCCAGACTTTTCAGTTTGGCATGGGATTGCAGGATGGCATTATCTGTAGACATTTTCATAACTTCTAAGGCAGTCTAGAACATTCGTTGCAGTACTGCACTGAAATACTCAATACTGAAATACTCAATGACTCCCCAACCTTGGAAGTATTTATAGATGGTTGGGATGAGTGAGGTTTGAAAGTAGTAACTTTAGACAGCTAAAAGTGATCTACGTAAACCTGATTAATCTTATCGTAAGAGATATCCAGATACAGTTCACGAGGCTGGAGGGTAGGGATCTGTAGCAAAGAAGGAAGGCTTTTTATGTCAGGCATCTAAATTCAGGTCAAGTATGCCTTGGGCCTAGGTTTTCTTGTATTTTATGGAAAATAATATAGTGTGTGGGACGTGTCTACCAAGTGAAAAGAGGAGTGATGGTTGCCTCTTGTTTTGGATCAAAATTTAGACAGTATCTAGAATACTGCAACCAGTTTTGGGCCCTGAGTTACAGCAAAAACATTGAGAAGCTGGAGCATGTTCAGTGGAGGATCACCAAGACGGTTGTCCTTGTCCTGTGAGGAGAGGGTGAGGAAATTGGGTTTGTGCAGCCTGGAGAAGACAGGGCTTTGTGGGGACCAAATAGCAGCCTGTGATTAGCTCGTTAAGAAGACAGAGCCAGGCTCTGCACAGTTGTGATGGACAGGCCACCAGGCCACAAGCTGCTCTGTCACTCATCCTTCTCAACAGGACAGGGGAAGAAAATACGATGGAAAACTCATGGGTCAAGATAAAGGCAATTTAACCAAGAAAAGCAAAGGCTGTGGGCAGAAGCAAAGGGAAAGAAAAGATATTTATTCTTTACTTCCGATCAGCCCGTAATGTCCAGCTACTTTCTGGGAGGACTTCAAAAAGCTTGAATGATACCTTCTGGGTTATGCTGAAAACCCTTTCCCTTGGCCTTCCCTCACTTGATCTCCCCTTGCTGTGATCCCTTACCCTTTAAATGGATTCAGCACTCAAGCCTCTTTATAGGTACCTCCTTCTAAAACAGATTCTCTACCTCTGCCATCAGCTTTGGTTTAAGGTCTGCAGTACTGACGTCCTCAGAGGGGTATAGTTGTGGAGGAAATGTACACTTTGGATTTCACAGCTGCAGGAACTAGAGAGTGGGGAGGATGAGGGGAAATGCCATATGGATTTCTTGTGGTTTGTTAATTCGTTTTTTTACAAAATATTTTCCCTTACTTTGACATCATGGTTGGAGGATCAGGGGGGAAAAAAAAGGGGGAAAAAAAAAAGAAAAAACCTCACAGTTGCATATTTACCCTCAAACCACTAAATTCAGGCACGAAAGTATATTAGGCCATTTCGATGCACACAGGAAAGCTATTCTCGAACAAAATTATTCCTTGGTTTTACTACTGCAATATAGAGGCATGTGTTAGAGTTTAGAGACTCCCTAAAGCACAGCTGTTGGCCTGTAGCAATTTAATTAAGAATATAGCTGTGGCTAGTTGATTATATTTCTAAATGTGTCTTTGGCTCTCTTTCCTTTTATCTTTCATCTTGTAGGCCTGATTCAAGGGCCACCCCAGTCAGGGCAAATCTGCCCTAGAGATGAGGTTTGGATCAGTCTCGGGCAGCACAAAGGTTACAGCCAAACATGTACTTAGTTTTATGTCCTTGCAATGGGTGGGAATGAAACTAAAATAACAACAGAACTTTCCATTCCCCAAGGAAAGATGCTGGTAGAGATTTTCCTAAGCACTCCTTATCCTGTATATCCTAAGTATGCATCACTTAGGACATATACTGCTGTAGCAGTGATCCCCCAAAAAGTCAGACATTTAAATCAGAACCAGCAATAAGAGCCTAGACACCTCAATGTTACCCTGTAGTCAATGGAGAGAAACAGGTTCAAAGAGTGATTTAGAGGAAGGATCCAACTCATTGTTCTGAATTACCCTCACAAGGGAATCTTTCCCTATTAATTATAGAGAGGTCTCAGAAAGATTAGCTTCCTAATGTAGATACTTGTCTCAGAGCCAGATCCACATCTAGACGCCCACATTTAGGAGTCTACCTGTGAATGTCTGTGCACTGAGTGTCCTACCATTTCAGCTTTTATTAGCGGACCCTTTGCTATGCTTTTTAATAAGAAAGAGGTCAGGAAATGGACACAAGGCAGCAAATAAACTATCTGGAACACCTTTCTTTACAAAGGACTTGAGAAAATATAGGTCAGTGTGCCAAAATCAGCAGCAGAGAAAAGTTTTATACAGTGGTCTCTATTAAAACCTCTACAAATGCATTTGCAATTACCCTGCCCACACTGTTTCCTAGACATTCCTGAGGCTAAACATGTATTTGATACTAATTTCAGGGGGTATCATGAGGAAGGTTAATTGCTAACCCCAAAATTGTAGAGAATCACATGAATTTGTCCATAAAGGAGATAATCAACACTTATGTGGGACACATTAGTCAGGCTGTGAGCAATAATCCCCGTTCAGACCACTTGCTACAATACCCAAGGTAAAATTAGGCACCTGACACAATATCTTAGATTTTGGATAGAGATTCATGGTTTTATCTCAAGATGCATTTCCTTGCATAACCAACAGAGGAAAACCATGGTGAGACATAAGACACAAAACGGCATTGAACATGACCCTTCTTCTGACTAGGAATGAGAAACTATTGCCAATGACAGTACAACTTGTTGTGCTTTGGGTGTACAATTCAGCTTCAAAATCTTGTCCAAACCACAACTGAGAGACTCCAGTGCTCTACATTCGACAGCTGACTCTACCAGAAAATCCATTTCTGATGCTGGATATGGCATTTCCTTTGGCTTTTCCTCTCAGTCTGCAAAACAGGCTACAAAAATTTCTTCATCTACTCAGGAATGACTCACCTATCTAGGCTCAGAAATCTAATTACATCTTAGATGAATTCAGTTATTCCACTAGGTCTCCAGTTTCAAAATAAGATGATCATGGGTTTCCCACTGATCTTCTGTCACATCTATCAGCATTGTGCAGAAGTCCTGGGTACCCAGAAGTGCCTCAGGTGGCACTGGACATTCTTTTTAGATACCCAAATTGTTCCATTGGTCTCTGTTATTAAATAAAGATATGTACAATACACAGTCTTTAAGGTGCTTTCCAACCCCCAATCATAGAATGATTTTACTCTATGACACGAGGCCCTATGCTATGTTCACCACCTCGTGTGGATGTCTTGGATACCAGCAGGCATCTCAGATGGCAATAATTGCTTAGATTTAGGCAACTAACTGCATCCCTACTAGCTTCTCAGAAGAACTGTGCTCTAAATTTCACTGAGCACATTGACTGTTTTTCCACTAACTGAAATGAGACCTTAGACAACAATTTCATATACAGACGCCAGCGTATTTTCATGTAAATCTTGAGTTTGAACCTGCAAGCTGAAACTACCCGGAGTTCTGCGTAACTCAGACAAACATTTGGTGCATGTGATTAACATTTCTAAGAAGTTTTGCAGTATCCCACAAGAGACATACTTTTACACTGTACCTCCCTGAATTTGGGTAAATTGCCTTCACTTAAGCGATTTCATGGCATTAACATAGACACTGGTGTAGTGTCTCAGGTGACATTGTGTTTTGGAGTTGGGAAAGGTTAAGAGCATGCATGCCTTTTACCATGGATCAGTGACAAAGGATAGGTTGCTAAAGCGTAACTTGATTAAAAAAGTGAGCACTTGCAGTCACACAAATGTGCTCAGGAATCTTTCTCAGGGCATCGCTTGCCTTTCCCTGCTGCAAAAGTAAAGCCTGAGCTACCCAAATTCAGCGCAGCATTTCAGCACTTGTTTTTAAGCATGTGATGAAGCAAACCCCCTATGCCCCTGGTCACAGCTGAGTGAGTTTTATGTTCTCTACCAGCATTTTTTTTCCACATTTTGCCTCTTCTTTTTTTTTTTTTTTCTAGTGGAAAAATAACTCTAAAAGTGTCTTTAGAGCAAGCAACACCAATTTAAATAACCCTTGTTTCCAAGAGGGTAACTTGACAGCCTTGAGTTTGCAGCTAGAGAGCAGAAAAAAGACATGGCTTTTTATTTCTTTTTTTTTTTTTTTTTTTAATAGATGCAAATTACAGGGTGATTCAGTAACAGCTAAACTCAAAGTTTTTTCATCTTTAACAGGGGCCATTAAAAGCAATGTTCAAAAACAAAGGACATCATCCAGTTATGAAAGTTAATGGAGCAGAACGTTCATTTGAGTTCTGAGTTTTCCTCATGTCTGGTCCGGGAATGCTTGTTTGTAGAGTCTCGTGTTTTAATGCAGAACAGGTGCTGGATGGAGAAATTCAAGAACAAATAGACTAGACAGGCAGCTTGTCAAGATCCAAAATAGACCATCAAAGCAGGAGGTGGAAGAGAGCAGGTTGCAAACCTCATATCATCCTGGGGAAGATTAATGCTATTGTTCATGTCTGATTGAAAGACTGTGTATTTATGATTTCCTGAGCAGACCTTGAGGTTTTTAACCTACTGGTTTTAGACTAGTTTTGGACATGACTATCATTCATCAGAGTTAATGTGTTCTTTCTCCTTACAAACAACTTAAAAAATGAAAATGTCTTACTTCAAAAGGGAGTATCTCAGCATTTTTTACTCATATCCTTCTTTATTTCTTCTTTTGATCTCAAGCAAAAATGTAGTCTCTCTTTCCCATTTGTTTTTTCTTTCTCCATTTTTTTATCCTCTGAATGTTTCTAGTGACAGCAAGAGAAACAAGTGGCAGCAACAGCTGGGAAAAGACAATCTGCGAAATATACAGACATTAAAAAAAATCATTTCAGAGTATTAAGAAGTTTTATTACTTTCAATAAAAGTTTGGTAAGTTCCTTTAACACACAGAAGATGGACTGTGGTGCTAGGAAAATCACTGCATTAAAAAAAGTCTAAGTAGTAGAACAAACAAAACAATCTTGGAAGATTCTCTCTGTAGCTTTCCACTGCCTTTGTCAATGCTTCACTGGGGGTCAATGCTACTGGTGCACTGTCAAAGGAGCATTGAGTATTTTGCCACCATTTGCAATGTAGTTTGGTGCAATTTGGAAAAGGTGAAGGCTGAGGTGTATGTCCTGGGACATGTTTCCAAGTCTAAGTACTCCACATCAATTAATATTTTGACAGAGGCACTGTAGAAGTTTGAGCACACCTTTCAGATAACGAACCCATGGATAATCAATGGTAAGTGATTAAGGTCCTAAGATACAGGTCCTAATGTGTTTCTTTAACCTGATTTAATTATAATTTAATCTACATAATCTACAGGTTTTGACTTACGTGGTATTGAACATTTCCTGCATCTGTCAGGGATCTGGGCACTATGACCCACCATGCTCCTTACTGTTCCATGCTGCTCTTTCAGAATCCCCACTGATTTTGTTTAACAAAGGCAATGAGGATTTTGCTTTTCACAACAGTTTCCACACTTGTAGACAATTTTCCCTTACCATAGACTCAAACAGAATGCATTACTTGGCTGTGTGTCTTCTGTCCCCACTTCTGGTTTAATTGTTTGTTTTACAGTCACCAGATAGAACAATCTGACCTCATTAACCTGTGCTTTTTACCCTTCTTAAACTTTTTCCCAATGATTGTAGCTCTCTGCCTCATCACTTCGACTTAATGACACTAATATGGTAAAACAATTTCACTGTTTTGCTTCAGAGCTTTTGCCAATGGGTTGAACTGATTCTATTTTATGCTGTGGTCAGTTCATTTTTCCAGGGTTTAAGCTGTTTTCCGTATCAACCGGGGACAGAACAAAAGGTCCTGGACTGAAATTGCAGCTAGGAGATTTAGTTTGAATATCATGATAAACTAAAAGTGATTGTTTGGGGATGAAATGGAACCTCCGGCTTTGGAAGTATTTAAGAAAAAGTTACATACATCTTTTATGCACATCCAGATAATCCAGTTCTCTAGGAAAAAGAAACACTGAGCCATTCTACTTTTTAAAGCCTGAGGTGAAGAGGATCAAACTTTGATTAAAAAAAACCCAAAACCACAAACAAAAAACCCCCTCCAAAACAACACCCCCATCCTCACCCCCCAATTTTAATACCAAACTTTTTTTTTTAAAGTTGAGGATGACTTCATAGAATCACAGAATCATAGAATACCAGGTTGGAGGGGATCTCAAGGATCATCTGGCCCAAACTTTCTTGGCAAAAGCATGGTCTAGACAAGATGGTTGGCACATCTGACATTTGTATGAGGGAGCAGTGATCTATGCATTCCAAGAACTTGATGGATGACGTGAGCTGCTGTATTTTTCTTCCAACAAAGGTCTGGGTAAGTGAAGTCCCCTGTAAGAACCAGGTTCTGTTGACCCGAAGCTTGCTTAGGTGACCCAAATATTGCTTCATTTACCATATCCTCTTGGTTTGGAGGTCAGTAGTAGATGCTTACTGTAAAATTCTCCCTTGGAGACCCCGTCTCTGATCTTGACCCAGAGGCATTCGATAGGGTTTCCACAACTGCTGTGGTTGACTTCTGGAAAGACATATGATTAATCTGAATACACCACCAATAGACACTTTGACACAGGCCATTTCTTTCACAATTTCATTTCTTTCAAGACACTCTTTATAGTGTACGTGTAGCCTAAGACTGAGACATTTATGCCTGAGATCATCTTCTAGAGGCCTCTCACAGCTGATGAAGAAAAGCAGCCTCTCTAGAGCATGGCTTATCTTACTTAGCTGCCTCTCTTAAATGAGATGGCTTATTCTTTGGATTTCCCATTTCTGTCTTTATACTATGAAAGGAAGCTTGGGAGAGGACCTGAATGTTTTCGGTGTTAACTGATGAATGAACAACCCCAACTGTCTCAGCCTGTCTTCATAGGAGAGGTGCTCCAGCCCTTTGATCATCTTTGTGACTCTCCTCTGGACCCATTAAACATAAACCCATACAGGCTTACTGAACTTCAGACGTTTTTGCATCCTTAGGACAAAAAGGAAATTCAGCATGTTCTTGTTCTGTGAGATTTGGTCACTTGTGCCTTCTTTGTAGGTCTTTCTGTATCAAGGTCACAGTGTGGCTGTGCCCCAGATGCAGGCAAAGCTCATTAAAACCAACAGGAAAGTCTCTCTGCTTAACCCTGAGCAAATGCTTGAGTGCTCTGTGAGTTGGGACCTTGCAATATACAACGTGATGCTGGGAGCTCAACTATCAGATACGTTATGGCAGCAAATCACTGCATTATACCAGCTGTAAGAGGAATCACAGCTTTTACGATACCAAAGCATTTCAAGCATTTTCAGACATACCAGAAACTCCTAAAGGAATAAATCCTTTAAATACATCAGCAGTGTGACTGAAGATTTAAGAGTGTTACTGATCAGACAGCACAAAAGACATGCAGAAAACTTGGATTTGACAAGTTGTTTTTCACTTGAGCCTTTTAAAAATATGTGTAAATACTTGAATAGTATGAAAATACCCTGATGGAATCAGGAAAAAGGAAGTATTCTCCAGGACTCCTACTTGTTTGTTGTACTGTAGCTGGATAACGAACCTAAATTATTCTTGTAGAGCTAGATTTTATTTTTGCTGAAGTCAGTACGTCTATACCAGTAAATTAAACAGAGCCAAGTCATGGATCTGGGCAGTGTCCTACAGCTGCCCACACATTACATTGTTAGCATAGCCCCTGGCATAGCTTTGACCTGTGTCCAAAAGCAAATGCTCAGACAATGCTTGAGCCTGCCTGGGGGATAGCACAAATGAGCTTATTCCCAATGGGAAGATTGCCTGTGGCTGCTTATTTTAGGGTGTGTGGGAGGGAGACAATTTATTTGTATCAGTCCGGGTCCAAGAACAGGCTCTGACTGATACTATTTACTCGCATAGCCATGAAGTCTCATGAGTTGGCCCAAATGGAGTTAAGGTCACAGAATCACAGAATTGTATGAGTTGGAAGGAACCTTTGCCCCTGCAAAAGCACGGTCACCCAAAGCAGGTTGGCCAGGAATGGATCCAGGCATGTCTGGAATATCTCCAGAGAAGGAGAATCCACACCCTCTCTGGGCAGCCTGTTCCAGGGCTCTGGCAACCTCACAGTAAAGAAATTTTTTCTCATGCTGAGATGGAATTTCCTGTGTTCAATTTTGTGCCCATTGCCCCTTTTCCTATTGCTGGGCACCACTGGGAAGAGTCTGGCCCCATCCTATTGCCACCCGCCCTTTAGATGTTGCTCAGCATTGATGAGATCCCCTCTCAGTCTTCTCTTCTGCAGGATGAACAGCGCCAGCTCTCTCAGCCTTTCCTCAGCAGAGGGATGCTCCACTCCCTTGATCATCTCTGTAGCCTCCACTGGATTCTTTCCAGTAGTTCCCTGTCCTTCTTGAACTGGGGAGCCCAGAGCTGGTCCCAGTACTCCAGCTGTGGCCTGTTGATCAATCTTTTGAAATAGCTTTCTGACTCCTTCAGTTTCATCAAAACAAAATAAAATCACTCACCTTATTAGGTCATTGGAAACAAGTGTGAAACCCAATACAGAATATTTAATTCTACAATAAATTACATTCTTCATTTTTTGGTGATCATCTTTTGGGGATCTTAATGCAGATAGGGCAATCCAGGTCAACCAAGCATCTGACGTGGATATCTAGGCCTTCAGTCACTTCAAGAATAATCCAAGAAATAGAACTGATATGGAAATGTCAAGAATTATTGAGGAACTGCATAAAATCTACTATATTCTAGTACGAAATTCTGAATAGAGCTAAAGAAAGATCAAATGTAGCAAACCATGAAAAAGAATGAGATTTAATGGAACTAAAATATTTATTTTGACTTAAGGTTAGCTATCCAAGATGGAAACGTCAGAGGCCACTGCAGAAGCAGGGTTCGGCACAGAATTTGCTGACCTAAGCCACAACCAACTCCAAAGGAGCTTTTGCAATTAAGCCCGCGTTGCCCACCTATAGGTGCAAGCCAAATCAGAATGAAGTGATGATTTCCCAAGGGTTACTGCTGATGTACAGCCAGGTAAACATGATCTGTGTGTGTGGATAGACCATCTGCTTACCCTAGACATTCCAGCCTACACAACCCACTTACCAGCAGGCCAGTTGGGAGGAGTTAGGCTGGCCTTCAGCATGCATCCAGGACGTGAAGTGAATTGATTTCCCCGGGACCATAACAAAATAGTTGAATATTTTGGCCAGAACTCCACTCTGTGTCACGTAAGCATCACTGGGGGATGGAGCCCACATTGATCTGGAGGATTCTGACAGATTAATACCAGGAATCTGGAGAACAAAGATCAGAGCAGTTCTTGGAAATGTTTGGGGTTTTTTTTTCTACTCACTGAGAGTTTGCAAAAAAATTTGTGACAGTAAGAGGACAGGGAAGATACCCTTTGGCAAAGTAAAGCATTGTGGATTATCTGTGAACTTTTTAAAACTTGGCTCTTTCATCAAATATCACTAAATATCATGTCATTTGGAACTAAAAAAACCAAAAAAACCAACCACATAAAAAAATAGAAATAATTTTCATTTTCCAGATTTTTTGCTCAGAAAGCCCTTCTTACCCCCAGGAAACAATTAACTAAGTGAACATTAATTTGTGAAATGCCAATCTGCAATCTTCAGGATGCATATTTTGCCTTCCTAGCCTTCCTCTTCCCCTAGAATACATTTTTATGAGTGGAATATTGCTCAGGTGTAGTATTAATTCCCTACTCCTAATCTAAGCCTCCAGAGAGATACCAACTTTCCAGCTCTCTTTCTGAAAGGAGCTCTGTATGGAGTGGCTACGATGCAGCCTAATAAATTACAGGCTGGGAAATAACCAGGATTAATTTCTTTAGCTCATCCTGTCCCTCCAAAATACCAAGTGTCAATGGATGACGTCAAGTCTGCGTGCTGGTTTTCATTTTGGCTCACTGAGCTGCAGTGGCCCAGTAACACCTTGGCTCCTTCAGAAGCTTTCACACCTTTGTGCACTTGACCTTTTCACTAGAAGACTTGACCTTAAACTAATTTTTTTCTCTTTTCTTTTTCCTTTTTTTCTTTTTTTTTTTTTTTAACGTTGTGCTCACTGAAGGAGAAGAAATCCTAATGCCAGGAAGCTGCCACTGAAAGGATTGGGTAGAAAAAAAAATGTGTAAAAAAAGATACTTCTGCAAGCTGTCAGCATTCTTGGAAGCTTTAGAGGTTTCTTCTGTGTTGGGAAGCAGATGTTGCAGAATATCTGCTGCACACAAATGCAACAAGGCTGTCAACACCCCAGCCTGCTATTGTCCTGCAGAAAACAGGATAGGATTGCAGGTAAACAAGAAAAAGGTGGTAGAAAAAGCAATTGATCATCTGAAAGCTTCCAGCTTGGCTGATGGATTGTGCTCAAGGTCATGATGGTTCTTCTCTACACCAGGCTTGGTGACAGGTAATCATTTGTTACAAGGGATCAGAGGTGGCTCCGATGGCAGCCACTCCTTGCCTTGCTGGCACTGCAGTTTGCTGTGCCTTAGCCATGCGAGCCGAGCTGACTGGTCACTTCCTCCAGACATTTGACTCAGCTAAAAGTTCTTGCTAGGACCAGCCAAGAAAGAATATCCTCAAACCGCATGCGTATGCCAAGTGAACATTTTTGGTTTGTCTTCTTTTTTATTCCCTCCCCCCCAAGCCAAATTGACAGCAATGGCTTCTCCAGCCATTTCAATCGTTGTCATTCATTTTTCATTTCCTGGATGATCTTAGTTAGATATTCTTGCTTCAGAAAAAAAATGTAATAGTAATAATATCCCCGTCCTCCCGCTTCCCCAAACCACACACACTAGCACACAAAATTGGCAGGCGGTGGTTTGCTTCGGGTTTGCTTTTTTTATTTTCTGACTTAAGCCAAAGCTTGGAATGAAGTTTTAGATTATTATGACTCGCATCTGCATCAAGAAATAACAGCTGAACTGAAGACCCCCTTTGTGAGAAGCTTTGAACATTGAGGGCAACAGATTCCAGTCACTCGCTCTGTGTAGCTCTAACGATATCACCGAGGGTTGTGCTCTTTGTTTGACATGAAAACAATCAATAATTAGATGCTATGGTCTGAACTCTAACCATTTTGTTTTCCATCTACAAAATACTTCCATGGCTGCAGTGACTTTTTGTAACCCCCGGCAGAAACAGGTCTTCAGAGATGACAAAGTGCTCATAAACTGGTTGTCTGGGACCAGCAGCTTCTACTATGAACGGAGACCATTGGTGGACTGGTTAAAAAAGTCACTTTGGGAATGCTGAGGAGGAGAGGGATACAGTTTGAAAGCTTTCTTCCTAAGCTGAACAAAACAGCCAAGAACGAGTTGCACTTGATCCTTTGCTAATCATTCCTATCTCGTGTGCTTGCATCCTCCAGAGTTAAGTCCTCTTAAAATCGACTTCCTTCTGAAAGCTCATGAGTGCCATCAAAACGTCAGTTGTAAAAACACTAAAGAATTGAACTGAAGTTTTTCTTCACAACTATTCTTGCAATTGTCACATTTTTCAGCGCAGCAACATGGGTCCATAACAGCCTCCTTTTATTTTCCAGCCGGAGAAAATTCATGTGAAAGTGAACTTTCAAGGCCTGAAGGCCTAAACCCTGGTAGGATATTCAAAACAATTCCTAGGATGCATCTCATGGCTAAAAACACATTGGGAGATGTTTATTTGTATACAAAGAAGAATAAAATGTTCCTGAATACTTCAAAACACTGACTCTTCCACTTACAGCCACTTTTTCAAGCTCAAGTAAAGATCTGATCCAAAGTCTGTCGCCAAATAGATGTTTGATTTATCTCGGTGGCCTCTGGGGTCCCTTTTGGGTCAAATTCTTGATCCCTACGGAGTCCATGATTTCACTGCAGTTAAGCTTATGTACATTAGATAGGAATCTAAACTTCTCAATTTCAGTGGAGTAATGCTACCCAGCATGGGCTGAAAAATCTCATTTTCTGTCCTCTCAATCAAATATTTTAATGAATATTATATTCCTTCCTATAAAATCAGACACATTTCCGGCTTTGACCAGGAGAATAGTAGACTTTGCCATCTAGTCAGGCTGCTAGATGACTGCTGGGAGGTTGAGAAGAATGTCTTATCTTGGTGAGCAACGGTAAAGGAAAATGGTGATTTAGCAAAGAACTGATATAAGGGTTTGGGTCTTTTTTTCTTCCTCCTGGGTTTTTTTTCTGCAGCATCAGCAGATGGCTTGATGATGTGGTTTGAGGGTCCACTGTGTGCATTGGAAGCAGTTTGATGGGAAACTTTGAGATGCCTGAACGTGCTGAGGGAACCGGTGAGCCAGGCAGGAGCACAGCAACCCCTAATTTGGCAACTAAAATGGTGTGAATGGTGGACACCACTGAGGTGGCAACCGGAGACAATAACAGGCTTTGGGGAAATAACCCACCGGAGTGTGCCTCTCTATGTTCTTGATGCTTTTTTTGCTACCAATATGGTTCAAGGAAGGAGGATTAGATGAGACCATCTGCCCTAGAATTCTTGGGCATCTCTTGTTGTGGCATACAGTCAGTTGTGTTGATGTGGCACCTAATGCTGAAATAATTGTATGTATCCTAGTGTCCAGAAATAATCTCCAATGGGGTTGTCACATGGCAAAGCAGGCTGTGGCTGCAAGGACATCAGTCCAGATGTGAAGAAGCTGTTTCAGTTCCAGCAGCTAACTTTAGCTTAGCCTCAGGAAAACAAAAATGCTCTTGAGAGGACAAGGTTTTTGTTGGCTCTCTCGAGCCTAAAGGCATCCCAGTAGGCAGGTCAGGCTTAGCCATCATTATAGGAACCTTGGGTCTGATCCAGAGCCTGCTAAGTCAAAGGGAGTCTATCCATTGACTCCAGCAAGGCTTGGATCTGACCCACTGGGTACAGGAGAAGAGACCTTTGTCCATGTGGGAAAACATTGTTTTCCTCCAATTCTCTAGTGTATAACAATTTTAGAGCTCCTGCTTTTTAATTTCTCTCTCCCCTCCACTTCTTTTTTATTTTTTTTCTCTTGTTTTTTCTCTCTTTCTTCTTTGGCAGCAGCTAGTCCGGAAAAGTTAGTGAAGAAACATGATCAGGCTGTTTTCTTCAGTCGCGCGCCACCCTCAGCATTGTCTCGAGTAACTGGGCTGCTGTTTGTTAACCATCATTACCTATTTCAAGTGGAATTGTTATCTGGAGCTCCAGGTTCATCAGGCAAACTGGTGCAATGCAGCAGAGATACTGTTTTTTATTTGATTGCTGCTTTTTATTTGATTGCTGCTTTTTATTGCCCTTTTACAGGAAATGTGGGTGAAGCCCAGGCCCAAATCACTGCAGGTGTTCCACCAAAGACCATAGCTGGAAGCCAGCTGCAGATTATCACCTCCTGGGGTGAGGAACTAGTGTTTCAGAGCAATGTCACTGACTCCTTCCCACGCTTTCCTCGGCATCTGATACACAGAACTGCATCTGGAGCTCTTTGCTGGAGTCCTGATATTCTCTGGTTGTCTGGACAGGAGGTATCACAGGGTGTCATAGCTCATATCTGGGAATAGCTCTTAAGTCTCCTTTCTGAACACCACTGAACCTTAAGTCTGTTTTGCCCCTATATTATCATGGGCTGTACCTGGATGAAGGAACACTGAAGCAACCAAGAGGTCTCACTTTGAAATCCCTCACATACCTGAGTGCCTCAGAGTCCCTGTGTTCAGCATCTTTGCAACGAACCCTCACCATGTTCCCTCTGTTCCTTACCAACCTATAGGAGAGGTGAAAGATGAGGATTATTGTTGCAAGTAGGGACACACAAAAATTAAAGGATCTACTAAGTTAGGCATATTTCACTGAATTTCACCGACTTTTTAGAGTTGGAAGGGACCATAGAGATCATCTAGTCCAACTCTCCTGCTGAAG
>JAOXJM010000012.1:1395468-1408746 GCA_026413425.1 Tringa solitaria
CGGTGCGCGCCGGGAACGGCCCACCGGCCCCCCCATCCCACACCCCCCCCCGCCGGGAACGGGCCACGGCCACGGCCCGCTCCCTCCCACTACCCCCCCCGCGCTCACGGCTCCGTTCCGTTCCGTTCCGCAGGGGGAAGCGGCGGCATCGGGGCGGCCACGGCGCTGGAGTTGGCCCGCGGCGGGGCCCGCGTGGTGCTGGCGGCCCGCAACGCCCTGCGGGGGGAGGCCGCCGCCCGCCGCATCCGCAGGGTGAGCGCCCCCGCACCGGCACACACCACACACACCCCCCCTTGGAAACCCCCCCGGCGACCCCCAGGACACCCCCATGGCCACCCTCAGGAGACCCCTACGGGCACACACCTGGGGAGCCCAGGGGCTCCCTTGAGACACCCCCATGGGACATCCTTGGGCATCACATGGGCAGCCCCAAGACACCCCCTTATGAGACACCCCCCTCCAGGACACCCCTGGGCACCCCCAGGGCACTGCCCAGGACACCCCCATGGGACATTGCTGGGCATCACATGGGCAGCCCCAGGACACCCCTACGGGCACCCCCAGAACACCCCCATGGCACCCCTCGCTGCACTCCAGGGGCACCCCTGATACACCCCAATGGGACACCCCTGGATATCACATGAGCACCCTCAGTACACCCCCGTGGGTACCCTCGGGGAGCCCCCAGGCACCCCCAGGAGACCCACATGGCACACCGCAGGGACAACCCCTGGGACACCCCCATGGGACATCCCCCAGTACCCCGAGACACAGGCACCCTGCATCGTGAGGGCTGCATGGGCACCCCCAGCCCAGGCATGGGGCACCCCCAGGACCCCCAACACCCAGCAGCCCCAGGGCACCCCGCAGCCCCCCCTCACCCGGCTCAGATCCAGCCCCCAGAGCATCCCCTTTCCCCCTGGCCAGATCAAGCCCCCACCCCAGGCAGGCTGACACCCCACTCCCAGGCAGGGTGCCCCTGCCCCAGGCTGTGCTGTCCCCGCAGGAGACGGGGAACCCAGAGGTGCGGTTCATGCAGCTGGACCTGGCCAGCCTGCGCTCGGTGCGAGCCTTCGCCAGCGCCTTCCTGCGCCAGGAGCCCCACCTGCACCTCCTCATCAACAACGCAGGTGAGCCCCAAGACATCCCCCCCCCCCGGTTCCCCCCTGTACCCCCAGGGCACCCACTCTGGGCTTCCATTGCCTTCTTTTTGCAGGGGTGAGTGCCGGGGGCACGACGGAGGATGGCTTCAGCCTCTCCTTCCAGGTGAACCACCTGGGCCACTTCTTGCTGACCCAGCTGCTGCTGGAGCGGCTGCAGAGCTGCGCGCCCAGCCGCGTGGTCATCGTCGCCTCCCGCGCCCACTGCGCCGGCCGCCTGCACCCCGACACCCTGGGTCGCCCACCCCCGGGGCCGCTGTCAGCCTTCCAGGACTACTGCGACAGCAAGCTGGCCAACGTGCTGCATGCCCAAGAGCTGGCCACCCGCCTGGAGGGCACCCAGGTGACGTGCTACGCTGTGCACCCAGGTAGGGACCCGGTTCTGGGGAGGGTGGGACGGGGTGGGCTCACCCTTAGCGTGTGCGTGGGGTGTCCTCTGCACAGGGTGTCCCTTTGTGTGGGGTATCCTCTGCACGGGGTGTCCTCTGCACGGGGTGTCCCTTTGCGTGGGGTGTCCCTTTGCGTGGGGTGTCCTCTGCGTGGGGTGTCCCTTTGCGTGGGGTGTCCTCTGCATGGGGTGTCCTCTGCACAGGATGTCCCTTTGTGTGGGGTATCCCTTTGCGTGGGGTGTCCTCTGCATGGGGTGTTCCTCTGCATGGGGTGTCCCTTTGTGTGGGGTGTCCTCTGCATGGGGTGTCCCTTTGTGTGGGGTGTCCCTTTGCGTGGGGTGTCCTCTGCACGGGGTGTCCTCTGCAAGTAGCAGCCCTGCGCACGGGGGCCACCTTCGCACGGCGTGGCTTTTGCACGGTGCAGCCTTTGCACAGAGAATTCCTGGACATGGAGAGTCCCCTGGCACAGTGTCCTTTACACGGCATCTCCCTCTGCATGGAGCATCCCTTTGCACGATGCACTTCTTGGCACAGAAGAAAGTGCATGAAACATCCCTTGTGCCCAGTGTGTCCCTTTGCAGGAGCATCCCTTTGCACAGCGTCCCTGTGTACAGTGTGTCCCTGTGCACGGTCTGTCCCTTTGCACAGTGTCCCTTTGCACAATGTGTCCCTGTGCACGGCGTGTCCCTGTGCACAGTGCACCTTGCGCAGAGCATACGTTTTGCACGGAGCACCCTGCACCACCGACCCACACGCCACTGGCCACGCTACAAGCCCAGACGGAGCACAGGCAGCACCCCCAGGGAGGCCACAGCAGAGCTGCCTGTGCAAAGGCCACCCTGGGGTGGCCACTTCCATGTCTTGCAGCAAAGCAACCAGCTCCCGTGTGGGCCCTTCCCCGCCGGCAGCCAGGGTGTGACGTGGCCACTTCCTTTCTCCCCAGGGTTCGTCAACACGGAGCTCTTCCGCCACACGCCGCTCTGGCTGAAGCCATTTTTCCTGCCGCTGGTCTGGCTCTTCTTCTGCGAGGCGGACGAAGGTGCCCAGACCTCCCTGTACTGTGCCACACAGGAGGGCCTCGAGTGCTTCAGTGGCCGCTACTTCGCCGATTGCCGCCTGCAAGAGCCGTGGCCACTAGCCCGCGACGACCGGCTGGCCCGGGCGCTCTGGGAGGCCAGCGAGAGGCTGGTGGGGCTGGTGGGGGCTGGAGAGAGCCTCTCACCATCTCCTGCTGCTGTCAGGCAATAAAAGCGATGGTGGTGAATGGGAGGGAGCCGGCCATCAGTGCCTGCGCCAAGCTGGGTGGGAAATGGAGCCAGAGGAGGCAGAGCACGTCCGGAGCAGCCTTGCACGCCCATTGCACGCTGCTGTGCACACACCCCGTGTCACACAGACTCGCAGAATGGTAGGGGTTGGAACATCAGAGAGGTGCTCCGGTCCCTCCATCACCTTCGTAGTCTCTGCTGGACACTCTCCAGCAGTTCCCTGTCTTTTTTGAACTGGGGAGCCCAGCACTGGACACAGTGCTCCAGATGCGGCCTCACCAGGGCAGAGCAAAGGCCCGGGGGGGATGACCTCTCTTGACCTGCTGGCCATGCTCTTTTTAACGCACCCCAGGAGACCACTGGCCTTCTTGCCCACAAGGGCACAATGCTGGCTTGTGGGCAACTCGTTGCCCACCAGGACTCTGGAGTCCCTCTCCACAGAGCTGCTCTCCAGCAGGCCAATCCCTAACCTGTACACCGGTACCTGGGGTTATTCCTCCCTCAGTGCAAGGCCCTACACTTGCCCTTGTTGAACAGCATGATTCCGCCCAACTCCCTTGGCCTGTCCAGCCCGGCTAATGGCGGCACAGCCCTCTGCTCTGTGTGTGTGTGTGTCCCTACACCTCCTCACAGCCTGCTGCCATCACGCCCCACACAACCGCCTCCCAACATGGCGGCGCCCACCGGACGCTCAGTCCCGCCCCCGAGGTGCGGCGCGCCTCAGCGCCGACCTTCCCAACATGGCGGCGCCTACCGGGCACTCAGACCCCGCCCGCCCAGGACACCTCCCACTAGACCAGGTTGCTCAAAGCCCCGTCCAGCCTGGCCTTAGGAGGAGGGGTCCTTTCCCATCTTTCCTATAGGCCCCCTAAGACTTTTCCTGAAGACTTGTAGGAGACCTGCACCCTCCCATGGCAGAACCTGGAGGCCACGCAAGATACCCCATGTGTAGGTATGGCAGGGTTACTGGAATTACCTGAAGCTGCACAGAGACCCTGTGCCAGCACAGGAAATTGCATCTGAATCTTATGTTACAGCCCTTCATCATTATCTTTATATAGTTACACTTAACAACACCAACTTAGGCCTAGCCTTGAGAGCCACCGGAGGTCCTCTATCCAAATCTAGATATTTATGATGACAAGTTCAATAGGCTTAACCTGAGACATGGTAACTGGTTGGTTAACTTTCTTTTGGACCCATTGGCAAAAAAGAGGCACTTTTAGAATTCACTGAATGATTGATTTTACTCTCTTAGGATCTGCTTTCAGGATGAAGCCACACATTGAAATTATTTTTCCATCTTTTTTTTTTTCCATTTGAAGGGAAACTTGAACAGCTAGTTCTTGTCAACATGCCTATTTTGGCACAGGTGAGTCCCAGAAAACATCTCAGGATCTCTCAAATTTGCAGTGTTCCTATTGCATATCAAACAACGCAAATCTATAACAAAGTAACCCCGTATCTGAGTGTATGTTAAGAGATATCACCACCCTTATATCACCCTTACATCACCAGCCCCAGGTCTACTTGAAACACTGACTTCTATCCCCAGGGCACAAGAATTTACGGAAGCAGCCCAGCAGCCTGACTCATTTCCTTCTTTAAATGGGATCCTCAGGAAACAATTCCGGAAATATCTTGGTAGAATTTACAGTCCTTCACATATCCAGGCTCTAGTCCTCCTGCTGAGCCATACTTGAGCTGAATAAAACATGTCCTCAGGCTTTTTTTCTTTTTCCACACTTGATTGCTTGCAGAACAACTTTTAGCAGCTGCACACAATCACCCCTGAACTCTGTTTTGCTTGCTACATGAGGTCCTGGGTCTGAACAATGTAGAGCCTAATTAAATCAGTGCATGAAGGCTTTGGTTTGATAAGTGACACAGCTGAGTAACTGCAATGACATAACAAGGTCTTTTTACTGAGTCACCATATAATAGATGGTTTGGTCATGTGGATGTTTCCTGATATCCAAGCTTGTGGACATCTTAGGACCTTCAAGAGTTTTGACCTACAGATTTTGCAAATCCACTGGACAGAGAAGAAACAGTGACACTAGGACCCTGATTCCCATCCCCATCTTGCTATCTATTTTTTTGAAGATTTGCCACTGTATGATGTCTCTCCACTGACTGCTGTGACTAAACCAACCTTGTCTGTGATCTCCTGACTCCATCAGAGGACCAGAAACTCCAGCGCAAATCTCTTATCTATTAGCAGAGATAAAACAGGGTTTTTATCATTTTCTGCAAGGCGAGTGCTGATCCCGTTGTGTAACAGGAGTCTCCAAGACATCTCTCTCCACATCTCTGGAATGGTTATTGTCCATCGATGTGAATCACAGAGTGTAGGGCTTGGAAGGGTCCTTTGGAGATCATTTAGTCCAACCCCCTGCCAAAGCAGGGTCGTCCAGAGCAGGTTGGACAGGAATGGATCCAGGTGGGTTTTGAATATCCCCAGAGATGGAGACCTCACACCCTCTCTGGGCAGCCTCTTCCAGGGCTCTGGCACCTTCAAAGTAATGAAGTTTTTTCTCATGCTGAGACGGAATTTCCTGTGTTCCAGCTTCTGTTTGTTGCCCCTTGTCCTGTCACTATGCACGACTGAGAAGAGTCTGGCCCCGTCCTCTTGATACCCACCCTTTAGATATTTATAAGCATTAATAAGATCCCCAATGAAGGACGTGTTTGGAGCCGGCTATGAAAGCTGATTATTTGCCTGCAAACTCAGTCCTACCTATTCCCTCGGATGCTGAAGCAGGTTGCAAAATGCTTCTTAGAAACAGAATTTGGCTTGAAAATGTCCTGATAGACTTGAAGGATCTCTGGGACACAGTAACCTCTGAAAAGGCAGTACTCCAGCAGAATGATGGCTGGAAAGAACCTGGGATAATCGCAGTGCTGGATTTCTGACTTTATTTGTTATAACTGGATTTCTGAGTTTGTATGTTATAACATGGCACGACGAAAGCAGGACAAGCTGTTGAGACTGGTTATGTTACAATGATCACTGCAAGGAAATATATTTCACTCAAGCTATGACTCCTGGAGATACTTTTTGGATGAAATGTGAAATTCAGGGTGGCCTAGAAACTAAGATAACAAACTGGTACTCAGGAGTTAGTGTCTGCCTTACAAGAGTTTTAAGACCAGAAAGGTCTTAAATCTGATCTGGAAAGCAAGGGCTAGTAATAAAAATTATTTCCCTCCTCCTGAATCCAGCAACAAGTGTCTGCATTAGGAACTTCTTCCAGAAAGTCACCAGTCCTGAAGAAGAAGAGGAGTTGTCTTTTCCCTTAATGGATCTTTCCAGTGGTAAATCATCATAATTTCTTAAATGTACTCCATTTTGCAGCTGAATTAACTTAGCTTCACATTCCAAACACTGGGATTTTTTAGAACTTCTTCTACTAGATTGAAGAAGCCTTTAAAACCCAGTGTACTTTTTAGAGTACTTATGCATAAGCTTGGTAGGATAATAAATGTCATTTAAATGCTCTTTCCTATGCTACAAACGGATACATGGAGACGTGGCCATTTTGGCTACTTATTTATTTATTTAGTTAGTTAGTTTAATTTAATTCAAATGTCAGAAACCAAAGCTGAATCCAGCCTCAGGTGCCATTGTGAAAAGTTTAGGCTCGAGTTCGTGTCCTTACTAGAACTCTGACCTTGTTCCTTCAGCCATCTGTATCTTTCTGAAAGGGACACCAGGCAGCAAACAAATGTACTAAAATAATATTCCTAACTACAACAAATAGGTCATCCAGTTTCTTATTGCTAAATGATAAGGGATTCTTGAAATGAAAAAAATCGTATCTTCTTGATAAAATCAACAACTAGAACAACTTTCTCACAGAGTGTCCATGAGTGAAGAATTCTTTCATTTAATTTTTTTAAGACTGTAAATTCTAGCTTATACCTCATTAAAAAAGCATTTTTAAAAAATTACATCTATTCTGGCCCCGGGAAACATGATGTCATGTCATAAAATACAATTAACTGATGTCCTGGAATCTCTAAAATTGCCTCTGTTTCACAGATGATATTCCCTGTAAATGTAGGAGGTTTTGTTGGTTTGTATTGGTTTATTTCTTTACAGTTTGTTGTTCTGAGGCTCAGAATGGCAGTAGCCTTGTTTGTTTAAATGAAAAAAGGTATTATTTTTCTCAAATTCAAAAGAAACCTTGAGTTTAGATCAGGATCTTACATCATATTGGAAGTGTCAAGTAATTCTGGAGAAAAACACACAAGACTGAGACTAGATATGTCAGAGTTGGAATCAATTGCAGTTAATGATAGTTTGGATTCATTAGCAGGCAGAAGAGTAACCCACAGGGCAATTCTGCTTTTCAAGTACTGTTGTCACTATCAGGTGATATATTCTGGACATATAAAAAGACAGTGAATACACATTATAAGCTTGAAAGATCTGATGAGTATAAAAGACAATAAATCCTCCCATATGCAGAAGTGTGGGACTTAAGTAGATCAATTATTTTGTCTCATGAGAGAAGATCAAGCAACTTTATGATTAAAATAGGCTTTCTGTAGGCATGATATTACAAATGCTTAGTTCAGTTATGTCCTGGAATCTCCTTCTCTGGTAGTGTTTAAAGACAGGTCAGAGACACAGCTGTTAGAAGTAATTATCTTGCCTCAGAGAATAGAACAAGATGAGATGATTTCAGAAGGTCCCTTCCAGCCATAAATTTCTGTGATTATTTTATTCCTGTCCTCCCGAGATTTGGTTTGGAGTCTGTTGTTAGAGAATGACTTAACTTACTATTTAGGGACCACATAAGTTGTAGCTTCAGTAACATCATAATATAATAGTTGTTGAACTTCCTTGGATGTACCAGAAGGTTATGTGCACTGTTGCCTGGATAGTCTAATCCTAGATGTCTTACTATTTATAGATGTCTCTTCTACACCTCCTGCCATTTACTGTCAGCTGATTATCGGCCAAGTTGTTATCATTTAAAGCCTTTTTCTTTACCCTCCTCCATCACTACATTCCCACTCATTAAGCATTAGTCTGCAACTTTGTCTCACTTAGTCTATAAGATTAGCCAGAAAAAGCCAAAATTCTCTTATAATCTTCCAGGTTTTTCTCCTGGATGTCTTTCTATAGGAAATCATGGGAGAAAAAATAGAAGATCATAATCATATCAGGGGATCTTAAAAAGATATGTAGTATTGGCTTAGGATTCTCCATTTAATGGCTAGCAGCAGAACCCAACCAACACGCATTTTTTTTCTCCCTGTGTTCCTCTGGAGTAAATTTACTGGTTTGAATGTACAGATTTTTGCTCTATATGCTCTGCAATGTTGTTTTCAGGAGCTCATGGGTGTTTTCAGCCCCAAAATTGTCTAAACAAAGATTTAGCAGGTAAACACTCTACTATTCTGTCACCTGGAATTAAGGAGAAATCAAGCACACAAATAAGTAAAACCAAGAAAGAATTTCATTAGCTAAAGACAAGACCAGTGGTTAGGCTGTGCTGTTTTTTGGAGGAATATGACGGCCCATCTCTTGCGACTAAGTGCAGGTCCCACCCCTCCAATTTAGAAGCCTGTGTCAGAGCTGGTAATGTCATTTACTCCTGTCTACAGTCATATCTACCTCTACCTTGAATAGGCTCTTACAGAAAAATTTCTATGACACAACCTGTACCAAAACCTCATTTTTGTGGTCATCTTCTAATTCCAGCCTGTAGATATGAAATGCCAGGTTATACCTGCTTCTCTCTGTGGTTTACAAAACCCCTCCTAGTCCGGTGTTTGTTTTTTTCTTTGATAAATATACAAGGATCAGTTACATCCTGCCTCAGCCTCCCTCTGCTGAACTAAACAGACTGACCTTTTGCCATTCTCCTAAGAAAAGTAAGCTTTTTCCTGGTTATTTCATCAGTGAGGGTAGCAGAAGTAACTTAAACTAGTCTCTGTGCTTCAGATGGTCTTTGTAGAAAACTTTGAAATCTATCTCACTTGGGCGATCAGCCATATAGTTTTTAAAAAGTGATTATCTGTATAATTGTTTTCTCTGAGTGATTCATCTTTGTGTACAGATATATTTGCATATAAGCATTTCCATATCCATTTATCACTGCAAAGTGCTTGGCATTGATATGGACACCTAGTACAACCTGATCTTTTCCATTTGCCTGCTGGAGGCCAGGGAGCTGATGTCACACCAGGGTGCACATTCCTTTCAAGCTGAGCTGTCTAGAAAACCTGAAAAACCCTGGGAGGTAAAGCCAGTTACAGTTCTCAAGACAACTACATGGTACTTTCTGTTATGAAAGTATCTTGGCTGATGTAGCTTAATCCATTACTTATTACTTGCAGACACTATCTGTACCCAGACACTTTGAAAGGCAACCTTTGCTCGTGTGAACCCACATACCAGAGTTAAGTCAGCAGATGTCAGGAGAAAACAACTTGTCTATCATGGTAAGGAGTGTGAAAAGATTTTTCAAGGTCAAACCCAGAGTTCCTGCAAGCATCCTGAAGTTTTTATGTACAGGTTCTTCTTCTACTGAGATAAAAAGCTTTAAACAAGACTTAGGTAGGTCTTACTTGCCACAGTTTACACATACAGTCCAGTCTCCCCTTCTTCAGCCTTCCCTGATCTCAACTCAGTTCTGCCATTTGTAGCCTGAATCTTGTCTCAGTCCTTTCTATTTTCCTTGGCTGTGATGGCTAAAAGCTTGGTCCCTACCCACTTCTCATGGACAGCCAGAAATTAGGGAGAGGTGTCTATGTTCCTGAGGGCCTAGTGTAATTGGCAGGCTTGGAAAAACCTTAAGATAACACAGCAGCAATAACTCCAGCACAAAAACTATAGAAACCTTAATTAATAGGCTAATGGAATGGTTTTCAGGTGTGGCCTGGACATCTGCAGTGAGTTCTGAACTACCTCTAAGGAACCAGCGTAAGCAAATCCTTTTCTTAATGGACTTGGATTATCCATTTAGGCTTCATTCTTCTCATGGGAAATGCTAAGGAAGTTTTAAAATTGGAAAGACTGGAAACTGCTGGTGGTGTTCAGAGCATCCACACAGAAAGTGGGATTCTGAGGTACAATCTCATCCTCCAGCCAAAGGGATTCAAGTCTCTCAGTTTTTGTGGAATTTAACTTCCAGACTTCAGACTCTCCTGCACAGTGGTGCCTTCTTCCTTACATGCCAAAACTGGGAGGGAGCAGACATCTCATGAAGTCTAAAGGGGAAAGAATATGTGTAAGCAGGATTTTAATGTAGTTGGTAGGAAACTCATTGGGGGTCCACTGGCTCTGATGACACGGTATAACCACAATGACATTGCTCCTAACAAAAGTAAGCAGAAAGTCCTTCACATTCCTGGAAATAGAAGTTTTAGATGCCTTCTTTAAAGGAGATCTTCAAGCTTCAGTTTCTAATTAAAGACAACCATCAACAAAACTGTGTCTCAAGCCTGTAGGGCCCAGAGATTGATGGGGTTTCAGGTAAGTCCCTTCTATCTTTTTGCAAAAAGGATCTTTTAGACTGGCCATTGAAGCCATTATAGCTTTGCACAGGAAACTCAGACACTCAGCTTGGAGCAGGTTCCTAAACTCAGACAGTAAAACATCTCAGATTTGACACCAGAGGTTACATGAACATTACATCAGTATCTCAGATCGATTTGGGGGAAAATGCTCACATCCAAGTGGTGACTGTCATTTGTATCCTCGTAGCATGGAGGGGAGAATCAGCTCAAGTGGAAACCAGGATCCTTTTGCCTGAGTTTTCCAGCTTGGAAAACCAACTTACTTCCCTAAACCAGAGTTAGGGGGTGAGTCAACAGACAGGCAGCATGGATGACCAGGGATTTTGGGCTGCGATGTGAGCTCCATCCTCAACCATCTAATATGCTTCATCCCCCTCCAAAAAAACAATCTGGGGGAAACTTTGCAAAAGGACACAACTTTTCCATTGTTATTTAAAGAGTTGAAACTGTTCTTGCTTGCCTCTGTCTTGTGAAATCGGCTGAGGGAGAGCCAACCTTGTACAGATGTGTGACTGTTTTGAATGCTCATATACTACGTGAAGAACTGCATCTTGCTCTGGTCTCCTGGGTCAAGAGAGGGCCAGATTGAAGGGTGGAGTGAGGGAATTTCATGTTTTGGTTCTATAACTGGTAATTAAATAAAGCTTGTCCTCAGATATATTTCTGGAGCCACCCAGAATTTGATCTCTGCCTTTACACAAACAGCAAGTTCTGAGTGTGTTGGACGGGGACTCGGGATACTTGGTCCTCTTCCCCCCTCTCCCTCTGGTCTTCTGAGCGGTAACTTCTTATCCCTGTATTTCAAAATCCCCATTTATAAAGACAGGATAATGAAACTGAACTCCCTTGTAAAATGTTTTGAATTCTACTGATGAAAAGCCAGGTATTAATAACAAGTGCTAACATTATTACTGCACAAGGGAGTTTTCCAAAAAGTGTCCAAAGATTTATGTCTACTTAGGCTTCATCAGCTTTTATTCTAGACTAGCCAGTACATAGCTTGGCTTCCCTTGTACTGTAATTTAGACCCCTCTTGCCCTTTTAAACTACTCAGCTGCTAAAAATTTTTTCAAATCTGTACCATAAAGCCATACCTGGAAAATCTCCATGCCAGCAACTTTTTTAGAGGAATCATTGCCACTTCATCAGCCACTATTGATCTCAACCTGGTGACGTATTTGTTTTTCTCTTCCCTGAGGATGTTATTTATGCCATCCAGTTCATTAAACAAATTGAATAGCCAGTACTGGGAGACTGTTGCCCTGTCAGTTCTGAGAATGTGTTCCTTGTTGTGATTCTGTCTCAGAAACCACTGACCAAAGGGCAGAAACCCAGAACATGTGTATTAAATTATCTGCCTGCTTCACATAATCCCAATAAGTATTGTTCTTCTTTTTCTAGCATACTTCATCCCTGCCAAAGCCCAACAGACCTAATTTAGATTTACTATTGCTACTATTATTATTATCACCATCATTATCATTATTATTATCATCATTATTCTCTTGGATAAGTCTTATCAAACAATTTATGAAGGCAATTCTGGTCTGCGTGCATCAGGACATCCTCGTGCTACAGGGCAAGAGACCTGTGATCCATCTGGAGTTGACCTTGGTAGATCCTGGAGCCAAAACACCACTGAGCAACAGGGAAGGGGTCAGAGAGTAGCAACATCATTAAGGAGAACCTGGATGCTGGGAATAACTGAAAGAGCTGTGTATCTCAGTATCTCAGGCTGGATTTGAGTATACAAAGGACTCATTAGTGGCTGAATAATGAGAGGTTTGTAGTTCAGTTGACACAGTCTTGTAGACACACCATATTTGGTTACAAAGGCTATTTGCAAGCTGCAGTGGTCCCCAAAATAGTAAAAATATTCTTACCATGTTCTCAACCAGGATATCTAAGTTTTACCTTCGATGTTAGCAAATCTATCCTCAATTAACAGTCATATATTGGTATACATTGTGAAGTGTTTTAGATCTAAAAGAAAACATGTCTGAAATGAACCAGATTCTGGCTACAGGACTATGAAGCCACTGATTGTTGTTTTCTGAGAACAGGACAATGATATGCTCTCTTCTTGCAAGTAAGTTCAAGGCTGCTAGAGAAGTAGAGCTTAGAGGACCATCCAGCAGCCACTGTTGTTCACCCAAATGGACCGGCCATCCAAATGTTCTCTCTGGGGAAACAAAAGGTTCCTTGGGGCAGGAAGTGTTTGTTTCTTGATCCTGTCCTTGGTGAACGTCAGTACAAAACAATGCTCATAATCTCATGCAATTCCCAACTTCTTCTGAAAGGAGTAGCCACAAAGTACTCCTCACTCTTTGCAGCCTCTTGCTTTCAGCACCTCTTTTCAGCCAGCCTTACAACACTATTAATGCTAAGTATACCCATGACTCTCTCTATGGCTCTTTCCATGTATAATTAATCAGTGTTGGTGCTTACCTGAGCACCTGAAATTGCCCAAAAATGTGTGATCACGGGCCCCTGATAGGGCCAGAAGCAATGACCCTTTCAGTGCTTGTTCAGTGGAGCATGTGGTTCTCCATCGGGTTCATACCACCCCCAAACAGGCAGTTTGGGACGTGACAATTCGCCCAGATGCCCGTCTGTCCAGAAACAAAGTGAATATTGATGAAAGGACTTGCTTTCTACATCAGAATTCAGCTCCACAGTCAGATCATTGAGTTTTAAAACAATCACGATTCCCAGATGAAATGATGGCATTGGACCCATTGACCCCAGTGTTAAGCCATCAGGAAGGGTATATGGAAGGAACAAACCTGACTGTGAACAAGCTGAAACTGGAAATTTGGGTTCCACCCATCAGTAGTGCGATGTTCTGGGGATTTACAGGGACAATATGTCTACATAGAATCATAGAATGGTTAGAGTTGGAAGGGACCTTAGAGATCATCAAGTTCC
>JAOXJM010000012.1:1408894-1448188 GCA_026413425.1 Tringa solitaria
CTTCCCTGGGCAACCTGTTCCAGTGCTTCACCACCCTCACAGTAAAGAATTTCTTCCTAACATCTAATCTAAATTTCCCCTCTTCCAATTTAAAACCATTACCCCTTGTCTTGTCACTATACTTCCTGACAAAGAGTCAGGAAAGTGTTTTTGAAAGGAGTGTGAAAAATCTATGGAAGACACAAAATGAACTTGTTATTCAATATTTATGTTATAAGTGTTTAAGCAACTGATTTGATGAAGGTTTCAAAGACTGATATAATTTCTGTTTGTTATTCACATTTGCTTATCACAGATTATCATATTAAACTCATTCCCCCCCCAGGTTCCACTGGTTCCTTTCAGGAGGCAGAAAAGAACTTGCATCCTCTTCATGGGTATCTTGGTTTGAAGGCAGAAGGCCCTCTTTTTTTTCCTTCTTTGGAAGCATCCAAGAAATATTACAGATAAACACAGAGTGCACTTACTGGTATTAACATCTTGCAGGTGGCTGATGGATGCTCCTTTCTTACACATTCCTCATCAGGACAATGAGCAATCTTAAATCAAGAAGGCATTTTCTCCCTAGATCAGATTGGCAGTAAAAGTCGATTGGGTTTTTTTGGTCTCTTTGTTTGTTTTAATTTCTTTGTTTTCCTTTTATCTTCCTCTCAGATGTAGTCCAGATCTTTGGATTACCTTCCATGTTCCAGAGGTTCTACACCTTGTAGAGAGCCATCACCAAGACCTGCAGCTTTCTAGGTCTCTTCCAGCATCAAATGGGACTTTGTGACAGACCTACTATTAAAAAAAACCCACAACCAAACAATGAAACAAAAAAATAGAAACACAGATTTTATGAGAGGTCCAAGGTTTGTCTGAAGACAATAGGAGATATATGCTGTGGCTGATGGTGTAGGACAAGTGTCTGTAAATTAGCTATCTGTGATCTACTTTAAACATTTACTTATATTTTCTTCAGCTTCCAGTAAATACTTGTAACCACCTTTTAGAGACCCACTCCTCTGTGAATCAAAAGAAGTTGGGAGGGAGATCCAACTGCATTTTGGATCCATGGTCTTCAACTCAGCATTTGTCAAACAGGTCTCTGTCATTTGTAAAGCAAGTCTGGTGGGAAGGTAGCTTCATGTCTACACAGAGCTGCAGGAATCCTCCGGCACTTCAGGATCGATTTAGGTGCTGAGCTGGAAAATAGGAGTTCTAAATAAAGCTTGCAAGCTGCATTGCATCTGTTTATCTGTCTGTGAGGCCAAGGTCACTTACCAGGCTCTATCAGATTTCTAGGAAATTATTAAGCCGCCTTGTCTTACAACCCCTGATACTTAATGGAACAACGAAATTAGTTTATGGCAATTAGACAATGTCCACAGCCTAATCTTTCTGAAATGGCCTATAAATGTTTTTTAGGTAGGCAGAGTTTGCTTTTTGCCAAGTCATTTCTTAACACACTGGATGAATATCCGGAATAGGATCATACTTTTACTTTCCTTTCAAACTACGCAAGAAATGGTTTACTCACATTCATCTCAGACATGATCCTGAAATCTCAGCTCTTCAAAGATGACACCTGGCAATTTTCAGGATTCATTTCTTCTTTGCTGTATTTTTTTTTTTCAGAAATGTAATTGCAACACACTTCAAAGTGGAAGAACATCTTTAAAAAGGGCAAGTACATTTTTCTATGCAGCCTAAGCTCTGGATTGGGTTGTTTATTAGAGATTTTCCTCTGTTTAAAACTCCACAAAGCAGTAGGGACTCCAGCTTGATGTAGGTAATCAATGAACACTAAAAGCATACGCAAGCGAAAAGGGTTTAGGTTTCCTTTTTCATTTTAGAGAGGTTCCCTTTTTGCCTCGCTTATGCTTAAAAGCAAATAATAAAAAAAAAGAGTAAGTACGTTTGGGCTACAAACGTTTATGGGGAAAAAAATATGCAATGCAATTCCCAGTTTTAACAGCACGGTTTGCAACCATTTCATGGGGTGTTTGATGATCATCATCTTTTCACAGGGAGGCAGCATCCTCTCCATTGAAACAGGCATCAAAAACGGTACTTCCATTGTTCGGTGGTAATGGCGTGAATCCCCAGTGATGAAGCCATTCAACTACATGAATCATTTTGCATGAAATTATAATTCTCATTTAGTGAATTCTCAAATAGAGATTTGGAAATTTCTTTCTACTATTTGCTTTGAGACATTATTAACACAAGAAATGGAACTTTTGTCATTTTTTTTTTGTGGGCCCGAAACTATGAGAAATTTCAATAAATGATATCATACTGTTCTGTCTCAATAATTCAGTTGAAGAGAAACATTTTAACCTTTCTGAAATTGAAATGTTCTAGTGTGACTTGTTGAAATGAACCTTTGTCTAGGGCCCTTTCATCATTAAATTGTGTTTCTCTGATGTGGTGTGTTAGAGCTAGGGGATCCAAAGCGGTTTGAATATTTTTTCCTTTTGTAGGAGAAAGGCTTTTGGTCAGATTACATCTCTTGTCATGCACCAAGTAAAACTTTGTCAAAAGAATGCGTGACTTACAGCAAGCACATGGTTAGCAAAGTTATCAGCCAATCCATTCCACAAGAGTACAGGAGATTTTGAACTACAACTCCCACAAAGCAATGCATTAATAAGACAACACTATTAAACTGATTGGAAATGAAGTACCTCACACCAGATCAGCTAAATAACAATATTCTCATACAATTTATCTAACAGACATTGATCAGTACATTTACAGTCTTCTTTGGGACATTTCCATTTTATAGCATTGTATTTTCTGCCCAGAAATCATTTAGCTACAAAAATCCTAACCCTCCCTATCCATTTCAGCCTTTTCAGGGTTAAGCCCCCAGGAAAGACTATATCTAACAGTCTATAAATACTATGGTTCTATATATATTAATTTTATGCATATACATATGTACGTATGTAATGAGTGCAGTACTGCAGGAATTATATCTATACATTTGTACTGCATCTGGCCTGAAGGAATCGCAATTCTGAATGGAAGCCATAAACATTTCAGCAAAATAATAATTAAATAGTTAAAAAGTCAAAGTCCTTCCTCTTTAGAGGCAACAAGCTGCTCCTTATTCAATGAAATTGTTTTTATACCAGGAACGGGGTTACTCAGGCCAGAAAAGGGATTGAAACTGAGCCCCATATCCTGGGCATTGGACCCTTGAGTCTGAGGCTTGAAGAAGCTTTGAAAGCTTTGGAAGTAGATGGATTTTGGTGATGGGAAGAGGACCATGGTGTGACCCACTGGACAGCTACTGGTGTACAGCATCCACCTATGGCTGTGTCTGTAGGAGCTGGGAACATTCACCAGACACCATGTCCCAGTCTAACTCCAGCCACTGTCATTCTGCCATGAGCTCAGGAAAAGGGAAAATAGCATCTCCAGGCAAGTTCCTCTCAGGTCACTTCATGCGAGAAAAAAAGGGAAGCTGGGAAAGTAGACAAGGGGATCCTGGTTACAGCAGAGTGTCTGAAGTGTTTCTCCTCGAGCCCTGCCAGGAGCAGGAGAAAGTGTTGTGTTTTGTTCCTATGCACAGAAGTGAGAGCGTATTGAGGCTTGGATTCCCCTCTTAAAACGTACCAAAGTTCTTGAAGAAAAAAAACACACACAGAGAGAGCTGGCTGGCCCTTTTTTTCTAGGTACTGGAAGTCAGACTATCATCTGTGTCAGATTTCCTCTTGGCACCAGAGCTGGCTGGCTCTCCCATCCAAGACTGCTAGCCAATGGCAACAGAAAATTTATCATGATTTGACTTCTAATTGAGTTTGCCTCTTTCTTTCTGTTGCAGCCACAGCAGGTTTGGTCTGCTAGTTGTGAGCGGATTTGCAAAGAACACCCAAAATGTTCCAGGACATCAAATCTGCACAAACAGGGCATACTTTCTTCTGTTTTTTCAACCCCAGAAATAATAATAATAATGCCCTGGTTGATTTATAAATAGAAACTGGAGAACCCTTTGGAATTGAGTCTGTATCCGCTTCAACTGGAGGGATGCAGAGTTTATTCTTGCTGGAAGCTAAAAATCCAGGAACATACCAGAGTTTCAGCAAAAGAGAGGAAGATGGGAGGAAGATGGGATTCTGGGTGGGGGAAGATACTTTTCTGCTCTGCGGCTGCTGCCTTGGTTGTGAGTGCCTGGAAAGAGGGAACAGAGATTTACCAGCCAAAGGGAAGGGAGGAGAAGGGCAGGGGAGAACGAGAGGTGCCTTGAGGAGGTGTTCAAGGTGATGGAGCCCAGAAGAAGGAGGGAAGAAGTCATTCCCTTGCTACAAGTCTATATACGCATGGCATATTCCCCAATATCCCAATTCTTTCTCTTTCTATGGGAGGGGATGAGAGATACAAGTTGGGGGAAAGGGAAGGAGGATGTTTACACCCAAAGCAAAGGGTAACATACTTGGTAAATAAATTCTTGGGACATGTGGGGAGCAGGGTGATGTCTCACAATGTGGGAGAGGCATCAGCACAAGGGTTGAGTGAAGGAGGATCTTGCAGGTTCAAGCAGGGGACTCATTAACAGATCCGCAGTGTCCTCCCTTCCTTTGCACCTCTTCAAGTTATCCTGGTGAAAAAAAAAAAAAGCGCAGCTGTGATATTACTGGGATGGCTACAAAGACAAGAGGTTCTTGGACTCAGCTGTTGAGCTCCAGGACCTTCTCTGAGGCAGTGGAGAGGCAGGATGGACAAAGTGCAGAAGGAGCGTGACAACGTGCTTCCCAAGGTCATAGGAAATGTCAGTGAAACCCAGCGGTATGCAGTCACACCGACATTTAAACACAAGGCCATGGTATTTAGTTCTCATGCGTGACCCCCTCTCCTTCCCTTTCCCACTTCATTATGCAGTAAATAAAACATGTCAGGCCCTACTTTCTGGCCCTGAGGCCAAGTTACATATCATGACTCATGTCCACACACACACAGAAACCCTTTCCCTCCCTTCCCTCTGAAAAAAGAGAATGGCCACATCCAAACTGCCCTTTGGGAATTCCCCCTGGCTCCTGCTACCTCTTGAGCAAGGGATCTTCATGAGGTCACAAAATCATGGCTGTGCCTATGTCCAGCCTATGCTGCTTTTATTTTCTAGCGGAAGCGTCTTTCTTTCTGGATTAGGAGACAGTTGCATATGTGGTCTCCCTGAGACAGTAACCCAGTTATTCCCACTCAAAGGTCTTCCAGCATTTCATAACAATGAATGAATAAATAACATTGTCCTTATTTTATGGGTGGAAACCATCAAGGGTAAATGGATTAAGAAGCTCACTCAAACTATATAAACTGTAACTGATGGAGCAATAAGTTGGACTCACATGTCCAGACTCTTAGACAAATCTTTATTTACTAAAGTATGTAAGCACTTCTGTCAGCTCAGTGTTTCCCTCTCAGCTTCAATAAATATCCAGACTGAAATCATAAACTTCTTTTTTTATTATTTTTTATTATTATTGCTTCTCTGCCCACATCCTTCATATATATATGGATGCATGTTCACATGGTTATATATGATTGAGAAAATTCCACATAAGAAGCTATAAATTGTCTCAAAGAACATGCAAGTAACAAGTTGCTGGCATGTTCTCTAAAGCTGTAGTCCAAATGCATTTAAAATAATGGACCTTACTTTATGCTTGCAACAGATGACGAAGATGTGCACAACCCATTTTCTAGGGCTTAGCTAACACTCGGTAACCTGGAATGCAATTGTAGCAAAATGGTTTTTGATGGGGAAACCACGTCCAAAGCCAGCAAGGAGTAAATAAATCAGAGTCACCAAAAGGATCTGTGGGAAGCCAATTTTTGGAATGTCCAGGATAGGGCAGAACTACAAAGCAAAGATTTTTTGGGGAATTCATGTGAATTATGAGACATGAGAGCAAGAATGCAACTCAAAAGTAATGAAAGATGGGTTTCATTTGGAAGAATCTACATTGATTTTTATCTCTGTCTAGTTTGATTTTCCCCTGGATTATTCTTGGTCTGTTTGACAGCTTTGTCTCAACATATGTTGGAGCAACAGGCCAAGCATGGAGATGCTCATGGGCACAAAACTACAGGAAATGTCAAGAGAAGAGCATGTCCTCTCTGACAGCTCATGATACTGTCATTTATCTGGTTATTAATGGAATTTAATGTTATTTAAGTGAGTCTTTTGCAAAAAGATGGATGGTTGGACTTCAGCTGACCTGTGTGAGTTTAATCCAGCAGTGGAGGTTTTCTTGTTCCTAGTGTAATAGTCGAATATTTTCTTCTAACTGCCTCTGAGCCTTCCCCTCACCATGTCTCAGTGATGCATAACCTTCTGTTTTTTCCTCCATACCCTGAAATACAGAAGGGTTATCAAACAGGGAGCAGAAGCACAATAGGGCTGAAGAACTTGACTGAAGACACATCTTAAGATGTCAGCAGAGGCAGAAGTGGGAAAAGAGCCCTCTGGGACCCAAACTGATGTTTCATTCATTGCCTATTCTTTAATCACATCATCCAGCTCACAGTCATTTTGAGAATACACTCCTAAGAGTGCCTGGAGGTCTTGCTCCTAGATGAAGCTGTTCCTGTAAAGCTCTTCAAAGAAGATGGGGGAAGAAAATAATGAAAATCGAGACAGAAGAGGAAAATTATTTCACTAAAGCTACAGAGCAGGCTAGGAGATTATCAGTTCCTCACTGGCTCCCATTCCAGGCCTTTGGATGTTCAAATCCCCTTCCTGAGTTTAAGCCCATGGACATCAGCTTGCCTCTCTGGGTAGTTTAGCAAAGCCCTTTTAATTGCCCCTGTATGTTCTCTTTTAAGCCTTAGTACCTCTGTTGGTTTCTCATGTCCAGTTTCTCATGCTCATAAGCCTTAGACCACATGATGTCAATGCTCAGGAGAACAAGCTGAACAGAACAGGAAGAGAAGACAATCAGTCCAGGCTCCAGGCATGTCCTGCAAAATTAAGCAGTGTGGATGTTTTTTATGGCCCTGGAGAGAATGGAATTCAAAGTCATAATGTTGCCTGGGTGTCCAAAAAAAAAATTGTTTAAATAGCCACTAAACCCCCTTTACTCTGCTGAGCTAGTAGGCTTCATCTCTCCATGTACCAATACAGAGGAGATCTGAGCAGGGCACATTAGCCTGAGTGACACTAAGGACCGTAGTGAAGCCAACACACCACAGAAGATGACATCCACCACCACCCCTCAGCAGCCTCCTTGTGTAACCCACACCGGGAAGCTGCTCTGTTTTCAAGCAGTGAGGACCTGATGGAGCATAGATTTCCAAAGCCTCACACACTCATTAATACACACTGTCCTTTTCTTCTTGTTCTCCACAGGTTGGTATTCAGCTTGCAGTGGCCACCTACATGGCGTGTTCCCTGCTGACAGCCTCACAAGGGGATGCCTCTGTAATGATTTTTGGCTTGTTCTGAACACCTCCCTCTTGTTTGGCCTCACACAAGACTCTCTGGTGGTGTAGAAGGGACAACACAAAAGAGGTAGGTAGTTCCTTTACTCTAAATCTATGGGAAAAAGTCAGAGACAACTTTAAGCTGATGTCATGACATATGCACGTTTTTATTAAGGTCTCCAAGAAGCTTGGTCCCAACCACCAACTATATACAATATCAACAACTGTCATTCTGCAACTACAAAACAACAAGGCCTGGAAAGTTCTCTGACGTTTCCAGCATGGATTAGTCACCCTTCTGGTAAGGCTTTGGCAGCTCTGATTGATGGTCAGTCCAACAGGTGGGGCTGAAATACCAGGGACCTTACTTCATCTTGCCCTTCTGCCAATACCAGGACATATCCTTCCTGAGAACCAGGGAGGTGCAGCTCACACCAGCTTCCAGAGAACAGGGCTTGTTCAGCACATTCTTCTGTTCAGGGTGTGAAAACACACATACATGAAAACACACATACAACGCAGCCCCAAAGTCTGGCTGCTTTTCTGGTGTCATGAAAAATGTTCCTTCCTGTCTTTACTATTCATAGTTTTTAATGGTTGCCCAGCATTGTTTGTTGTTTTTTTTCAGAAAATGGGTGGTAATTTCCATTTTCTGGTTGAATTCCGAATTTTCCTTTCTCCATAACTCTCCTGTCATTGCCATTTGATAGAATCTTTTCTTTCCCTAGAGAGTGCTTGTAAGGATTTAATAGGAGCTGCAAGAGCACTATCACTTTAGTCTGCAGAAATAGGAAATTTCAGTATTATGTGTCAAGGAGAGAAATTTTACAAGTACCTGCAATGAAAGATGAGAACACACAAAGAAGCCAAACTTCATTTTTAGTAACAACTGCCTAACTTGTGACCATATTGCTATGTTCACGTGACTGGAACATCAAACTTTTTCAGATCAGGAAATACCAGAAAAAATCTTCTCCTGTCATGATTCCATCTTCAACCACACAGTCCCAATTTTGTCTGGGACACCAGTCAAAGTTGTAGGTATGGGCTTGCCCGACATTCACTGCTCTTGGCTGGCCCTCGTAGCCTGTAGAAGGAATGTCCCAGCCAACATCTTAAAACCACCTGTTGGGTTATGTACCAGTCCCCCATCTCCTCCTTTGTCCCACTCTCAGCCAAGTAATCCTCCTTTCTGCTTCCTTCAACTCTCTGCAGAGCTGATTTAACTCACTAAAATGGCACAATAATTACCTCCTTCTCCACCTTCATTCAATTTTCTCATGTTTTGGTGTGTTAACCTGATTCCTGGAAGAATCTGATGAATGCAGGTGGGAGGAGTATGTACCTTATCCATCTGAAAATAATGAGCTGGTACATTGGCTCACTCAGTCTTAAGAATCATAGGATCATGGAATTGTTAGAGTTGAAAGAGACCTTAAAGATCACTGAGTTCCAACCCCCCTGCCCTGGGCAGGGACACCTCCCACTACACCAGGTTGCTCAAAGCCCCATCCAACCTGGCCTTGAACACTTCCAGGGATCTTTCCAGCTTCACTGGGCAACCTGTTCTGGTGTCTCACCACCCTCACAGTAAAGAATTTCTTCCTAATATCTAGTCTGAAATGCCCCTCTTTTAGTTTAAAGCCATTACTGCTCATCCTATCACACTGTTCCCTGACCAAGAGTCCCTCCCCATCTCTCCTTCAGGTACTGGAAGGCTGCTATAAGGTCTCCCCAGAACCTTCTCTTCTACAGGCTGAGTGCTGTAAAGAACTGTACCCCCAAACTGAAAGAAGTGAAAGAAACTGTACCCCAAAGCAGTCCAGACTGATTAATCAGTTTTTTTCCCTCCACGGCTTCAAAGGGAACATCGGTCTGTCAATATCTGAAATACCTCATTAATATTAACTGGCTATTTTTCACAAAATGAGTCTTAGAAGAGGCTGTCTTATTAATTGTTGTTGGATACATGGAGACAGCAGCATGTACAGAAAATGTCCAGAACTTCCCAGAGTGTAGGGCTGTGAAATGTCTATGACCTGTTGTTTCACAGCATTGAGCTTTTGCAACAGTTACATTTGCTCAGAGCATAGGTCCCAGATGAAAGCTGCATTTTTCAGTTTCCCATCTGTTTTGGAGTCCGGTTCTTCTTAGTTTCACTGTTGTGGTTGTCAGGTTGAAGTACAGCTCTGTGTAGTTTAAACTAAGGAGGTTAATGGATCCAAGTGCAAAATCTGTTTTCCTTGGAGGTTTTTAAATGTCATGCAGCCATTTCCATTGCTTGTGGCTTTCAAAGTTGTTATTTTTAATAGTAATAGCAATGTAACATGTAAGTGTCCCACTTTATAACAGAGACTCATTATCTTCAATTCTTACAACAGTGTCATCCATCAGTTTTGGGAAATCAGAAATTCATCTGTATAAAAATAAAATAAAAATGGAGAGGTATTTTTTTTGCTTTTATTGTTGCTATTTACTTTTATTTTTGCTTCTGGTTTTGAGTTTCAGGAAAGTCATATTGCCAGACAATTCTTTGAAACAATTGCACTTAAATTAGGGTCCAAGAGGGTATTTAGTCTCGTAAATAAAGTGGGAGTTAGAAGCCCAGATGTTCATTTGATTTTGTTCATTTCATTGAATTGGAAACTGAGTCTAAATTTCTTGTTTAGGCACGTGAGTCCAGAAAACAGGGGGGTTAGATTTCATCATAAAATCTAAGATTGACAAATTTTGAATGTTCTCTACAAAAGTAGTGCTGCACTTTATAGAAATACACTCAAAGGCTAAGAAAGGAAGTTCTGTTATTTAGATTTTCATAGATGAATCTTCCTAAGAGCTTGGTGTTCAAAAAGCCAAGCTCTTTGAGGTATTTCAGGGCCTCAGGGATCATCTCCACTTTTGCTTTACGAAGACACTTCCCCGGACAAGTTGAAAAAACAAGAGTGGCAGACATAAACCTAGTATTTCAAAAGACCTGAGAGGATTTTTCCATTCTGCTCCCTTTGGGAGCGATGCCTGCCTTCTGGTGTTGATTATGAACAAGAGGAGTCAGGCACTTGAAAGCCGAGATAGAAATAATTAGGGAGATACATGTCCTGTTAGCAATAGATGGATTTTTTCCTCCTCTTCAGGATAATTTTGAGCATTTTTGCTGTTGCACT
Source organism: Tringa solitaria (assembly GCA_026413425.1). NCBI lineage: Eukaryota > Metazoa > Chordata > Aves > Charadriiformes > Scolopacidae > Tringa > Tringa solitaria. The sequence goes on from JAOXJM010000012.1 coordinate 1,419,466, forward strand.
CTTCCCCCTGCAAAGTAAGAGACCTCACTCTGTGAAGTAATTCCTCTCACAAAGATCAGGCTATTTTCTGCCAAGCAGCCATGGTCTACAAGGGAGTCTTTTGACCTGTCAATCAGGTGCTTCCAGAAAGAGAAGGCAAAGAGTTGGGCACTGTCCTTAATTGCAGGTTCAGACTCCTTTCCCGCCTACATGCTTGCACTCACTCAGAGCTTGTGCTCTCTGGGTGTTCACACTTTTAGAAATTTGTACCATCATCAAGGCTCCTGCAGAAACCCCAGTGACAGAAAATATGACGGCTCAAACAAAAAGGATAAAGGAAGCCACAGCTTTTATATTTTCTTTAAGCTGCAACTTCTTCTGTGTCTTTGATCCGTTTTCCTCAACTAATGAATTAAACTGGTGAAAAGTGCTTATTATTAGCAGGTAGAGGCTGGAAATTGCTCAGCTGACACTGAGTTTTCACTTGACAGAAACAGCGTTCGAATGAAATCCGTCATCTGTTACAGCTCATTTTTCAGCCTAATCCACCCCTGTAAGTGAACAGAGTGCTAAAACTCATCCAAGCAAAAGGGAAGACCCCTCTCGCAATATCACAGACAGGATTGGTACAATATATTTGTACCTCTGGAGATCACCTAGTCCAACCTCCTGCCAGAGCAGGTCCACCCAGAACAGGTTGCACAGGAACGTGACCAGGTGTATTTGGAATGTCTCCAGAGACAGACTCCACCACCTCTCTGGGCAGCCTCTTCCAGGGCTCTGCCACCCTAAAAGGCAAAAAGTTCCTCTTCCTGTTTAGATGGAACTTCCTATGTTCAAGTTTGTACCCGTTACCTCTTGTCCCATCATTGGGCAGCGCTGAAAAAAGACTGGCCCCATCTCCCTGGTACTCACCCTTTAACTATTTATAAGCATTGATAAAATCCCCCCCCCCCCCCCCTCAGTCTTCTCTTCCCCAGACTAAAAAGAGCCAAGTCTCTCAGTCTTTCCTCCTAAGAGAGGTGTTCCAGTACCCTAACCATCTTTGTAGGCCTTTGCTAAACGCTCTCCAGCAGTTCCCTGTCCTTCTTGAACTGCAGAGCCCAGAACTGGACACAGTGCTCCAGCTGGGGCCTCCCCAGGGCAGAGTAGATGGGGAGGATGACCTCCCTTGGCCTGCTTGCCACACTCTTCTTGATGCCCCCCAGGAGGCCATTGGCCTTCTTGGCCACCAGGGTACATTGCTGGCTTGTGGTCATCCTGTTGTCCCCCAGGACTCCCAGGTCTTTTTCCCCAGAGCTGCTCTCCAGCAGGTCAGCCCCAACCTGTCCTGGTGCAGGGGGTTCTTCCTCCCCAGGTGCAGCACCCTGCACTTGCCCTTGGACTTCATCAGGTTTCTCTCCACCCAACTCTCCAGCCTGTCTTGTCGGCATCTGTGATGACTGTAATTGAAGCAGAGATACCCCGGACACAAGAACACATTTGCACTTAAATTTGTGTAAATGTAAAATTGAACCCTGCATACAAAGGCTGCCTTTTGCCATCTTTCTCAGAAATGTTCTTGAAGATATTTTGCGCGACACATTTTCTGTCACTTTTGCAGCCAGGTCTCTCACTTCTTGAAAATACACCCAGAAGCTCCTCTGGTGTTTAAGGCAGTGATTTCAGAGTCATTAGCACTCCAATTAAGTTACTTTGATTTGCTACAGATAAATTTCTGCATAGAGCTAATTTTGATGTAGCACAGCAAATCCAGAAATGACAGTTAACTTACTTCTATTTCTATTCCAGGCACTATATGAATTTTCCTGCTTAGCAGATGATGGCCAGGACTCATAGCAATTAGCAAAATTGCAAAAATTGCACAAATAACAACACCCCAAAGCAATGCGATATGGAAGAAGCAGCAGAAACTTTCTGACACCTGCTAGCCGTTTTATGCCTTAAATATCATCTTGCTCTGCCAAATCCAAGCTTTCTGCTTATCAGGATGATTTCTCAGAACCAGAACATATTGTAAAAGTTTTTTCCAAATGTACTGCTGTGAACCTGAGCGGGGGCCCTGAATTTTTCAAAGCTGACCAATCTCTTTGGGTTTCGAAAGGAGCAGAGATTTAGGTCCATGGAAAGAACATGAAAAGGTGATTGAATTTTACGCTGAAAAAAAACCAAAACAAACCAGAAAGTACATGAAATCCCAATTTACTAGCATTGCCAGACTTTCCAGAAGTTTCTTAGATTTAAATATCAATTTAAGTTGTGTTACAAAGCCCTGCCAATGTTACAAATATGTTTTTAGCTTTAAAATGCCATTAACTGGGAAATTGGTTGCTGATTTTTGCAGGTGTTTCACTGCTGATAAATGTGCATGTGTATGTTTATAGGCAGATGCATGGACATGTTTAAATGCTCTATCCCATCTATATTATGGGGAATGAGATATTATCCATCCTATTAGTAAGCCTTAACCTTACTATTCAATTTCATACTGAATATGACTATTCCAAATTTTCCCCGTTTTCTGCTGTTGGTGATTGAGGGTATTTTTATTGTGTGGTGATTCAGGAGCGTAAAGTTTTATAAACCCACATTGAATTCCTGATGATTTTGACAAGATACAACTTCCTTGCCATAAAATGCTCGTGCAGAAAGCCTTATCCACTCACTCCATCACCTGTTGCTAATGACACATGATGGCAGTTCTGATCAGGCTGTCATAGGACACACAAAAACTATAGCAAACTCATATAAAATAATTTGATTATACAAATAATAAATGAATATAGGAATATATCCTCTCCCTATCCCACCCAATTTTCTCTGATCATTTAAAAGGAAGAACACAGCAAAAATATTAATGTGGAAGTGGAAGAAAAAGTAGGCTTTGAATGGCTAAAATGCAAATTTGAAATTATCTGGGATAATGCTGGGATACCCAAAACTCTGAAACTCCCTAGCCAATAGAAACCAAATAACTGAAAAAAGTGGAATTTCATTCTCTGAATAGGTAGCGAGAAGTTCACCACCGACCTCAACAAATGCGGGGTAAGGCCAGGTATCTGGACAACAAGAGGCAATTTCCCATATTCATTGAAAATATTTTTTATTGGAAGTGAAAAAAGAGACGAACGGGAATCCTTGAAAATACAGGCAGATATGTAAATGATTTTCTACTTTTCTTTCTTTCTTTTTTTTTTTTTTTCCCTCTGGTGAAGGGGTATTTGTTATGTAAAAAGTGCTGTTCTGTAACGCTCAGTGTGTGGAAAGCTGAATGTGGAAATGATGAAGGAGAATTTTGGCTGCCTGGCCTTCCATGTGTGAAAAGACTTAAGAGGTTTGGATGTGATCTTGTTTTTCCTTTTGCTGAGTGAGGAATCTGATCCAATCTCTTAGTGAGGCTTTTTCCGTTTTAGATTGGCTATGGAAAAAAAATATCTTTTGAAGCATTTGAAATCTTTTTGGTTATGATTGTCCCATCAGTGAAGGGGACTTTGCACCCCTAAATAGGACTGGCAGATCAACCTAGTAGCCTTCCTACTGGCAGATGCAAATGTATCAGGCTCTTAAAATGTGGGTTATGAGCACAAAAATAACAGCCTGATAGGTCTGTTACACAGTGAAGTGGATCCTTAGAGTGGCAGAGGCTTGTGTTTCAATGCTGAGGGATTAGCTGGTACAAGTATGTCAGATCTTCATTTGATAAGTCTCCGTAATATCCTCCCCTGAGGAAACTGCAAGTTTTTCTCTGATGCTGACTGTAAAATCTTTCTCCACCCTTAGTTTATAGTGTCCCCTGTGATACCATCCTCCTTACACCACCTTGCTGCCATGGTGAGCAAGAGGGTAAACTGTTCTTCCATCGACTCATGGAGCCATCCCTGTATTCCCATCCTCACGCCGCTTGTAGGATTATTAGCCAGCACTAGGAACTAACATCACCCCCCATCTTTCTAATTACCATTGTGGAAATTGCAGCCTAAAAAGGAGGTGTTCCTGAGTTACACTATGTTTATTTTATGAAAGATTTTAGTGAGGATAAATATGAGGGCTATGCCATGACTCTATCCTGGCCTGTCAACTCTCATCATTCTCAGTACCGTGGGATAAAACTGGAGTCCAAAACCAGAAATGTGCAACAGCCATTCTTTTTTTTTTTTTTTGGACTTTTTTATCCCTTATAAAATGCAAGACAGAACCAAGTTTGTTGGTTTAACAGGTATGAAGGCACCTTCTGGGCTTTCTGTAACTTCAAAGGGCATTCAGCCCATAGTGTGGAAGTTGTAGTGTTGATAACACAGGATACAGGAGTGTCTCTGAATCTGGCCAACTGACAGGTTATTTCATTCTTAGTATCACATTCTAGGACATGAAGTCCAATGATTATGTTACATGACAAAGTATCTTAATACCAATGCTGCACGTGTTTGTTTCATGTCTGGAGGTCATGGTGCCCATGCTGACAAGTAGAGAAGAGATCTTTTATTGTGCAGGTAAGTCTCAGTCATACACCTCTTACCTTTATCTCCAAAAATACCTTCTTCTTCCACCCATTGGCTTCCTGGAGTTTTGTGTCATCAGCAGACTTTCTCAGGGCACACTCTGCCCCATCATCCAGATTATTAATGAAGATGTTAAACAGGACTGGACTGTGTACAGACCCCTGGGGTGCACCACTAGTTACTGGCCTCCAACTAGACTTCATGCCACTGCTGACCACCCTCTGAGCCTGCTCATTCAGCCAGTTTTCAACTCAGCTTGTTGTCTGCTTATCCAGTCCATGCATTAACAGTTTTTCTATGAGGATCTGATGGAAGAGAGTGTCAAAGGTCTACTCAAGTTTAGGTAGACAATATCCACAGCTCTCATCTTGTCCACCAGGCCAGTCATTTAATTGTCGAAGTTTATTGAGTTGGTCAAATGTGATTTTCCCTTGGTGAAGCCATGCTGATTACTCCTGATGATGTTTTTGTCCTTAATGTGCCTGGAAATGGTTTTCAGAATTAGCTGCTGTAGTTCCCTGGGTCCTCCTTCTTGCCCTTCTTGAAGATAGGAATGACATTTGCTTTCCTTCTGTCTTCGGACACTTCTCCCAGTCACCAAGATCGATCCAAAATTACTGAGACCAGACTTTTCATGGTATCTGCTGGCTCCCTCAGTGCTCATGGATGCATCCCAGGATTTATATATGGATTTATATATGTCCAGCTTTTTAAATTTTCCCTGACCTGATCCCCTTCCACTAAAGGTGCGTCTCCCTTGTTCCAGCATCTTTCCTTGATCTCTGGAATCTGGAATTCTTGGAGACTTGTCTTGTTAGTAAAGATTGAGACAAAGAAGTCATTCCATACCTCAGCCTTTTCCATGTCCAGTGTCACTATGTCCCCCTTCTCATTAAGCAACAGGCCCACATTTTCCCTAGCCTTCCTTTTGTCACCTGTGTACTTCTAAAAGCCTTTTCTGTTGCCTTTGACATCCCTGGCCATATTCAGTTCCATTTGGGCTTTACATTTCCTTTCTGCATCCCTGGGTGCTCAGACAATGTTTCTGCATTCCTCCCAGTTTATCCAGTCTCTGTAGGCTTCTCTGTATGCTTTTGCTTCCAGTCTCCATATGCTTCTGTCTTCTGTTTGAGTTTGGTTTGGAGCTCACTCTTCATTCATGCAGTTCTCTTGGCATTTTTGCCTGACTTCTTACTTGTTGGGATGGAACACCTTTGAGGGTAGCATCACCTCAGGATCAGTGTGTCCGTCCTACTCCCTCCATTAATGGTGTCACAATGCCTCAACCTGCTTCTGCCAGGTCCTTTGTGGCAAAGTGAGGTTTCAGAGGCCAAGACACAAAAAGCAGATTGACTTCCATAAAATAGGAATAAGCAGCAATCATCACATTCATAACCACATGGTTTGGAGGGGAATCAGGCCCCTACTGTTACAAACAGGGAAATGGCAGATTTCCTCACCACCGTGCCCCAGACTTCTCATTGTAATGTCTCATTGTCCACAGAGCTTTTGCAGGGAACCAAAACTTGAAAAAATATTGTATCACATCCTGAGCAAGTGACAAATGCTCCTTGTGGTGGGACAGTGGGGAGAACATCAGATGGTCTTGTCCTATCCAATGCACAAGGCAATTTTGGTTTGAAACAGGTAATACTTACATGATTTCTTCACCGCTCGCAGTAGTGTCTCTGTGCAGAGCCATTCATCTCTTTCATCTGCTTTTCCACAAAAATCTACCCATCACACAGTGTTTTAACTTTTTCTGGCTTCAAAGAAAATGCACGCAATTGTGCTCTCTGGTTGTGTCTGTTTATCTGTGTGCACGTCTCTTCATCTTGCCACAACATCCTTCGCCTTTTTTTTAAAACAACAGCTAGTGTCAACTGAATGTGAAAGATGCAGTCTCAAAGATACAAATTCCCTGGATATTTTGCAGAAAAAGCTCCCCAAAGAGAGGAGAGAAATCTTATTAATAACTCCCATAATGTGAAGGAATAATAACTTTACCCTTTATAGGCACTAGAGGATCTGCACAGGAAAGAGCCACTGTAAACCAGACTTCCTTAGTTTCACTGCTGCTTGTAGTCCAGTGTTTCCAAATTCCAACAGGGCCCCATTGTTAATCCCAATCCTGGATGTCATCAACACACTCTCCGTGGACTAATTTTTCAACACATTCCACCACCTCCTCGTACATAATTTTCCTCTTAAAGACCTTATAAGTGCAGCAACTTAGGAGCCAGCCCATTCTTTCTTCCTCTGATGAGGCTCCTTGGGCAAACTCTTCACACTTTAATGTTACAGTAGAGCCACTGAGAAACTTGGACTTCTGGAAATAACTTTGGCAGCCAATTGGCAGTTAATGCCTATTTGACTTAACACCATAGAAACATATCCAAGAAAACAAGCACAATCTTATGGACATTTGTTTTTTCTCCTATTGCCAGTTAAATCAAAAGGTTTTGTTGAGTTATTTCAGCTTTTCCTGCTTCTATCTGAATAATGTCTGGTTGAATTTTTTTTTCCTTTTTACCTATTTTTTTAATTACAGTACTTTTTTTTTTTTTTTAAATGTGCAAGTTAGTTTGAAGAGTTATTGGTGTGTTTCTTCTTCAGGTCAAAACACTGAGAAAACAATGCTTAACTTTGATAAAGAATAAATATTGCCAGGTAAAGCTTTCATATGATTACTTTGTGTCATGAATGGGAATCTTTTATTTTAAGTCCTAAAAGACAGCAAATAGTATATGGTAAATTACACAGATTTATATATTTCTCTTTGTATCTCCAGTTATCTTTGGGAGCAGCATCATGAAATGAGCATGGCACTTTCTTGGTAGTAAAGAAATGTAGCTTCTAGTTCTTATACTACTTTATGGATAAAATTAGGTACAGTCTTTCTGATCAGCTGTTCCTTCTGGAGGCAGCTTCTCTGTTAGTAGATCTATGAAGGACTTCTCTCAATAAGAGCATAAACTTGGCATTTTACAGTGGTTCTTTGATGTGAGTAGCAGCACATTCTTCAGGCCTCTGTTCCATTGAGATGAGGAGAGACAGAGTTAGTGCCAAGGGCTAGAAAGGAGAAGGTCACCAGAAGGACATCTTTCCTCCTGCCACAGGGCTGTCTTGCCCACACATCCCACATCCTTCTCATCTCTGTGGCTTGACTCCGCAGAGCCGCCCAGTTTAGAAAGGATTTCCACATTTATGCCATATTCATCTCTGCTGCTGGACGTGAAAAGTATATCCAAGAGTAGTGGGAGGGGAAAGATCAATCCTGATTTCTCCACCAGCCACCACTTCCTGAGACATTCTCTGATTTTTGGCAGACAGTGTTGTATGTCTGTCAGACTGAGTGAAATTTTGCCTTCAGTCTGGTTTTATTGCCATCAGGTAGATGCAGTTTGAGGGAAGAAAATGGGATAGCCCATTTTCCCATTCTACAGATGGGAAGTATAGATTTATGGTGAAAGATATAGGCATCTTGGCCACCTCATGAATGTTGACTAGTTCAATACATGCCCTGAGGTCATATGATATTGTCTAATATCACATCTCTGTTCCTAGACAACCCATGTGCAGTTTATGGTGCAATATGGTGCAGATGATCAACATAATGTCTTCAACTTCTGATGTCTGCAGGGGCAGGGGGGTAATATATTTAATCCAAATTTAGCTTTTTGTAGTGTAGAGATCTATGTCTGAACTCATCTTCCCAGGATCCCGTCTTATGTGATAGCAAAGGCAATTTTGGCTCAATTCACCTGAACTACTAAATTTTGGTATGAGACAGATTGCATCCTAGATCCCATTGATTTCTCTGGCTGGCTTATCACTGATGTCCATTTGATGACTGAATGGCCTTCAGAGATGAAGGTGTCAGTGGAATTTGTGCTTCATATCTGCAATATGTGCATAACCACCATACCTTCTAAATAGCTGGAGCAGTAGGTAGAAAATCTTGCCCAAATCCTTTAGATACAATATTGTTTGATTTTTTTTCCACCTTTTCCTCCTTCTCACTCTCTTTTTTTTTCCCCTTCAGCACTGAATTTATGGCTGAATTAAATGCCTGATGCCATTTAATTAATTGTAATCATCCTTTCCAAGGGAAATCGAAGTTTGATCACATGTAAATGAGATGTTTGTTCCTTTCTGTAGTAATAACATTTTTTTGTTCCATAGCAGAATCTAAATAATGGCATTTGCTCTTTTTCCTTTAGCTGCCTATTCATTAATTAATGTCTTTTGCTTTTTCAATAATAGCATTATGTTTTTAGAATGGTTACTATTCTTCTTGATATGTTCCGCCTGGGAAACCCACTGTGAGCAAACTTGGTAACAATTAAAGATTAATTAGCTAGAAAATGAGAAGCAACCTCAAAAGACACTCAGAATTTGAATGAACATTCAGACATTTTAGTTACTCATTGCTTTTCCTGTTTATGAACTCTGTTGAGAGACAGACGTACTCAGAGATGGACGGCTTTCAGGCAGGACCGAAAAAGCACCAAAAATTTCAAGGAAGAGCCTGAAAACCTGACCTAGACTTTCCATGCTGATAGATCAAAGGCTTCTGGATAAGCATCTGGATTATTGGGTTTTTCCATCTGAGTCAAACTCTCCTTCTCGTCTTTTTGAGATTCTCCTGTGAATTGTAACAATGTCTGCGTAAAACTCGGCTTCGTTTCCTCTTCTCCCGCTTTCCTCCCCCCACTGAATAAATACAAAGGAAAAAGAGGCCTAGGGATCCAACTGCACCTATTTTCAGCTTGGATCTGTGCCGGGGAACTCATCACAACTGGAGCTTGGCAGAGGAGCTCCTAGTTGGCGGACCAAGCATTTGGCAACTAATGCAGCAAGTGAATGGCTATGGCTGCCAGCTTTCCCTGGACGGCTGAACCAGTCAGTAGTGTAACGTGAACATGGGAAGCAGAAGGTCAGCTCACTTTGGACTGTTATTCCCTTGGAGGAAAATCCACAATCTCGATGATTTGTCAGCCTGAAAAGCTTCATCCATTGTCCCTTGGTTTTAGAGATGTGGACATTAGCTTAGAGGGGAAAAATGACTTTAGGAACCAGGACAGTATGAGCAACATGTATCAGATGACAAGAAAAATAATACAGAAATCTGAAAAATGTTAAAGACATTAGCTTATTAATGGCACAGTTCTTACAGCACCCTTCCTGACCTCCAGCTCTGATGGCTGCATCCCAAACTGGTGAGTAGAGAGCCTGGATTAAGTCAGAAAAATAATTGATTCTGTGCAGGGAAACAAAACAGTTGAACTTTTTACTTATGTTTGAGACCTTGACAAGAGAAAGGGCATGTACACGTGTCAACTGACGCACCCAGTACCATGGCACACCGTGCCAAGATAACAGGGTCTCTATAAGGAGAAGCATTTCTATTCCTGATGAACAAAAGCTGACACATCCACTTGGAGACAATAGCAGAAGCCTACAGAAGAACTGCCAAGAATAGCATCTCACCATGGACAGTCAAGATTCTTCTCCTAGAATGACGTCTAATCAATTCCTCTTAATTATACAACATTTCATTCTGTGGCAATGCCTATGAGTTTTTGCCCTTATTAATTTTAAATGTGTCTGTCCATCTTTTCATGACATTTATAATATTAGGAACTCTTTGGTGATGCGTGGAGTCTTCTGAGAATCTTGGCAGTTGCCTAAATATAGGCAAAAAATCCTGGCTGTGAATAAAATTAGATGCACTGAGAAATCTTCAACCAATACTTGAACATATATCTGTTCCTCTCACAATTGTCATTCCTACTTATGTTTTTTCTCGCAGGTTGGAAGCAAAAAGTACCGAAGAGTATGCAAAGCATGGAGAAAGGCAGCTCCTTTAATTCTTGCCCAGGCAGTAACTGAAGGAACACTTGGAAATGGACACTTGGGTGTTGAGGTCACATCAACCCTGTAAATTTGTTAACAGAATGAAAGTTCCTTGACTTCGCTGCAAACCTAATTAGGTAATAAGCACAAATTTTACCTTATTAAGCATACCTTAGGTATGGTACTTCTTTGAGCTTTCTGTGCTGCTACATTATCTCTTTGATACAAGCTATTACACCACCTTGTGCTACAGAATGAGCTACCTGAGGCACTTAGTGGAAGATGATTTAATTACCTGGAAATCACTGAATTTTCTAAATCATGAGGTAGCGTCAGAAGCGTGCTTTTGTTCCAGCCTTTATTTTACATATAGTAACATTCTCTGGGAACAAAATTAAGTGAAGTCCTCTCTTGCTATTGGTCCTGCTGTTATTCAGGTTTGGACTTGAAGCTTGTCTTCAAATGAAGCAGTGCAAGAGCTGATCTGTGCCTCCATAGGAACTCTCCAGAACAAAGTTGGAGTGTAAAAACAGGAACAGGACTGCCATCAGATAAACACATTGTAGCAGAGACCCCAATTGTCTCCAACCACCTCAGCAGGGGAACAACTTTCTTGGGATGCTGCGTGAAGAATGAGTGAGGTTTTCTAGAGCCCTGGTGGAACATGAAACTCTTCTCTCTGCCAGAACAACCCCTGGAGCCCAGGCTGCAGGTCATCCTTCACATCCAGGCCACTCATTAGGGCATTAGAATGGTGGTTTCCAGATGCCTCCAACACCTTTCTGACGTCGCCAACACCTTCCTGACCTCAGCACCCTTTTATAAGGAACATTAAGCAATTTGGCTGCTTTGCCCCTAAGCACCTGGTCCTGAATTATGTTCCAAACTGCAAATTCTGGTTAACAGGACTGAGGGGAATGCCTGCTCCATGGGCGTGACTAAGATGCACCGCTGCATACACTTGCTAGGAAGTAGAGATGCTGAAAAGTGATGGAATAAGGGGAAGAGACTTCATTGAACACCTCCACCTTAGAATCCAGCTCCCTGTTATGTCCTACACCAGGTCTCAAGGAACATGAACCTTCAAGGCCACAGAAGAGCTCTAACAGTGGTGCAAATCCACAGGGACAATATTGAAATTGAGCCTTCCCAGGGAATCAACAGACTGACTCACTGTTTCCTCAGACATCACAGACCTACAAAATGCTCTCCTGAACACACAATCTGTTCCTCATTTCTTTCGGCAGCATGAGTCTAATTACCTTCTTCTCAGCCACTAATTTGAGGCTATCATTAGTGCAACAGTCTCCAAGTTTGCTTTGAGGCAGGGAAACTGATGAGTAATTACACACTTCAGCTCATCTTTAGAGAGGGGGAAAAAAATGATTGCTCAAGGAAAGTGTCTGTGTGATGCTTCGGTTTGTTAAGCACAAGCTTCAGCTCGCCTGGTGAGAAAATAGGGCTGGGGGAACAATCTCAGCTGCATCCCAGCAAACCAGCAACATGGGTATTTCACTCCAATTATTTGTGGTCTGAGACTTCGGTTTTGTTTATTAATTATGAGGGTTTTGTGGATCTCCAAGACTGGTAGTTCAGGGACAGTAATGGATAATGCAGGGCCGGGGAAATAGCCCTCTGGTTTATTATCCTCTTTTGAAATGGCTGATATCAGCTACTTCAGAGCATGGTGCTAGAAATCCTTTAGTTTAACAGCATCTTGCAATTTTAGTGAACAGCCTATTTTGGAGAAAAACACTTTCCTATCCCCACTCCTTTGACAGTTAAAGCTTATATGTCTTGAGGAATGGGGATTTACTTGGCCTTCAAAACCAGTTTGTTTTTAATTTACTATTTTAACTTAACACCTCTCCTCTGTCGACTCAGTCATCTTCTGCCTTATACTGTAGTAGCAACATACAGTTTGATTTAACAGTAAACTGCATTTTCCCTGTGAATCCACAGGTTAATTATTTGCTGTGGGCATTTTATTTTTTCCCATTTCTCATTTTGCTCTTTATTCTGCAATTGTTGCCCTTAACTACTTTTTATTTTCCACCCCCTGCACCCTCCAACTTGTATATCTATTGGCTTAAGCAAAAAAGGAAATAAATACATTAGTTCAGTGAGATAGGAAGTTTTCGTGATCTTAATCTCCTAATGACCAGCATGTCATGATGCGAAATCTAAGTAGTTGCAATGACATTTAAAATAAAATTTAGGTCATGCATCAAGACTTAAGTTTGGTGTCTATGTAGGTGCGGGATGTCCCAGCTTCCACTGCGAGAAATGCAGAGACAGTCAATACAGTTGACGGAATGCAGACAGCAATGCAGTTCTTCCTATAGAAGACAATATAGGGGTATTCAGTTGACCACATCTAGGCATCTGGTGTCCCTATGAGATGCCCAAGGGAATGTAATTTGCCTTCCAACTGCCACCCACTTGGCACACCCACAAAATTTGGCAGCCCTGCGTGCATGCAACGTTTCAAATAGAATCATAGGATCATAGAATCATCGAATGGTTTAGGTTGGAAGGAACCTTATAGATCATCTAGTTCCCACCCCGCTACGCTGGGTAGGTACACCTTCCACTAGACCAGATTGCCCAAACCCCAATCAAGCCTGGCCTTGAACTCCTCCAGGTGCGAATCTGTGCTCCTAACTCACATGCTGACATCTCCATGTAACCACCTCTACTTAGGTAGTCTCCTTTGCAAGCTGTCTGCTAATCCCTAAGACAAAAGGCAAATATTCTTTCTATTCTGAAGTGGTGGTTCCCAAATGTATAACATTGCAAAATAAGAATGGATAAACTCAAGACCTAGAAGTTTCCCCTCTTTTTGATAAAGAAATATGGATGCCCATTGACACAAAGCCCAAGATGGGAATCGGGTCTTATCTCTGCTCTGAAAAAGGTTGTGTCTGTGTGGGATCTGTCACGTTTGCCATATATGTAGAAGAGGTGTAACTTTTTGATATTTCTACCATAAACGGCTATTCTGTAGTTGTTTCAGGGCTGTCTTCAGGCCAAGAAGTTTTGGGATCCCAAATCTGTCTGCATTCCTGCAAGCAGATATGACCTTAGTTCTACTTCTTCTATTGGGTATTGTCCAGCCAAATCATTTTTGTTCTTTGGAATAAGGCTTTTCTCTAACATTTTATTTGTAAAGCACCCAGCACACTGGGCTCGGATCTTGGCTGGGGAGTTTAATTGTGGTTTCATTGAAGTCATCACTATTTGTTCATAAACTAAAATATCTGTAGAAGAAAACAGAGGAATTGCGATACGCCATTTCTAGCTCTCACTCACATGGCTCTTACTCTCATGGATATTTACATTTATCTGTAAATAAATAAGTATCAGTGTTCTTCTACATATAACATTTATTCTTTCTCAATATGAGCACTGAAACAGAGAAAATCTGAAAGAGAGGCAATTAGATGTCTATTAAGAAAAATAGGGTAGGATTTTTTCAATTGTCCGTTTTTGTAGTGGAAAAGGAGAAGTAAAAAGGGATGATTCAATTACAGACTCCAAATGGAAACATTATATTTTAAAAAAAGAGGGGGGACACACAACCATGACCGAGACTGTTTGTTAAAGTCGGCAGCTCTGTGCTCTCTTCCTTAATTGGTTATTGAGTATTAACCTTTGGAGACATGCAAACACTGGACCTGCTGCATGAGATTTTATTGACTGTATTTATTTTTTTTTATTAAATTAAAAATTAGCTATCAGCTCCACTCTTCATTATGCAGGATTAGTACAGTATTTAGAGAATAACAAACATGTCATAGATTAAACAGTATTTGGGCATAATCGCTTCCAAATAATCTTCTTGGGTGCATGCCAAGAAAAAGTGCAAGAAAAGCCAGACAATAGAACATGGATTAACTATCCCTTATGCGTGTTTCTACTCTCCAGATGATTGTTTAAACATTCAACAAATTTTGCATGCAAACTGCGGGACCAGGCCGGAGCAAAGAGTCTAAGAATCAGAATATTCCTGCTGAGAGTCTAATCTCTTCCATACTGTCCTCTCCTCCTTCCTCGCTCTCCCTCTAGATTTAGAAAAATCATGTGTGTATTGACAGCCAGAGGCACAGCTTCAGCAGGGTGATGTGTTACTTGTAGCTGTAAAGCTCTCTCAGGTAAAGAAGGACACCCAGACAATGTTAAGTAGTAGCAGAGCGGGTTAAGTACTTACTATTGACCTGAATCCTTTTTTGGGTACTTATATGAGCATTTTCCTAACGCATTTCTTAATGGCTTCCCAGGAAAATGAGGTAGGTGTCCACAAACACTGCATCGCTCTGAAAATCTGCACCTTTCCTCTCTCTTTCCCAGTTGAACCCAAAGGCTACTTTTGGTCAGCACCCAAACTGGGAGGTAAACAGAACCACTTATTCACACCATATTAGACGATTAATATGATCAGTTATGACCCACAAACCCTTCAGATACCATGCTCTATCTCTGATACATAAAGTCTTGAAGAGATCTGAAAAATGATCCTTAATCATTTAGCTCAGCCCAAAATCCCAAGACTGCCTTTTCTTTCTCCCAATTGAGCAGGTAGAAATGCTGCTTTATTTTTCACCCTGATGTTTTGTGCTCATTTTTAGAATGGAAGATGTTGTTCCAGGTAAATTTAATGAAGCAAAATACCCAATTACCCACAATTCTTTCAAATGAAACTGAGAAGTCCGAGGCATCCCCTGACAGCTACTATCCAGATTTGTTTCTTACACTGTTTTCCATAGCAACTCTGCTAAGCAAAAATGACCACTGCAAGTTGAATTTAATGCCAAAACAGAAGAGCAAAGGACAAGTAAAAGTTTTCTTCATCATTTACTGCTGCCATCAAAACCCTCATAAGGACCAGAGAATTTTAGCATGGCACAGGCACCCGCCTTTTTGTGATGGAAATGTGGACCTCTCATAGTGTGTCTATTATCAAGTATATAAGATATTGACACCTTAAACATCCCCCTCAAAAAAAAAAAAAACAACCAAAACAAAACAAAAAACAAAGAAAAAACAAACCAAAACCAAAAAAAAAAACCAAAGAAAAAACAAGCCAAAACCAAAAACCCAAAACCAAAGCCGAACAATTGTATATCAATTCTGTTATTAAATCTTACCGTTGGCTACATTTATGACTCCCTGGCAAATTGATACCAGAATTGATACCAGAAAAGAACTTCCATTTTTCAGCATGCTGGAACCAGTGGAGACCTACACCCTTGTCAAGAGGGGGAAAAAGAAATAGCGTTCTGTTTCAGGTCAGTTGTTGTTAGAAATCATCACCAGCTGAAAGCATTTTCCATGACACAAGTGGACAGTGACCACTGATGTGTTTCTGGTTCTCAGGTGTTCTCCATATAAAATTGATTGTGAGGCCAAGTCAGGCCACCTTGCAGGTCAGATCAATGAAGACCACTCAGCAGTTGCAGCTGACCTCTTCTTGAAACTAAACCTTGGCACCTCTCACCCCCTTTGTATGTGAAGCTTTCCCTTCTGGGCTTTCCAAAAATGTGTTCTCTCTACATAATTTATGCTCTGCCTGTGCAGTGGGGAAGACAGGCGAATGCGTTAGCAGTAACGCTAGAGCGTGGGGGATCTACATACCTCTTCCCAGTTTCTTCCCCGACATATCATCTGACTCTGCCAACTCACTTTGGGTGGGATTCATCTCACCCAACTTCGTACGTCTGCGATGCAGACATCTATGGCTTCGCTCGTCGCACTTGGCTGTTTCCACGGCCGATGGAGACAAATCACATTTTTAAAGTATGGTTCATCTGGCTTGTTTTTGCCTTCTACTTTAGGATGATGCCTACATTTGGCCAGATAAATTCCACTGCTAAGCCTCACCTCTTTCTTTAAAGCCACAATATTGTGGCTCTACTCTTCAGCTGAGTGTTACGGCACACTACAAAATCTTGGGTACTCTGTGTGTAGGTGGGACCACATCCCCAAATCTATTACTTTAGATCCTAAACTTGCAATGGTGTGTACTGTAGTAATACGTTATGTACACCCTGGGATAATTGTCCCATTGAACTCAGGCAATGATGAAGTTCCTAGACAGAGGCACTGAAATTTGGAAAATTCAGAGTACTGGTGGCCAGCTGGCAGCTCTTGAGCTCCACCGGTAGCATAAGAAGTTCGAATCCGGTAATAGCTAGGACCCAGCTGGCACAGGGTACACAAATCCTTGGTCGTGGGGGAAAGAAGCCAGCAAAAGCTGTCATCACTGGACCATCCTGAAGCTTAGTTTCTCACCTCACCCTGCTCCACCCCACAAAGTACTGGTGGAGACCTGGAGAAGTGTGGTCATCATCTCCCACCTGTGAACCACTACGAGGAGTTCTCCTCACTTCTGCTCTCCAGGGTGTGTGGCACAGGTTGAGTGGTTCTTGGCAAACGCAGCCTTTAGGCTTATAGTGTAGGATTGGCTTTGTACCCAGACCAGCCAGGATCAGGGCAAGGTCAGAAGGATACCTACACCCCTTCCACCCTGGTCCATTCTGAGCACTTCTGGAAAGCCCTGAAGATAGTCCAACACGTACATTTTCAAAAGAAAGCTGCCAAGCCAAACAAAACACTCATACCCACATAAATGAATTCCACATGCTTTTTGGAGTGTTACTTTAGGATGCATCCACAGATGGTGTAAATCAGAAGAATACTGCTGATTTTGAAGGAAAAGCATCAGCTGACCTCTGTGAAGGAAATGGCAGATCTACTTGTTGCAGCATAGTTGGCAAAACACATTTTGCACCAAAATTTTTTTCTTTTTTTTCTTTTTTCCAAGGAGAGAAGAGGAAAAAAAATTCTATTTAAATAACTATACTGTACTGCTCTGTCTAAAAGGTCAGGGAACATTTTACAAGCTGGACTCCTGGCCAGAATTTGTGACCTGTGTTTTTCAAAGGCATCTGCAGATGGGAGCCCTTTATGCAGTAGTTAAAAAATGTGGGAAAATAATAAAATGAGGAATGTCTCAGCTTGGGGAAGGAAAAAAAAAAAAAGGCAATCCAAAACCTCTAGTTTGTATTCCTGTTTTTTAATGAATTAAGTACAGGGGAAGCATTCTTTAATTTGTGTGTGCTTGGAAGGGAGGGGGAAGTTTCTAAAGCTACTGGAAGGATTTGAGCACTTAATTAAAAGCAGTTGAAAATAATAAAATTTAAACTAAGGTTAAAAAAAAAAATGTCGGTCCAAATAGTATCACTGTTATTACATTTTACACGAATTTTTTTGTGCTTAGAATGCACAATGACCTGTAAACTCTCTTGTGACCATGACCCAGTTCAGGGAGAAGTTAACACAAAGACACCCTGAGAACTTGGTGGGTCTCTGGATTGAGCATTGTATGAAGAACTCCTCTTGAACCTGACTTGGTTCTTTATGAAGATGGGAGAAATGCACAGGTTTGGATGGCTCAGGTCTTTCACTGTGAGACTGGGGGACATGGCTTGCATCACCTGAGAATGATGTCTTCCCAGGAAGTCCATATAAATAACTTAATTCACCTTATCTTTTTAATGTAAGGAGAAATCAATAGGTACCCTATCCAGCTTCTCTGTACAATTTATGATTCTTTAAATCTCTTTTATATCCCATTTCAGTTATATTTCCCCGGATTGAAGTGTTGCTGTCAGTTTAATCTTTGGATGCAAACTGTCCCACCTATCTCGTCACCTTTATCTTCCTGAATACTTCATACAATTAGAGGACATTTAGAATTCTTCCAGGCTCGCTGATACTCTGGGAATGTACTTGTCTATCCCAGCTAAGAAAGGCCCCTCTTTTCCTCATTGGAATGCTCCTAATTTATGAAAGCCAAACATCTGCTGTCACATGCAAGAATGACAGTGTTGTTCATGCTTTGGCAGTATGATGCTAATCTGAATGTTTTCTCCTTGTGACCGTACCTCTTTCCTCCCTCTGTTATTTTCCATGACTATAACTGATCTATGTCACTCCAATATTTTGTCCTTAGGGACTTCAACATTCTTTTTCCTACTAGCACCTGAGTGTCAGGCATACCTAGGCCATATCTAATGCTTCCAAAAGCCATGATTTCTGGACAGAATGGGCTTAACTGATCTGCCTGATCCAGTGATATCCAGCCCACAGAGCAGTAAAATGTTTTTAGGTTAGTTTATATTGTCTGGAATGAAATACATGATTTTATTTTAATTTATTTTGAGGAGGCAGGATGCTTCCTTCACAATTTGTATTTTTAGAATTGGGCAGGAAATGGCTTTCTGGTACAGTCCTGCAAAAATTTTTGACATTTAAAAGAATAATTCTTTGTTGTAAAGTGGGAGTAAACAAAAACTGTGTGAGTATTTTAATGGAAAGAAAACGGAACTCAGAATGAAATGCTGAGACTTCCCTGGTTGCTATGGTGACTGGAGTACTCAGTCAGAAGGTTTCATAATTTTGCAGTGTGTAAGCTTTTCCTTAGTTATAGACACAAACACATTTTGCAGTGGAGTTGCAATCCCTGACACAGAGTCTTTAAGTTTATTGACAATGTGCTTGCTTTTTATGGCCTCTTAGAAGTAGCCCCTATAGCTCAACAGCTTCATAGAAAAGCCTCCAAGCTAAGTCTAGCTCTTGCTAAGCTGCTTTTCTCAAGCTGAGAAAATATGGGATCTGCTTTCAGCCTCTTCTACTGAAAATATTGTATCTCATTGAAAGGACAAAATTATTTGAGTGAGGATTTATAAGTGATTCGCCTGCAAACTTGAGGAATGCTCTTGCCATCAACTTACAATCGTCTCTCTAAGCTTTGATCTCATAATGCAACCTAGAAGTAAGGTATCATTAGCAATGAAAGTTTAGAAGTCTTAAATAATAAATTTATTTTCGACAGAATCCCCTTCCAAAGAAAACCAAACAAACAAAAAAGAAAAAGCTTTTGTCTAAAAGCTCCCTCAATCTGGAAATGTTCTTACTGAAGGCAGAGCTTCTTATGAAATGAAGATATGGGATGATACATACAGTCAAATCTTTCTTGAGAGTATTATTGTTGCACTGTACCAAATCAAGAGGCCAGAGCCCTGAAACTAATGTGTATAGAAAGCAAAGTCAAAGTTGAAGGACTACTTAGTATTCTTTAAGACTCACTAGAGCAATTTCATGTCCTGTGATTGCTTCTGGGCACAAATCAAAATTTAACGAGGTGCAAGGCTGAGAAAAAGGAGTAAATTGAGGTGACATGTACCATACTAGGCTTTTTTACTGCTGTTTGGAAAATTAGTTGGGTAGTAAAACTTTGAGCCATTTCATAAATGTGTCAGGGCAAGATAGCATCCTTAGAGCAACAATCAATCTGCAAGCATGTCAAAATGAAATTTTCAAAGAGGAGTCCTTTTCCCTTCCAGGCAAACTGCAAAGAGCCAAGGTTTCCACTCAGGCCAGCAACAAAACATGCAGTTGACTACTCACTTTGGCCTGAAGTTCATAATCCTGTTGAGCTGTTCAGTGTCTGGGGAGGAAACAGGGTGGGAACTGTCCTAGAAAAAAAAGCAGATTAGTCTATGAAAGTAAAACCTGCCCTAAAGGCTTGAAAACCCTGCATCTTATTCACAGTTTCCCTTCATTGAGTCACTTCCTTTCTTTTCAACTTCCCTATCTTTTAAATGCTATGATAACCTGTAAAATACCCCATTCTCATTAAAACTGCAGATTAAGATCTTATAAACAGCTTGACCTCAGTTTCATTAGGTCTTTTAGACTTTCTGAAAGTTAATCAAAACCTAGGAGATCATGTTCTGACTTCCTTTTTCCTGAATCCGGGAAGGACATAATCTCTAAGCTCTGTAATTACTGGACCTACATTTCTGAATATGCATTTGAGATAAAATGCCCTTTGCAGTTGATACCATAAAAATTGTCAGAGAAACTTAGTCTCCAACATGGACTGTATTCTCTAAGTAAACAAGAGAGACCATAGAGTGGCAGTCATAAAAGAAGCCAAAACACTTGGCCAGAATTGTTGAGGAAATCTACAATAAGATCCAAGTCCTCTCCATCCCTATATTCTTGGGCGTCTCTATATTCTTCTCTCTTTAGGAGAGCTGTACATATATATATATTTTTTTTTTAAAATCTGTTCTCTATAAGTGTGTATAAAGAAAGAAAGAATTCATATGCACACAAGAGCTTGAAATGATCCCTTCATCAGCCTTTCAACTCATACTCTTGACCAAAAATATTCACTTCCCCAAAACATCAACCATAGTTTTTCTCTTGAGGTGAAGCCTGTTGGGTATGAAGCAGGTGGCAACTATTTTGCTCATTCTGTTATTCTGAAGTTCAAGGAGTCAGCATTTTGGCTGAACACCCCAAGGAATTTCTCAGGAAAATTCTCTGCAGAAGGTCCCAAAGAGTACATTGATTGTTGATAAGACAATGCTTCTGATCATATGGTTTAGTTTTAGGTAGTCCTGTGAGGAGCAGGGAGTTGGACTTGATGATCCTTATGGGTCCCCTCCAACTTGAGATATTCTATGATTCTATATACTTGTATAGACTTTGATGGTTTTACACCATCACATAGCTTTGTCCTTCAGTTTTATGTGTTGCCATGGCAATTGAATTCCAAAAATTCACCCCATGACATCATTCCACAGTTTCACCAGTCTCTTGAGGCTGTTGAATTACTTGATTAAACCTTAGGAGAACATCTCACCAACACAAAAGCTTGAAGCAGATGTGTTCTTTCCTTCTGTTATAAACAAAATACCAGCTCTGCCGGTGTTTCGTGGCGATAGGTGTGTTTGTTATTTGAGTCTTTTACATTTAGGTGCTCCGGTAATTACAGCCCGGGGTGCAGTTATGGGAGAGATGGCACAGCCGTGCTTGTGGTCTCTTTACTGCTGGGGAATGGTCAGACAAATAAGGTATTTCATTTGGGTGAGTTATTTAGCGGGAAGATTTTGGCCTGTGATCAGTCTTCATTTGTAGCCATAAAGCATCTCGGGGAAAGGGAGCTATTAAAGAGCATCACTGGCAGCGATGTGTTTGCTAATGAGGGAATCTTTATGGAGCTCCCCGCTGAGTGAAAGGGGAAAAGCTGCATTTTATTTCTTTGTGTAGCTTGTGTTTGGCGGATAGAGATGAAATTATGACAGTGAGGCAGAAAGATAAGGTGTCATCAGCAAATTGGACGCTGCAGACCATAGAGAGGCAGGAATTCGATGGGGGAGAGAGGGAAAGTGAGGGGAAACAGAGGTTCTGGGGAGAAGTGAGCCTCAGTTCTCTCCAAAAGTTATCAGAAAATCCATGTTTCACTTTTTTAACTGTGCCATGGAGATTTCAGCCTGAAGACCTAAAAACAATGAGGAAGAAGTTATAATAGCTAAGCAAGTTACAATAGCTAAAATAAGTGTTACTTAGGAAAGGGCTAGGAGATGGATAGAAGTAATTTAGCTATAGCTGGATTATTTTATTTTAACTCATAGTCAATTGGCTGAGGGGAAGAAAAGCATTTTGGCTGGAGCTTTCAATTTTGACAATTTTTGAAATGGCACTTTTTGATATTTCTGTTTAAAACAGATTTTTTTATAGAGATTTGTATTGGGTTTGTGTGGCAAGATTTTGGTAGTGGGGGAGCTACATGAATGGCTTCTGTGAGAAGCTGCTAGAAGCTTCCACCATGTACGATAGAGCCAATGCCAGATGGCTCCAAAACTGATCCACCGCTGGCCAAGGCCAAGTCCTTCAGTGATGGTGGTAGTGCCTCTGGGATACCATAGTTAAGAAGGAGAAAAAAAAAAATAAACGACACGACAGCAACTGAAGCAAGAGAGGGAAATGAGAATACATGAGAACAACAACTCTGAAGACACCAAGGTCAGTGAAGAAGGAGGAGAGGAGATCCCCAGGCACTGGAGCAGAGATTCTCCTGTAGCTCATGGTGAAGACCATGGTGAGGCAGGCTGTACCCCTGCAGCACATGGAGGTCCATGGTGGAGCAAATATCCACCTGTAGCCCATGGACAACCCCATGCCAGAGCAGGTGGGAGCCTGAAGGATGCAGTGACCCTATGGGAAGCTCATGCTGGAGCAAGGTTTCTGGAAGAACCTGTGGTCCCATGGAGAGGGAAGCCCATGATGGAACCAGTTTTCTGGTAGGACTTGTAACCCCGTGGAGGACTTATTCTGGAGCAGTCTGTTCCTGAAGAACTGCACCCCGTGGAAACTACTCATGTTGGAGTAGTTGGTAAAAGACTGTCTCCCATGGGAGAGACCCCATGCTGGAGCAGGGGAAGAGTGTGAGGAGTCCTCCCCCCAAAGAAGAAGGAGTGGCAGAAACAACCCCCCTTCCCCATCTCCCTGCACCACTCAGGGGGAGGAGGTGGAGAAATCAGGAGTGAAGTTGAGTCTGAGAAGAAAGGAGGGGTGGGGGAGAACTTATTTTAAGATTTGGTTTTATTTCTCATTACTCTACTCTGATTTGAATGGTAATAAATTGAACTAATTTCCCCAAGCCAAGTCAGTTTTGCCTGTGATGGTAATTACTGGGTGATTTCTCCCTGTCCTTTTCTCAACCCACAAGCCTTTCATTATATTTTCTCTTCCCTGTCCAGCTGAGGAAGAGAGTGACAGCATCTTCCCTGGGCACCTGGTGTCCAGCCAGGGTCAACTCACCACAAGATTTTTATTTTTAAAAACTAAAGGATAACAAACTGTGTCATGTAAACACCTATTATCAGTTTGGCCCAAATCAGCTTTTGACCTTCTGCTTTTATTTTGCCAAAGTTTCCAAATAAGATGGTGTTTTGTTTAAACCCAGAATCCTGTTAAAGTTTTGTTTCATGATTCAAGAAAAAACAAACAAACAAACAAAAAGCCAAAACAAAAAACCCAAACCAAAACAAAACAAAAAACCCAACCCCAATTCTTTATCTATGTCTATTTTGGAAGAAAATTTATAAAAATGACTTAAATGAGTAATGGGATAGAACTAGGATAAGAAAAAACCAGAAGTAGAATTTCAGTATTAGAACCCTAAAGTTGAGATTGATTGTTATTAATCATTATTCATAGGAAATACCTATAAAGGGACGAACAAAACAGACTGTGTGAAACATCACCGAGATGAACATAATGTGGTGAACAATCCAAGTCCATCAGTCGTCTTTGGTTTCTGCAGATAATATCAAATACGTTGTGTAATTCTGAGTGTCAAGGGGGTATTATTCAGTGATTTATGGCATAGGTGCAGCGCTAACCAATAGGTGACCTTTAAAGGTCCCTTCCAACCCAAACTATTCTATGATTCTGAGATTCTGTAAGAAAGAATAGGATTGAAGGGCATGATCCAACAATCCTTTATATGTAAGAGATTTACTCGTGCATTTGTCCTCAAATGAGAGTTTCATAGAAAAGCTTATTCTATCTTCTCCATATTGAGCTGGGAATGTCTTTTGGGAGCTTCTATTTATGTTTTGTTTTTTTTCCTTGGTATCCATGTAAGGGTTTCTATGCTGAGCACTCAGTCTGACAGATCCAAGGAGTTCAGTGCAACTGTTCTTTGACCGCAGTGACACTCAGAAATGATAATGGCTTCAAGAAAGAATCCATGAACCACTGCAGGGTGGCAGCCAACCTCTTCTGCACATGAGACTTTGCTATTACTTGCTGCCACATCAAGTCATTTATGTGCAGAAAACAGAGTGCCAATGGGTTTGTTTCACTCTATAGACTTTAAATACCTGAAACATCTCCACGGTGATAGCACAGAGATGCCAAATTATGCCTTACAGCCAGATACAGTTTTGTCAAGTGCAAACTACAAAGTAAACCATACCTGAATTTAATCTACCATAAAGAATTATCAAACAGTTTACAGAAACCTTGCCTTTGGTGCTTTGGGGCAATTTTATATCAGACACAGACAAATTTGCTGTAGCTGAAAACTTGAGTCTCTTTATATATTACCATAACAGTTTATTTGGTGCAATAAAAAGAGATCAATTCATCAAACGTAATGGCCTGGTCCCTCTAAATCCATTACATGTGGCTTGAGGATTTTGTTTCAGACTCAATTTAGTTTGGTGTCTGGACTAAATATAACCCACGTAGTATGAACCTGGTTTAAGGATTAATGACTTGTTCAGAGCCTTGCCATTGAATATTTTCAGTTGGAGGAGGTCTCTGGAAGTGGTCAGGTCTAAATCACCACTCAGAGAAGAATCGGTTTAGATCAAGTTGCTGAACTCGGTCTAGTTAAGTTTTTAATATGGCCAGAAACGGAGATTCCTGAACACCTCTTGGCCTGTCTTCCATATCTGACTGTCGAGGTTTAGGCTGTGCTGGCCAATAAATGAAAGACAGATGCTCTCTTTAACTTTTATCTCCCTTCACAGAAGAGAAGGGAGAGAAGAATAAGGGAGACTCATGGGTTGAAAAGAGACTAAACTACTTTAATGAAGTATTAATAATAAAAAGAAAATATAAAAATATTAATAAGAAAATACTGAAACATATACAAACCCACATATATTCCCCCAGGGTGATGATCAAATCACCAGCAGGTACTGGGTAAGTCCCAGACTAGATTCAGCAGCAGACGGAAACTGGATTCCAGATCTGGATTCAGGAATGCACAGCTCAGTATCAAAGGCAGATGAACAGACTGGGTCCTCCTCAGGCACCGGCCATTGAAAAAAGAAAACTGACCCTTTGATCCTTCAGATTTTATACTGAGTATGATGCAGATGGGATGGAATACCCTGTTGGTCAGTTTTGGGTTTCCTGGCCTGTTTGCTTCTCCCCACTGATGCGACCCCTCTATACTTTTTCTGCCTCTCAACTTCCAATGGGACATATAATAAAGTGAGCTGCCCTTGGGTATTATAGCAATAAGTATGAGCAAGAGCCTGTCTGCATAGCATTCCTTGGCATAAATTATAAACAATCAGATCTTATCACTTTGGAAGCAGACAATGACTAAAAAATATGCTGTTAATTTCAGTCAGTTGGAAGAGGCTTAACTGAAAAGCAAAATTACCGAAAATTGGTTCTATTCTACCTCAAATCACACTGGGTATCCTTACAATGGATACTTACTCAGGACACCGAGTACCCTTAGAACAAATTATTTATGTCCCAATATCTAAAAGATATTTTCCTTCTTTCAACTGGTGTCTGTTGCCTTTACTCCTACCATCGTGCACTCCCAAAAAGAGTCCATCTGCATCTTATTCTTACTCCTATTAGTAAGCAAAGGAAGACAGAAATCAGCACAGAGTACTAGAAGCCTCTTTAGGCTTCTCTACTTGTTGCTGCAGGAGTCTTAGGCAGCATATATTGGGTGCTTGCAGTAGACCTGCCCTTTTGATTTCTTCCCAAAGGATTGCAGTTTGCACACTCCCAGCTGTCCTACTTAATTAACCAACGGACAACTAATGAGATGACTGTGGGTTTTGGTACCAAACTACACTTCTACTGCAAAACAAAACACTGTTGTAATAATCTCCTCCTATAATCTCTACCTTAGTTTTGGAAATGGAATTGTGGTTGAACATCAAACTGTGAATATTCTCATGGTCAGATGCAGTTTTGGCTCTTCTGGAAGAAGCCCAGCCACTAAAAATGCTCTGATGACTCAAAGAACATTGACATGATTTTACAATGCCTGGGCCTCCGGTGAAACTACATCGTGTTGAGGAAACTGCAATGAAAATACACAGATTTTAACGCTGTTGTGGTTTTCTTTAATGAATCCTTGGCTCGAGTTAGTACAGCCCTCTAGTTCCTCTCCTCCAGCTGCAGCAGGATGGTCTTTTATGATTAGCAGGAATAGCTGAAGGGCATGTTTTCTTCTTACCCCCAGCACTCCCGATCTCCAAACTGGAACTGGGTATGTGCAGGTGGCAATGGGATATACCAGGGAGAGTCTCTGTTGGACATGAATTTGCTTTCCGACACTTTGTGTTTTCTCAGCAACACTAAATTGTTCTTAAATTGATTCTTCTGCTTAATTTTAGACATCTGCATGCCATCAGATGAATGACATGCGAAGAGACCACAACATGGAAGGAAATATGATCCTCTCAGTATCATTGCAAATGTTCACAATGTTTTATCAATTCATAGATGTTAGTGCCAAAAAGACCATTCAGTTGGACTTATTGTATTACACAAGACCTATAATTTCACTCGGTTTCTCTCATGATGAGATACAGGCTGATTTTGCAATGCACAACAGAATCCAGTGTTCAGCCCTGGTCCCAAGCAGAGCTCTCCAGTCCCAGATGTGTCTTGATGGTCTCATGAAAGCAAAATCTGGTCACCAGAGATGAAGTTTTTGCTGGGGTTTTTTGACTAAATGATTTGCAGTTGCAAAATGAAGCATTTTATCCTAAACCGGTTTTGAAGAGAAAAAGGTATATTTTGAGAAAAAGATTTTTTGAGTGGTTTGCTGGTTTTGCTTTTTATTTTGTTGAAAGCCACTAGTATTTTTTAGATTTCAGTTGCCAAAATCCATAAACTGAAAATACAAACTTTTCTCAGCCAAAAGCTAGAGATACATTTTTTTAAAAATCTTCTTTTTTCCCTGATTTTTGCATTCGTTTGCTAATGAAAGCCAGAAACTTACTTCAGGGGGACATCAGGGAGAACTCTTCTATCTGTTCCATTTATTATTTCTACAAACACATCCTTTTGTTTTCTAATGACAGAAAGTGTATCTTCCAATGTTTAATTAGTGCAGGAGGATTTAGTGGGAGTAGAGTACTCAGTCATCTTGAGATGGAGACAGTAGGAGGAAGGGATGGTGATGTTTTCACGCTGAAAGTGAGGAAAAATTAACTTGCATCATTTTTCGTTATTTATTTTAAGTATCACCATCTGGCTTGTAAATCTTCCTCTTGGCTGTTGGGGAATGTAGCCTTCCTTTCTAAAGTTATGCTTTTCTGGAGATTTAAAAGTGGTGGGAGGAGAAATATAGCTAAGAATGTAATTTGAATCCAAATACAGATGTCTGTTGAATCTAAATACACTCTCAGCTCTCCAGAGGAATTGTCTGGAGGTTTCCGCAGACCTTTTGCTCTAATGAAACTTGTGAATCATTTGTGCCGAGGGTCCGGATTAACATTAGGGTTAGCATAACAGCGGTGGCCGAAATGTATCTTGACATCAATAGGTGACTTTGCTTTGACTAGCGTGAAGCAAGAGACCAAAACCACATTCCCTGTAAATGGTTTCCAGCACAAAACTGATTCATTCATAAATTAACAGACATCTTTTCCACTGGCCTGGGATCAGAAAATGAAGCTTTTTTTTGTTCACACTTCCTGCTTCTTATTTGATCTCCATTCTTAAAGACTGTCCCCTTGAAGTTTAGTTGGCAAAAGATGTGATGAAAGGAAGGATGGAGGACAACATCCAACTGATCATCCCGTCACAGCTTGGTTTGGGGGAAGCAGCAGTTACATACGAGAGAAGTGGAGATGCCAGTTTTCCTGATACCTCTTTGTTGAATGGCAATGTATTTTGAAGGTAAATGTTGCCTTTCCTTATAACAAGGAAAACCTCGTAGACTTCACTGATAGGAGACATTTTAGGCTGAAACAACCCCAAGGGTTTTTTAATAACTTTAAAAAAGACAAGAAATTTCAGGATAACTCCAGAGATTTTGCTGTTATTACTGAAATATAGGAAATAATGAGGTCAACTACATAAAATCAACAGGTCCCTAACCAAATTCAGGCAGCGACACAGTGAGCAGGCAGCGACACAGTGAGCAGGCAGCTGGGTACTTAGAAGAGGCAGAGGTACAAACACGCAAGCAAGAAGTGGTTTCCCTTTAAAAAGCAAAGAAATCTGGTCATGCTAGCCCAATAACAAACTATTCACGTTCCCCTTTTCCTACACACCCCATGCTTTCTGCTATCTATTTGCTGAACTCTCTTCTTCATTTTCTCCACTCACAAAAGTACACTTGGACTTAATTTAGTCCTGTTTTGAAAATCAGATGGTATTTACTAGAGAAGAGTTTAAAAAGGAGTTTACTTAACTAGTTTATCTTAGGGAGGTACAGAGCCCTTGCTGTAAACTGTGATGGAAAAGCCACTCCCTTTCTACATATATCCCTGCCCTAGATGCTAAGGTAACCTTCAGCTGTAACGTTAATAAAAATCTCAATCATAGAATCATAGAACGGTTAGAATTAGAATGGACCTTAAAGATCATCATGTTCCAACCCCCCTGCCCTGGTTGGGGCACCTCCCACCAGACCAGGTTGCTCAAAGTCCCATCCAGCCTGATCTTGAACACCTCCAGGGATGGGGAAGTCACAGCTTCTCTGGGCAACCTGTTCCAGGGTCTCACCACCCTCACAGTAAAGAATT
>JAOXJM010000012.1:1471261-1485875 GCA_026413425.1 Tringa solitaria
GCAGAGCCCTGGAAGAGGCTGCCCAGAGAGGTGGTGGAGTCTCTGTCTCTGGAGATGTTCGGAACCCACCTGGTCACGTTCCTGTGCAACCTGATCTAGGTGAACCTGCTGTGGCCAGGGGGTTGGACTAGATGGTCTCCAGACATCCCTTCTAACCCCTACCATTCTGTCATTCGGTATGGCTGGAACAGTTCTCCATTCACCATGTGAAATTGGTGCAGATGGAAATGCCAGTGAGCACAGGGTGAGTTGGCCTTGTGGAGGGCTACCTTTTCCACCCTGTGCCCAACAATGCCCTCTTCTGCCCATCATGGGAAAAGGCTGAGCAGCTCCATTAACTCCAGGGACACTGTATCAAGTGCTAAATACAAACCAACCTTTAAGTCTGAGTATTTCTATTCTGACCCACTGTGAGGGAAGGAAGCAGATAACAATTACCTGGCTCAGCAGGTAACAACAGGTCTTCCAGCAGCTCAGATGTATGAGCCAGTTAGTTCATCTTGGTGGACCATCTGCCACCTGCAGTCAGTGTTGCTATTGCTGTGAGAAAAGTGCTGTAGCACTTAACAACATGAGTGCTATTCTTCATTTAGAGCTTCTGGAAGGCAGCGACTTGCATTGTAAAGGTGAGATTCCTCAGTCAGAGGGAAATGCTCTGGTGTGCAGCTGCATTTTATAGCACCACCTTATAACATTTGCATTGTTTAATGTGCATTCTGGCCAGCACCAAATTAAGCTTCCAGCTGCGATTGTAGTTAATTTCTCTTGTGTTTGGGGCTTAGACACTGAATGGAAGAGTGGGCTCTAATAACTTTCTACTTAAAGAGGAAGTTTGAATTGTAGCATGATATTAAATAGATGAATGTTATATGAAAAAGAAATGTTGTTTTTATACATGGTTCAACAAAAACAAGTCCAAAATTTAGCTAGTGTGAAAATAATGGGAAAGGATCCTGACATATTAAGAGTGCAGCGAATTTAATGGCTTGCTTTCTTTTAGCTAAAAAGCATTTTTGTGACCCAGTTGCTATTAATATGCACCAATTTGCATTGCCCACTTATCCATTGCTTCATCAAAATAGCTCTTTTACAGATGAAAACTTGTTGTCAAGCCCAGATGCTGACAGAGCTGAATTCAACTGTATTCAGCGCAGTATTTGAGCTCTGCTTTGCGGTCGCATTCCTGATCCCACACCAGAGTAGTTGGACTGACCAAGCGAAGGTCAACCTGACCGGGTCACCAGAGAGGATGAATTATATTGCAAGGATGACCACAGCTCTGAGCAGCTCACACACGATACATTGCTTTTAAACAATCAGTAAGATGCATGGGAACATGAAGTTTAGAAACAAGTGTACGTCTCACGTTAAGTGCTTTTTGGCATTCAGCTGAAGAAGTGGGTAAAAGGCTCCTGCTCCTATCAACTAATGGAGATGGCATGCTGGTCTTAGTTGAAGGGTTTGGTACGGCAGCAGCACTAAAAGACCTTCATTTGAAAACTGCTTGACCAAACACGCTGGAAGCTGTTATTTTCTCAGAACAAGGTGGTTTTGGCTGTAGCTGCCTAAAACAGGAAGCAAAATGAGGCAACTTAGAAAACGTGACAAACTTTGACTCTGCCTTTGGTCTCACCATATAAGCTGGGGACAGGTGGTGGGAAGAAGAGCTTTTGCCACCTTACCATGCAGAAATGTGAGCATCTTAAGCTAAGCGCATGTGATAGCTGCTGCTGCTGACCACATCCTTCCCATTGCCTGAATCACCACCTGCAGACTGTGTTTGGGGCTTCCTGTGCCACTGCTGACAAGCCAGAAAAGAGGCAACCAGTGGCTTGCCCTCCTGCTCCCCTGCATGAGGAGGCCACAGAGACACATGGTGGGGCCAACACCTTGCTGGTGTCCCCCTGATACCTACCAGGTCCCCACAGCAAAGAAACAAGCTTTTTCCCATGCAGCCTTCATCCATCCATTACAGCAAGTGCAGTGTGAATCTGACAATATCAGATTTATAATCTCACAATGCCACATTTATAATGTATTTGACAGAGATTTAGCCGGGGTTTAAGTGATGGAGAAAGTGTAAGACAGAATATCAGCCCTGTGGTCCCATGAGCCCTGAATACTGTCTCTAACAATAGCTGTCACACAAAGATCATAGAATCGTAGAATCGCCTAGGTTGGAAGGAACCTTTAAGAACATCAAGTCCATCCACTAACCTGACACTGACAGAATCACCACTGAACTGTGTCCCTCAGCACCACATCTATATGCCCTTTAAATACCTCCAGGGGTGATGTTCTACTGCTTCCCTAGGCAGCCTGTTCCACTGTTTGATAACCCTTTCTGTGAAGTAATCTTTCCTAATATCCAGCCTAAATCTCCCCTGGTGCAACTTGAGGCCATTTCCTCTTTCCTGTCACTTGTTACTTGAGAGATGAGACCAACCTCCACCTCACTACAATCTTTTTTTCAGGTAGTTCTAGGTGACAATGATCAAAGCCAGCAGCAGAGATATAGCTTTGGATCCACCCAAATTCTTGCATCCATTATTTACTCTTAGCATTGGCCTTTGGAAGTCTCATTGCTCTGCATATGATGGAAAGGGTCCACGCATGATTAAGGCTGTGTGGGTTGGACTGAAGGCTCTGAGTTCTCTCCTCAGCCTGCACCCCATGGGCTTGCAATGGTGAAGAGTCTCTGGATCATGCCTTGGCATTATGGAAATGCCAGGGCATCTCCCATATATTATCTTAATATAAGATTATTATTCTCTCCCACATGTTATCTTAAAGGGAATGACTTTGCACCTTTGAACTTGGCCACCTCAGGTTTTGGGTTTCCAATTTCAGGCCTTCCTGTGCATAGCAGAAAGCCCACAGGATACCCCAACATCAGTTTCTGTTCTTCTGAGCTTCTTAATGAGCAAGCAGCTCTGTGGAGAGTAAATTTTCCACAGTTAACTCAAAAAAGAAGACCAATGCTCTTTAATGCACCTTTCTTGTCCAGACTTGAGATAAAATTCATCCTAGAGGAAATATTACCTGTTAATTGTTTTTTGGAAGCAACCCATGCAACTCATTTCCCAGGACTGGCCTTGCTGAGCTGACTTGAAATAAATAAATGATATATTGGTGAGAGTACGATCAATACAGCATGCCTGTAGGCAAAAGTACAGATTGGATACTTTCCTTCCCACATAATATATGCATAGCATTATCAGAAATAGCATATTTCCCAGGTGACTGCAAGGGGAGATAATTTTCTCTGGGGGCACTATTTCCTTAGTAGTGTCTATCAACTGCTACTGACAGGCAACAGCCAATTAACTGTCAGGTGTAAATAGCTCTCAAATATCTTCCCTGTCAGTGTTTTTTGACTTATACTAAACTCAGTGACTCAGTTTTCACCCTTGAAGAACATAAGGACAGCAGTATGGAGGGAACGTGTTCTGGAAAGTAGACCATGTTTCTTCCACACTAAAGTGAGGAATGACTGCTGATCACCCAGATGAGTCTAGGATCACCGGGTCTGAGTTTACTGGGAAGGAACTAAGAGGGATGAAAATACCTTAAGTGGCTATGGATAGAGCAAAATCAGAGCATGGTGGCTGCTCTGCCACTCCTTGGGAAACCTAGCTTACTGGATGAATATGGAAATCAGAACTCAGTTCAGCACCAAAGCAGTTCTCTGAAGGTGCTTGGCCAGATCTTGACTGCATGAAAGAGCTATATTTTTTATTGACCTTTTTTTTCCCACATAAGATGGGGCATGCTGAGGGGCTGGCTCACCTTGACCCGGAAGACAAAAGGTATTGAAGGTCAAGAAGGAAAAGGAAGCAATTTAAACAGTTAGAAAGTGCCAAAATTGCACTATTTCTAGACATGATATCATCCTGAAAAAAGCAGTGTAGGAATCAAAAAGAATCACAAATGTCATCTGCTATGAATATTACAATGCTATGACCTTTGGCAAGTGAAGGAATGGTTTTGGTATTTTCATACATTAGATACCCAGATCTCTTTGGAAGAGACAGAACAAAACCTTACTGCAAAGGGAAAAGGGACTGCTTTGGTTACAAGGTTGCTATAAAGCCTTTTTTTTTTACCTTACATAAAGTTTGTTCCCTTTTAGAACACTTGTCCTCTGCTTTTCTTGTATTTAAGAGAAACACAGGGACTTTTTTTTTTCCTCCAGGGAATCATCTTTCTGACCTAGCCAGAACATAATACATCAAAAAAAAACAGAGCAAAAGGAATGGTTTGATAGAATTTCAAAAAGAGATTCACACAAGAAAGTACTGAAGCAGCCTGACTGTCATTATATGCTTGAAACTCTATGGTTAAACTGAAGATGTTGATGAAGTCATAATACCAAGCGTACCTGTGTTTTAAGACTACTCTATGTATTCAGTGTCCCTGGATTCAGTGCTATGGATTTACACTGGTTTTGCCGGCACAGTGGTTACCTGGCCTTGAAAAGCACACAAGCTGGAGAAAACACAACACAGGATGATAAAAATGAGTAAAACTGGGGAGGGAAACATACAGCAAGTAAGATGCTGCAGGCAATGAAGACAAACATTGCTACTTGTTTGAAATGGACTGATCATCTGAAGGTTTCAGAAAGATTTCATTTGGGGATCAGAAAGATGTCACGTGCCAAAGATGATGGAATATCTGCATTGAATCCTGTTCACCCAGGAGAAATCCTGGGTCTGGTGTGGCCCCTAGAATTGGAAATGCAACTGCCAGCATGGACCTACAGCCCTGCAAGATTTTGTTAGCTCAGGTGCTCTGTTACCAACCTGCACCACTGCTGAGACCCCATGTGCCACCAATAAAACATGCTCTCAAGATGCTCCAGTCCTGCCAGTGCTGACTGAAGACAGCGTCTCCTGCTGTGGTCCCATGTGCCCTTATTATCCATATCAGTGCGATTATCTCTGGGAAAGCATGAAGAGATCATATAATCATAGAATGGTTAGAGTTGGAAGGGATCTTAAAGGTCATTGAGTTCTAATCCTCTGCCACGGGCAGGGACACCTCCCACTAGACCAGGTTGCTCAAAGACGCATCCAACCTGCCCTTGAACACCTCCAGGGATGGGCCAACCACAGTTTTTCTGGGCAGCTTGGGCCAGTGTCTCACCACCCTCACAGCAAAGAATTTCTTCCTGATATCTAATCTAAATCTACCCTCTTCCAGTTCTGCCAGTAGTGCTGTCCTAATACCTTTTCAAGATATTCCCATTCCTCAACCTCTATCCTTTGGTCTCCTCACACGTCCCTTTCCAAAAGAGGGTAGGATCCCTGAAAACAACATGATTTCTGGCTTGCTGGTGTCACAGCTCACAGAGTTCTCATCAACTGACTTGTCTTATCAGGAGTGGCTGCCAACTATTATTAACAGGAAAAAGAGAAGGGACTTTCACCCTCATCATTCAGCCATTCATCCATTCAAGCACGGGAACAGGCTGCCCAGGGAAGTGGTTGAGTGGCCATCACTGGAGGTATTTAAAAGATGAGTAGATGCTGAGGAACATGGTTTAGTAGTAACTTGGCAGTATTAGGTTGATGGTTGGACTTGATCTTAAATGTTTCTTCCAACCATAATGAGTCTATGATTCTACGATTCTATGGTTCCGTGATTCTGTGATTCAGACCCAAAAGCAAGTACCATAAGGAAAGCCCTGATACCACAAGACTTAGAGCTGTGAGGAATCTGCCTTTCCTCCCTCAGGGCTGAAATAAGAGGCTCAGCTGCCTTCTTTTTTTTTTCCCCTTTCAGTCTTCCCTGCCATTTTTAATCAGAGACGTGATTTTTCATGCATTGTCCTTAACCCCAAGTGGCTGGGCAACAGCTCCTTCGTGTGCAGCCTGATGAGCATGGGAAATCTGTCTAATGCTGCATTATTATTCATAAGAATTGTGAGCAAAAGCAGTACTAAAAGGCTCATCTGCTTGTGGAAAAGACAAACGACTCTCCAAGGCTGGAGAGGTGGAAGCTCCAGAGCATCACTCAGGACTGGCAAAGCAATACCTGAAAGATTCATTCTGTCAAGCAAATATTAAATGTCTCTTGCTGTTTACTTCTTGCAAGTGAATCCTGCTAATCTCTCTCGAGTACATAGCACAGTTGTGCCAGAAAATAGATAACTGAGTAACATCTGTAGAAAATGGCCCCTAGAGAGAGCAAGAAGACTTCACCATTAATCATTCTATCAGCTGTAAAAGCTGGAGGTTTGTCCAGATCCCTTGCAGTTAAAGATGAAGCACAGCAGTAGGACAAGAGTCCACCTCAGTGATGACCCTGCAGACTTCTTGAAGACGAACACCTTCTCTCCTACAATTCACAGCACCATCTGTCACAGGAGCAAGTTGGTTGCTGAGAACTCAGGTCTCTGCCTCCTGTACCAGGGTGCTCTGAGCCTCCTGGGTTGTGGTGCTGCAGGAAGAAAGTGTTGGTAAGTTATACTCAGACAGACTAATTAGTCCTCAATTAAATCCACCTCAAGACATTTTTGAAGAGATTTCTCAAATATTCCAGTGATTTTTTTCCCCATTTCTCACTTCACCCATCCAAATGCTTCTTGGGAATTTGTGAGTTACTCACACACTGGATGGGCTACTCTCCTCGGAGAAGCAATTATCCCTCCTTCCTCCCACATGCTCTGACTGAGGTCACCTTCAGCACCAAAAAGGAAGACAATGAATCCCGTTACCTTGATCACATTTCAATGCAGATTTTTGTTTACTATTACGGTTTAATACAGTACTATTAAGCAATAACACTTGTCTCCCATGGTGCTCAGAGCTTTAATGATTCTGTAGGACCTTGTCCTGCTTGCCCTAAATACAAGGGAATTTTGGCTACCTAGCATCTGTTGGAATTGCCTGTCTTTTCAAAACCACTGTGGGTTGATATCAAACTGCAGAAGGAGACCTAGAAGTCAGTGGTCCCTAATTCCATTGGTTCTGGGAGCATTGGAAAATTCTGATTCCCTGCTCAGAGCTCTGAGAGATGATGGGGAAAGCCTGGGAGTCTAGGATTATCTTAGGAAACCAGCTGTCAGAAATACTGTTGGCGTAATAGACTGGATGATGGCTGAAGTTCCTTCAAACCTCTTCCTCAAACCCTGGCTATGTGAGCAGTTGATGTGTTCAACCCTGGAACTGATGACTGTGAACCCTGTAGGCTCTGTACAGTCTGTACCAGCAAAGCTCATTAAGTGTTCTTTCTTTGCAGATGCTTTGTATTCAATTTTTAAATTTTTGTAAAGTGGCTAATTAACAACTGTTTTGTACCTGATCCAAATTCCATTAAAGTCAGGGGAAAAATTCCCTCTCAATTTCAGTGAGCTTTCAAAAGGTCTTTCTGTGTTTTTTGTGATAAATATACCAACAGCATATGCCTGACGCTAGCAAAATTGCAATGCTCCAGCCTCTTTGTGGAGAAACTACAAATGTTTCCTTTATAATTACGACACGGAATCAGCTTTGCTATCTCATTACAGCATTAATGATTTGTGTATGGATAGTCGCTTCTGCGTTCTTTTTTCTTGCCTCCAGAATTCACTTAGCATGGCTTTCATCGTTGTGATTGCAGATTATTCCTAACCACCTTCAAGCCATAAAAAGAAACAAATCATCAAAACACTTTGCGTGAGCGTAACAGGAAGCCAAGTAGGAAATGTTCTGCCTCTTACAAATGCAGTACCCAAAGGAAGATGTTTTAAAGCAGTGAAGTCTCTCATAACAACAAGAACAACAGAAAATGTGGAAGCTGATATGATTCAGAGCACGGCTATCGATTCCAAATCTCCTGGCACCTCAAGGGGGGTTTGATCAGCAGGCAGAATACAAAACCTGAGGGAAAAAAGATTAGAGGGATTTCTTGGGTACCAGACTGTGGTTTAAAATCAGCTGCAAAGCCAGGCCTGGGCATAATTCCCATTCAAGCCAACAGTGATAGGTGTGAGTCAACCTGAACACCACCCCCAGCCGCCTTCTGAGGTCATTCCCTTACTCCAGTTCACCCCCACACAGGAAAATGCTTAAAGTTATGTAAAAGCATGCTCTTCCCTTGGAGACGAGGCTGCAATCCCTTTCTGCCCTGCTTGTTTCAGCTTTCTGCTCCATCTGACATGCGGTGATGAGCCGGGCTTTGTCTTTTGGAGCGATAAAGACATCTTTGTCTTCTTTTGGCACAGGACTCTTGCGCGAGAGTCAATAAACAAGCTGATAAACTCACTTGTTTGGTATTCCAGGCCCACCACATGGAGCTGTAAACTGCCAGTTGCCCAAATTAGAGGAGGATAAACTTTGTTTGCCTCTGTTCACCCTTGGCTACACTTCTGGAGATAGATAAATCCTCAGCGGGTGCCAAGCATTACAGCTTCCTGAATTGTAATGAAACAAGATGTAAAGCTCCTGTAATCAGTTATGCCTCCTGAGAATCAGCCTATTCGGAGGCATATTTCCTTTGAAAGAAAGACTGTAAAGCTATTTACTCTGGCTCTTAATAAGGCAGAAGCAGAGTCATAACATCTGTGCGTTCTTCTGCCTGAGGGACTTATCCCCACCGAGATGGGCCATTGGAGGGATTCCTTGCTCAAGGTGAAAATGGAAATATCCATCCTACCTTTGGAGTGCCTCTGATGACCCTGTGTGATGAATCTCCTTCACTCCATGCTGTGGCACATATTAAGGGTTTCCACCCCATTAACACTGAATGGGGTAGAAATCCCAGTTTGTTGCAATTGTTTCCTTTTTTTTTTTATAAGGAATATTTTGCAAATCATGCACTTAACTGGACACTGCTGCAATTAAGAAAATTTAGATAACCAGATCAAATACACCAAGAAAAAACAAAAAATAGACTGTCTTTCCCCTCCTCCCAAACCTTGCTAGTCCTCTAAAGTTACAGTAGAGTTCTGAACTCTTGCAGACAAGAAAAATTAATCTCAATTTAATAATCCCCATTGTACATAAAATTATCTAAAAATAAAGAGCTGAAGTTAAAAACAAAGGAATATTTTTAGTAAATATTATCAGCTATGCCTGATTGATGCAGAGAAGGTGGAGCTCCAAAAGAGGAGACAGTTTGGGCATTTTTAAAAATTTTGTTCTGGGTTTTTTGTTGATTTTTTTTTTCAACCAAGACAGCAATAGTACTCTGTATTTTAGCTTGCCATCAGCAAATTCTTCTTTCCTTGCATCATTTTGAGTTAGAGATAACCAGTCCTAGCGAGTGATTCTTCTCATCTATCACACACTGCATCCCTGGGATGAAATTACTGGATGAGACACGATACCTACAGCTGAGACGATTCCGAGCCCATTTTAGCTCATATCTGTGGCTACATGTTCTTGCAATTCTGTGGTTTTGATTAGTTTCTTAAACGCCAATTGAACCTTTACAATCCTCATGGAAAAAAAAAAATAACCCAAACAGACAGAAAAATGCTGAAATATCTTAGTACATGTGTTTGTGATTTATCAGTGCAACGGGTATTTTACAGTCAAAGTTTAAAGTCCATAAGAATATCCTGATTCACAATTTAATTATACATCTGTAACTCCCGGCAAAATAAGCAGAGGCTTGTTGGTTGGGTTGTTTGGTTGTTATTTTTTTTTCTTTAAGTTTTCTATTTTTGTCACTGTAATGATGGCAACAGTCTTCTCCGGATAATTACACCTCTGCTGCTGAATGCTGTTTCTCATTCACAGTTCATGCCCAGCCACCAGGTTTGTTCTGCTCCCTGCTATTACTGCAAAGCTTCGCAAAACCAACCTACTGTTCCATTTCCCATGATTACTCATTAAAACAAGGAAAAACTTAGACGTTTGTCAGGAAAGGCTGCAAGTTTTGCTGGGAGTTCTTGAAATTTGCTCTTAGTCGATTCTTTTGGTAACAAGAAAAGCAAGCAGCTGATCAAAATGTTGTTATCTGAGTTAGAGAGAGGCTGCGTTTATTGGATGGAATAGAATTTTAGGCTGGTGGCAATTGCAGATTAAGACTCACTTTATTCCTCTCTGTCATATTCTTTCCTCTTTCTGTGTGAAAAGACCAAGTTCTGTATTTCTGCAGGGATTTTCACTCATACAAGTGCAGGATGGGGAATGGCTGGTTAAGGTCTAGAGGGGAGCACGGACCCCGAGCTCCCCAGACACCTGCAATGTCACAGAATGTACAAGCTCCTCAGAGTTTTAGGAGTTATGAGACATGAGGAGCATTTGAGGTCTCAGATGTGTACCTTTTCTCTTTCCATGGCCAAGAGTGTGTCCCTGAATCATGGTGACATCAACAAATGTGCTATGTGTCTATTTTTCACAGACTTTTCTGGCTCTCTCTCCAGTTTTTATTGCAAAGAATTATTCTGGGAAGCAAAGATAAGAGATACATTCAGCAAAAAGAAAAAGGCAGACATTTCACTTAATACATCTGAAAAGTTTCCCCTGTAAAAGCAAACTTAAAAGCATGAATTCCAAGTTTTGCCTGGCAGAATAATCTCCCCAAGGTTTAACAGCTACCAAATCCCATTCATTTAATGCCTTCAAAACAGAAATCACATGCACTGCCTTTCTAAAACTTTTTAGATACCGGTGTTATTTTTATTGAGCAAGCAAGAGATGAAGTAAGATAAAGTGGCTCATTAATAAAACAGCTTTAAGCTTTTATATAATTTTTCATCTGAGGACCTCACAGAAATCTCTGAACATCTGTTAAATAAGTGTCAATACATCTCACTGGCTTCCTTAGAATAAATGTCATTCAACTCCAGCTATGTTTTGGTATCTCAGCATCCTTGGATGACTTAAAAGCTACTCAAGCCAATGGAAATCTTTCTCTTGTCACTTCTGGAATTTGGATCAAGATGTGTATTCAATACTACCTGTAGCTGTGATGGTTTAAAGATATAAAGAAAACTTTTACTTAGTATGGGGTTGGCTGCTTCTATTTCACTCCTGAAAAAGGGGCTGAGTCTCTGGAAGCTCCTTTGTGATTTCCAGTTGTATCAGCTGGTCTAATAAAATACATCACCCCTTACTACAAAATCTATTTTCTGTAGACCAAGCAAAAAGATTTTTTTATATGTCTTGAGAAATAACTAAGGCTACAAAGCACTTCTGAGAAGGCGGTTCCTCTCTGGTTGTGTTCGCAGAGCAAAACAGAGATGAGATTAGGCATTGACATAGTAGCCTTGGTGCAATGCAGAGAACAAGAGGAGTGGAGTGAGAGAGCAGCAGGAGGTCAGAAAGGCTCCTTGTCTCCAGAAGAACTCAGAGATCCTGAAGAGTTTAAGCCTGCATTAAGGTCAGGAGCGATGGCCAGTGGCTGGGCTCACTTATCACCAATGCTGGTTAGACAACTGCTTTTAGCAGGCACTACAGTGTCTGTTGCCTTTACCAGCTCTGTCCAACCAGATTCATAAAGGCGACTCTCACAATGTCTTTCCTGGGTGGAAAGGCAGTCAGAGACATCTCTATCCTACACACACAGAGCCTTACACACCGTCCCAGTGAGCAGTCGAGATCTGCTTGAAGGACTGTGCTGCAAAGCTTACTGAGGAAATTAGGTACATTAAAAAATAACTGCCCGGTTTAAAGAAAAAAGGTTTGATAAAAGCCCAAATCCTCTCCCTCACTGGGTAAGAATCCGTATAAGGTTGGAGTTCCACAAACACTAAATTAACATTTCTCTGTTTGAAAATAAGTGTGTGATTTAGCTTTCTTTTTTTAGACACTTTCCTGTCACAGGAAGGATCAGCTTTCTGAATCTGATTCTAGAGGGAGCCTCAAGTGACTTGCCCAGAGGTAGACTTCTGGCACTTAGATGGCTACCATTAGCCAAGATAAACCTCAAAGGTAGCGTTAGACATGTGACTTGTCAAGCTGTAGCAGAATTCTGTTCAAAAGGGCATCACAGAGTGTTAGCATTGTTGTTGCACTCAAGGATTTAGGATTGAGAAGGAGCGAACAGATAAAAAGATTATATTTTTTTTTAATCTCCTGAAATAAAAGTGGACTTGCGAAACAATGGCTTGGCTCATAAAGGCATTTGAACATTTTAAGCAGCTGCCAGGCAAGCAAGAGAGAGGAAGATTTCCAGCTATCAGTGGAATGGTAATGGGATATTCTTTTTTTTTTTTTAAGATAATTCCTCATTTTTGAAGCCAGAAAGCAAATATGAGCATTTCATTTTAACTCAGTCAGAACACTTTGCTTAGCAACTCAAGCTCTCTGTTCATTGCCTTCTCATCAATTTTGGAGTGACCTCCGGGCTTTCAAATTATGAAGACTTCACCACAGGTATCCCCAGGAAAATCAGATAGATGGAGGGAAGCCATAAGAGGGAAGCCAATATTTAAACAACCCATGTTGTTTAAAGCCAGGCTTCTGGATTTAAACAACACATGACAAGATAAAGAAGAAGCTCTATAAGCAAATTAAAAAAGAAAAATTCTGCTCACAACATAAAGCTGTCTTTTTCTATGTCACCCTCTGGTGCTCATTCGCCATTGCCTAAAACTGAATGTGCAGCTTCAGAGGAATGAGTAGGAATAAGTTACCCTTGGTCAGTCTCTCTATGGCTATTGTACATGGAGAAGTTCTTAAAATGTAGCAATTAAAGGAAATTCAAAGTGCCCTATTCCAACAGAAAAGGAACACCTCTCCTACGAAGACAGGCTGAGAAAGTTTGGGTTATTCAGCCTGGGGAAGAGAAGGCTCTGGGGAGACCTTATAGAAGTCTTCTCATATCTAATGGGGGCCTACAGGAGAGATGGGGAGGGACTCTACTAGGGAACGTAGTGACAGGATGAGGGGTAATGGTTTTAAACTGAAAGAGGGGAGATTGAGATGAGATATCAGGAAGAAATTCTTTGCCTTGAGGGTGGAGAGACACTGGTCCAGGTTGCCCAGAGAAGCTGTGGATGCCCCATCCCCAGAGGTGTTCAAGGCCAGGTTGGATGGGTCTTTGAGCAACCTGGTCTGGTGGGAGGTGTCCATGCCCATGGCAGGGGGGTTGGAACTGGATGATCCTTAGGGTCCCTTCCAACCCAAACCATTCTATGATTCTAGGAAAAGTGGGCTATATTTCCTCATAGAGCATTTTGAACCTGATATCTTACAATAAAGTATGGAAGGCTGCGGAATAAGGGACAGATCTCCAGAGTTCCCCAGAAACTCAATGCAATTTTTTAAATTTTCTTGCAATCTGGCTAGTACCACAGGTTCCTGAACAGTGCAGAATTTCTCTGTGAGACTTTGACGTGACTGAAGAGCTACCATAGAAGTGCCTTGAAAAAGGCTGTGCAAAACACTTAGAATACAAGAATTCCAGTTGCATAGAATAGCATAAACAATCTAAATCAAGCAAAAGAGTACAATTATTCTTTTTCAACTATGTTTCAATTTAAAGGAAAATGTTCAAAATAGAATAAATTTAAGAAAGTTCATAAGGATTTTTTTCAGGGATTTATCCTTTCAACCTTAATTTGTCCCACAGAAAAGATACAGAATGATTCTTGGTGCCCAGTGCTCAGATGAGTTCATTGCTATTGTGAGTTGTGTGTTTAGAACCCAAAGAAAACTCATTGGCCTTTTGCTCTCGCTCCTAAGGAGATGTCTGTGCACTGAAAGAGTTATTTTGCCATAGATATATCATTGCAATACAGTTCCTTATCCTCCAAATGGAAAAGGCACTGAAACAGTACTATGAGAAAGATCCCTTCTCATAGCAGTAGCAGCTGGAGGAGAAATAGGAGGCACTGAAGTAGGAAGATCTGAACATCATAGGTTGAGACCAAGGTGATTGGGTCTATCATCTTTTGGCTGGCTCACAAACAGCTACTTTGTTGCTGGTGCCCTGAAGACACCAAAATTAGAACTGTTGGTTATGAGAACAAGTCTTTTTCTACATTTCCTCTTGGTGGTTATGCTCAACCAAGCCAAAAATCTGCATAGCCTGTCCTAAAAGGCAATGCATAGAGTATGCATAGAGAAATAGTGAAAGAAACATGGAATGTAGAGAGTGATCCTGTGTCTGGAATAACCTCCCAGGATCTGACACTACAAAGCTCAGAAGTTTCCTGAGCTGGAAGTTGAATCCAGACCCTTGAATTAAATAATCCCATGCGATGGATCCTCCAGGGTTGTGTCTTTATTTTACGAGCCTATCTATATATTTGGACTCCACAGCTTCCTGTGACAATGTGTTACAGGATATGAGCTTGGCAAAAAAAAAACTTCCTCTCATTTATGTTTTTGAAGTCCATTACTCCAAAAATTCATTGGGTGCTCCATTTAATTGTTAGAAGTTCCTGTTCACTTTCTACCACCTCATCACCCTTCAGGAACTTGCAGACCTATTTCACAAGCTGAAGAACAAGGAACCTTTTTTCTGATGTGGCCATTTGATTGTCTCTGTCACCCTTCTCTGAACCTTTTCTGATTCCAGTGTGTCCTTTCCTGGGAGGAGGGGAGGACAAGCAAAATTGCCAGCACCATTCAAGACATGGATGCAGTATTCAGCTCTGTCATGTTTTTGTCTTCTTCTAACACAGGGATATTTCTATCGTCTTCTCTTCAGCTCAGTGTTTTCATAGTCATTA
>JAOXJM010000012.1:1501221-1516909 GCA_026413425.1 Tringa solitaria
ATTGAGACCTGGTATGGATGGCAGGTAGTAGAAAGCTTGTAAAGCTCTGGTGTTTCAGAAGGACCTCAGGGTGTACATCTGGAGGTGTGGGAGAACTTGTGATTGAGACCTGGTATGGATGGCAGGTAGTAGAAAGCTTGTAAAGCTCTGGTGTTTACCACAACAGAGACAGCATTAAAAAACTATTCTTTTGGACTCTATCTTTCAACTTTATGTATCCAGTGTGGGAATGGATAGCAACAAATGTCTGCTATATTTCTAAACATGCATCAAAGATGATTGGTTTTGATCCCCCCAAAAAGGTCTGGGGCAATCAAAGCCATGTCTGTTTCTTGCATGGGATGAAGATGGTCCCATGGAGCACATAGATCTCCTGGAAAGTGCTTCATGGAGCTGAAGGGCTCGTACTCTTCAGATGCTGTTTGCTGTCGCCTTATAGTCTGTGCTCCCCAGGAGAGACATTTCCCAATGGCACTGCCATGGACAACATCTGCCTGGTATCTCTCTTTCTCAACCACATGCCACCACCCAGTGCATCAGCTCAGCCCAGCTTCCTAACTCTCTGACTAAGAGAGAAAATGAAAAGGGGAAATGTGTGTTAAGCCCTTTCATTAATGACCAAAAACATACAACACAAGTGATCCTCAGTGAACGTGTCCTCCCCCTCGTCCATGTATCTGCTGTCCCCAACAGCTCGCCTCTGACTACACATTCCAGCCAGGATAGGACTTGTACCCTACACAGCAGTTCTGTCC
Source organism: Tringa solitaria (assembly GCA_026413425.1). NCBI lineage: Eukaryota > Metazoa > Chordata > Aves > Charadriiformes > Scolopacidae > Tringa > Tringa solitaria. The sequence continues at coordinate 1,501,977 of JAOXJM010000012.1, forward strand.
CTCTCCCAGCTCGGCCACTCATCAGACAGAAAGCCACAGAAATTAAACGATTAGTCTTTATTTCTATACACATGGGGCATTGATCCTAGGGTCCGTTTTATGGGCTGGGGAGGGGGGAAATGGCATGGGGACAGGGTGGGGGAGAGCATGAGTGTGTTTCATTTATAAAGTCAAGCCCTGTTCTAGAGAAAATGGAAGTTCCTGTTTAATTCCCTCTGTATTAAACTCCCTGTCCTCTTACAGGAAGTCTTAATAAAGTCTCCAGGGATGTTTAAAAGGAATTTTAAAAAATCATAATCCCCATATGGAAGCATTGGCATCAGTAAGATACACCACTGTGTGATAGCATGGAGCCAGGGAATATTTGAACGCCTGTAAAATAAACTCATTAAATTGGTATTCTGAATGCGTTGCCTATGGAAAAAGCCCCCCATAAGCTACTTCCTATCTCTTGAGCAAAGAAAAAGATGTGACTGAGTTTCAGAGCTGAGCAGTTTGAGGCTGGGATGGAGGGAGAGCAGCACTACATTAGGAGGAAGGACAAACAGCAAGGGACAGATCCTAACTGCAAAGCACAGACCTGACTTTCTGCTTCAGGGAGTTTTGTTTCAAAGCCATCCCTCCTCATATGAAGGAACAGTCCAGAGCTAATACGGTCAGGCACAGACAGACTTTTCATGTGCAAGGGGATGCCGAGAAGTCTTCAGATGTTAGAAATTGTATCAAGTAGAGATCATCACAATGTGTTTCAGTTTTTGAGAGACAGCAAGGCAGGACCAGCCACCAAAGTGCTTGGAAGTGAGGGCTCCAAATGGCTGCAGACCCCATGGAGCAAACAAGACACACCAGAGAGGATCTTAAGAATAGGCTACCTGTCCAAAGGCCACCAAAATCCAGTAACCCATTGGCATTTGACTAGCCAAAAGTCCCTGCAGCCCAGCGTCTTGTCTTGGATGGTAGCACAAAAATGTCCAGGAAAGGCAAAACTAACAGGTCAAATATGGACTGAAGATTTTCCTGGAGGACTCTCCTGGTCTTGTTGTAAAAGGAGACATTTTCTTCCCTAGAATCACAGACAAGAGAGCTGTGAGTAACAGCCCAAGGAAAGGCAAATTACCAAAGTCATTATGACTTGTTTTCCTTTTCCCCTTCACTCTCCTCAAAGCAAAATGAATTTCTCCAGTGCACTGTATCACCTCTTCAGTTTCTCAACAACACATTTTGAAAGTGAACATGCATTTCTATTGTGTCTTAAATAGGAGAATTTCTATTGTGTCCTATGACCACCCTGCAAATAGCTTTATTTTAACAGGCAGTTTTATGGTAAGAGAAGATAGCGAAGTTCAGGGAAGCTTCGCCACTATTATTTTAGATCAAATCCCTGGAGCATCTTAAGAAGGAACTGTGCACAAAGCCCTCTTTCACAAGATCGGTGCTCAGGTCCCATCTATTGTCCCATATTTTTCTTCTGACATTAAGCAGATTGCCTTTTGTGCCCCAGTTACCCTGCATGACACTTCTCAGTCTGCAGGAGTCCAGACCAAGGGACTCAGCTCATCATGGACTCGGCAAACGAAGATGATGTATTTTGTTTAGCCAGAAAAGATTAGGACCATAAAAGCCTTTTTGGGTCTATGTGTAGAAATGAGGGGAGTGCCACGCAGAATGCCATATGAAATTAGGAACAGTAGAGAGACAGAGTTATCTCACAGTTATTGCCTAATGAATCTCCAAGACACCTTAAGGGTTTTGGAATTACACTTCATGAGGGTGTTTAGCTGGCCCAGTACTTTTGCAGGAACATGCTCAAAACCCCCCAGTTTCTCCCTCCACCCTCCTCCCCCGCCAAAAAAGAAGGAAAGAAAAATAGGGAAAGGAGAATTTTGCAGCTCTCTCTGAAAAAGACCCTTTTCTCTAAGCCTACACAACCCCTTTGAAAATGGCCACCCATGTTAATGGCATAAAGAGCAACCTGACCTATGGATGAAAAGCTTCATCTCCAATCCTAGAAACATTCAGGGGTTGATCCTTTTATGTTTTGGCCACGGGAAGGAAAAAAGCATGGTTTTAACAGCTCTGCCTCAGGTTTGGGAGTCCAGATGTCACCTGGTGGAAGGGTGAATCTCCCAGTCCCAGTGAAGACCTTGTTTGTCCTCCATGGGTCTAACCAGGTGATCCAGATTTCTTCTTTGCTACCTCTCAAAAGGGAGCTGGGCACAAGGAGTTTACTTTCTGAAGGCAGAGGCAAGACATTTCTAATATTCAGGTCTGTATAATGAAATCAATAAGAAACAGCAGTTCTTGTTCAGAGTCCTACTGTGTAAGAAAGTACACAAAGAGAGATCAAAAAGACCATACCTCTCCTTGAGAGCCTCTGGGGCAGCTGCAATTTCTCCAGAGGATTTAATCCTTTGGAGAAAGCTGCAGTTTAATGGTGAAAAGATATCATGAATTTACCTAGCCATAGATGCACCTCATCTGTAGTATCTCCTGGCAGATCAGAACCTGTGCTTAGTTTTTCACTGCTTTTCATTAGTACTAAAAGCAAAACCAACAAGGAAAAGGGAGCAGGAGGAAAATAACATGAACAGCTTTTTCATGGGCTTCTTTCCCAAAGAAACCAGGAATTAAATTAAAAAAACTTCAGCTTCTTATTTCCTCTATCGACCTGCCTATCCAGATTTATGATCCTTACCTCATCCTCTTGGGTACACCTGGCTAGGGTTTTATCCACCAAAGCCAATGACTATTTTCTTGATGTCTCTTACATCAATAGTGTCTTTGGGGTATTATTAAGCTACTGTCAGCTGCACTCTTACCTCTATTAACCAGTGGAAGAATAATACTGGAATAAAATATGATGGCTCAGGTAGATAAACCAATGCCATGGAAGTCTTCTTTAGACCAAAGAAGAGTTGTCACCAAAGCCAGGCTTGATTTAACACCACAAATAAGACAAAATGTATCCAGCACAAATTAGCTTTAAAACTGTCCTCAGTACAGAGGAAGAACAAGGTCCCCTCTAGTGGAAAACTATGGAATATGTCGAGCAGGAGATCCTGCGAGTCCTTCCTAGTCCTGGCTCTCTAGTATCTCAGATTGTTTTCTCCACACCACCCTTGCCATGCACACGCCACTAGGTTAATCTAATCGAAACAGAGCTACTGTCATTACTACCTGGATATCTGAGTCTTGGGTCTTAAATCCTGCTTTTGGCCTCTGGGATTTGTCATCTCACTTATGTTTTTGGAGAAATAAGCATATCTCCAATCTTGTTATTAACAATTCATTTTGCAAAGCTTCAGCAGCTGTGGATGTAATTTTTCCAATGCAATTTCTCCATCTGGTGGTGTAAAAAGCAGCTCCCAAGCTGCTGCTGGTCAGCGTGCTCCACTCCAACAGTGCTATTTCACACCCATCGTGGCTTTCAGATTCCAGCTGACCACTCTAATATGAGCCAGGGGAAAACACACACCAGTTTTGAACCATGCCTACAAACTTCCTTCCCCCCCAGGCCCATCTCAGACATTATGATAAGTTTTGTTAGGCAGGATGTTTCCCTAAAAGTCAGCAACCCTCAGTACTGTATTCCCTTCATTCCACCGTACACTGTCACTCTGACAACTTAGAAATGCATTGATAAATCCCCTCGTGTGACCCAGGGCTGGTCCTTCGCAGAGGAGAAACATTGTTTTTTTTAACACAGCGTCTTTTTTTTTTTTTTCAGTAAGACATGACCATAAGCAAGTGATCCGATATGTAAGACTTCGAATGTATTTGCTGCCTGGTCTTGGCAGAAATTAATTACGATGAATTGCAAAGGCTGCAATGGTCCTGATGCAGGGGGTTTATTTAATTTTATTTTTTTTTTGGTGTGAGAGTGAGTCATTGTATTGGGGAGGAGGAGGTTAAGGAAAGAGCTATTTTACTCTGTGATAGTGAGATTAATGACAAAGCGAAGGGGCAGATTTTCTTCACCAGACCTTTCACATCAGGAATAGATCCACTCCTTTCTCACCAAAAAGATACAGGCTGAGTCAGCATCCTCATTCTGCACATCCTAAAGAGCATTAATAGCAGGATTAACAGCACTGCACCCTGTTTCCAGCTGCAGGAGAAGGGAACGGCATCCCCACTCATCTTCAGCCTTTGAAAAATTAGAGGTAGGACTGAGATTCAGACTTAAACACAGATGTCTCTAACATACATATTCACACCCATCATTGAGTATCATTGCAGTGGCTGGAGATTTAGGGCTCCAACCACTTGTCTGTGCATACGGGGCAGAATTTCTGGCCCCAACTTCTCTCTGAACTCCTCTAGCACAGCAGATCCTACCCAGAGGCAGTGAACTGTCACCATTCATGGTCTTAGTAAATATTTCTGTGGTTGTGAACATCTTTCCCATCCTTGCTCCTCAAGTCTTACACCACCTCTTCAGTAGCTCCCATCCTTTTATGAGCTGGCTGACGTCATTAACACAGCAGAACACGTTCTTCATTTTGCCGGGTTCATTTTCTACCAGGATGGGTTGGGTAGGAGATGAGAGAGGGGAAAGGAAAGGTGGGAGAAATAAGAAATACCTTTGCAGCGACAGATCATCTCTCTGTGTTGAAACTACAGGGTGAATAGAAAGCAGTGGGATTAATATAAATTCAACTGGTGGGGCCTCAGCTGAATAAACTACTGGAGATAACTCCCTCCTTGCCCCATGGAGCAGACAAAGCCATGCCAGTGTATATATTCACAGACAGTGTATACAGCAGGGACAATAGGTAGAGCTTTAGTTATCACAATAACTTGCAAACTACCCCCCATCAGCTTTTTAGCTAAATACCCCATGGCTGTTAATCTTAAGGTATAAATCACTGAGATATTTACAAAACACACTAGGAGAAAAGCTGCTCCTGATAAAGCTACTCTTCAAAATTTTCCAGGAGGTGAGATAAACAGCAGCCACATGAAAGTGTAGCAAAATCTCTGGTTTCAAAACTGCTTAGGGAGAGAGCGAGGCCATGAATGCGTTCAGCCCTGCTCCCCTGAGACCCTGAGTTTCTGCTGCTCCATGCTGAGCATCTCCAATCCCAGTCATCCCAGTGGGGTCTTGTCGTCTGCTGCCTTTCCTGAAGGGATGATGAACTGAGGACAGCTACTGCCTACAGCTGCCCAGATACAGTCTGCTTTTTTTATTCTGTGCACATCCTCCTGCCACCTGATTTATATGTCTTTCATCAGAAAAGAGGAAAAGGTGGTTAAATCTTCTGGGAGATATGCAGTTCTTCGTATTTTCTTCAGCAGCCCAGAGAAAGAGGCATCTGAGAAGGAAGGAGAGCTTTTTTCCCATGTGTCCAAGCCCCCTCTCTGAAAACGCATGAGCTATGGCGTAGAAAACTCCATTCTTTGGGTTTCGGCATTCAGAATTTACTTAATCCCTAAAATTACCCACGTGCAAATCCTATTTAGGAGGAGATAAGCGCTAGTGCAAATTCCTTAAGGTCCTCAAGAAGAATGAATTTTAAATGAATCATGTCCTCCAATTAGTTTAGATCTTCATCTCCGTGCATTTCCATGCTCATCCAAAGCCACGATCCTCACTCCAGGCTCCAGTTGTTGTTATGGTAGCTCTGCACCATGCAATTTATTTACAAGATATTGTGTAGCCAAATGGCCAGGTTTTACTTTGGTTGACAAAAAAACCCAGTGGCTTGATCTTCAAAAGGTAATAAATCCGTGCATCCAGTGGCACTCAACAGCCTGAGTATGTGGAGACAGCATGTCCTGTCTGCTCCCAGAGCTCTACCCACGGTGATTTGACAGTGTCCTCCCTGACAGACCACCAGCACTGTCTTTTAGCAAGATCACTTCTTCTTTCCTGGGGCTTTGGCATTCCCACCAGCCTTGCCATTAGCTTTGGTGCTTCCTCCTGATTTTGCTGCTTCACCTTCTTTTTCACCTTTCTTCCCGCCACCTTGTTTTTTGTCATTAGTGTCCTTTCCTCCCTTTCCTCCCTTTTCTCCTTTATCTCCCTTTTCTCCTTTTTCTCCTTTCTCTCCTTTCTCTCCTTTCTCTCCTTTTTCTCCCTTTTCTCCTTCTTTCTTTTTGGCACCATCCTTCCCTTCTTTCTTGGATCCTTCTTTCTGGTCCTTTTCACCATCCTTCTTCTTGGTGTCTTTGGATCCATCTTTCTTGCCCTGAGCCTTGTCCACTTTTCCAGACACAGTGGGAACTTCTTCTTCTTCCTTTTTTTCTTCTGCAACCTGAGCTGTATGCAAGAATGGAAAAAGAAAACAGGAAAGCAGTTAACTTGAATTGATACTAGCCAGGAAGAGGGCAAAACTCCTGCTCCCTGCTGGCAAATCTTGGACAAAGGGAAAATACTTCTACTGGTGCTTTGTGCATACAGCTGTTTTCCTCACTGACTACCAGATTTTTGTGTCTTTGTTTTGAAAGACAGGAAAATGGGATAAAGCAGAACTGATAATTTCAAGAGCTGAGTTATGAATCTGTTGGAGGAAATGGCTCTGTTGGTAGGAACTGATCCATGAACATTATAAGCACAGGCCATGAGCATTTCCCAAAAGACATTCAATGTGGAGTTGTCTCCTTCCACAAGAAGGAACACAACCATCTCTCATGCAATTCAGTACAGACCTAGCTTGGTTTTGCCTTGGTGTTTATTGCTATTATTGTTGGTTGGCTTTTCTAATTCTTTGTTTTCCTCTACAGGATATGTCTCCTGCAGCTGAGAGTGGACAGTAAGGATTCTGCTGGGGATCTTTACTCTCAGAGATGAACAAGTAGAAGATGGCTTGCCCAGTGCAGGGCTACAAAGTACACTTAGCTTGTGTTCTGTCCACATCCAGTCACCATGGGACTGGCTTTCTACCTGCACCACTGTAATTAATGGCATATAGTAATTAGCTGTAGTGCCCTGTAGGCTCTGTTTTGGTATGTTTTAACACAAAAGCCATATTAGTTACAGGAAGCTTATAATACCTTTACTTATGAAATATTTTTACTTAGGAATATCTTGGATTCAGTGCCCACATTTCAGGTGAGAATACTCATCCACTGATCTACAGACTTTAATTATTCTGACACAGAACTTGGTAGCAGAAAACTTTTCCTCATCTTTCTTATTTTTCCTCTACTGAAAGTGGTTCATTTTCTCAAATGATGCTTGATGCACTGAACTCTCACCTCAAGATGCAATTTGACACTTAAACACAGAACATATTTCATATATTTCTTACAGAAATTATTTTCCTTTGCTCAAGACCAGCAGAGTATAAAGTTTTGCAAAAACAAGTGAAAATGTGTTAAGTCTCCCATGACCTCCTTCTCTGAAAATCCCCAATATAGGACTCAGAAATGTAAGTAGATAACTATGTTAACACAACTTAATAATTAAAATCAGACAAGATGTAAAAATCACCTGGGAGTGATCCCAGGAAACGTAGGATGGTTAGTCACTGTTTAGCTTTCGTCAGCTGGTTCCTAGACTAAGTCAAATTATTTCACAGGGTAAGGAAAGATGAAGGTGAAAGACTCTCTATCAGGGAGTATAATGATAGGATGGGGGGTAATGGCTTCAAACTGAAAGAGGGGAGATTTAGATTAGATATTGGAAATAAATTCTTTGCTGTGAAGGTGGTGAGGCATTGGAACAGGCTGCCCAGAGAAGCTGTGGCTGCCAAATCCCTGGGGGGGTTCAAGGCCAGGTTGGACGGGGCTTGGAGCAACCTGGTCTGGTGGGAGATGCCCTTACCCATGGCAGGGGGTTGGAACTCAATGATCTTTAAGGTCCCTTCCAACCCGAGCCATTCTATGATTCTATGCTCTGACCCTGGGAAGTGGCAATACATTTGTGCATACAAATGGGAGTAGAACAATACAGACTCTTTCTTACAGCCACAAGGAAAACCCTGACATCTCATATAAAACAAAGGAGATGGAAAAATTAAAAAAATCCCAAACCTAAACCAACAAACCCACTACATTTTCTGCTTCCATAACAAATATGGTAGAAAACAGGTAAACTCCCCAAAAAGTCAGCTGGAGCAGCCTCAGACCAGAACACTTGAAGATCTCCCAGGCCATGGACCCAAACAGGACATCTCCACCTAGAGCAAGGACCAAGTGCTGCTTGTACTTCTCCCACAGGCTGGGAGACAGAGGACAAATGCATAAATTTGTATATAACATTTTATACACTGTAGTCCATTTTATTTATGTCCACTAAAAGGGCTTGCCATATATGACACTCAGAAGAGTGCATGGAGAGCCTTTTGGCAGTTCGAATATTCCATCATAGTAAATGTGAAGTAGGGTAAAATAACGCCAAGAAAGGAGAGCATTTAAGCATTGTAATATATTCATGATTAATAGCATTTGACACTTATAAATCTTTAAAGCATTTAATGGCCACTCAGTAATTAAAATCACTCAGGTCATCTCTCTGGCCTTGACTGGGTCTGCTGGGGGGTGTCACAGTATAAGTATATAAATAGTTGACAAATACATACATTGTGTTTCATGACTCCCTAAATCAAGCAGGGTTGCCAAATGTCAGAGGCAGAGCATCACGCTCTGTACAGATGAAAACAACAGCACAGAGATGAAGCCCAGAGCTTTGCATATTTTTCATTACAACAGATAAATCAGGTAGTGAATTTTTTTTTGGGACAGGATGCACGTTAATCTCAGAAAGAGGGCAAACCAAGGGGTTTAACCACACAGAGCTTTTGGATATAACACTTTAGGCACTGACTGTTTGTTTGGGGTTTTTTTTCTGTTTTTTTTTTTGTTTTTTTTTATTGGTTGGACTAGATGATCTTAAAAGGTCCCTTCCAACCTAGGTGATTCTGTGATTCTGTGACAGCTGAGTCAGTCCTTTTGGGTCCCCAAGACTGGAGACGTACAGGCATTTTTAAGGCACGATTTACCTCTTCCACTTTAGCACCTCCCCTACTGTGAAAGGAATCACATCCTTTTTATTTTCCACTGTGTATAAAGGGATAAAGTTGAGACAACTAGTGCTGATGCAGAATTCTTCATAGATGTGGGTAATCTATTTGTGGTTAGATGACTCCCACCCCGGTACCTTCACACCCAAGTCCTTCGGGGCAACTTGACCCCAGAGGACTTGGAGCTTCAGGGCACATGTATTTATGAGCCACTACCAGACATCAGCAGCCACTCAGCAATATGTTATCCACCTGCCTCATGCCCTGCACTATGCCAGGACCATAATTCTGGTATTCTCAAAATCTCAAAGAGTGGTCAGCTATTCAACTTGCACATTTGACTGGTCAAAAGTTTAGGTGGTCTTTATGGTGCAGCTGACTTTCCAAAAATTTATTTCTCAGGGTAATTTATTCATGAGTTCACGTTGCAAAAATTTACCATGGTCTGATAAATCTGCACCAAAATAGCTAGCCTTTGGATGGAGCACATGTATGTGTTTGTGGATTGTAAAGGTTGCTTACTGGAGATCAAAATTTATTAGCATTCTGGGGTGAAACAGTCATTCTGCTGCCCAAATACCCTTTCTGTCGCTTCTGGATATTCTCATCCTTCATTTATTGGTTTTCCAGATATAACAGCCAGGCAGGAAGAGGATGCAGCAGCAAATGACTGAATTTGGCTTTCTGCTATCTACAGGAATGATCCTTCACACCCTCTGGGATCTACTGTTAGCTGATCCTTACAAAGCCAGAACGTGGTCTTTTGGGCAGGAAATTGAAGGATACAACACTAAGCACTTCCATGTGTGGTAGTTCATAAATGTAAGAGTGCATTAACTAGACTTTTGGATGACTTTTGACTTTAAAGTAGGTCAAGAGAATTTCACTGTATGGACAAGGGCTTATCTATGCCAACTGGGTTCAGCTCCAGAGAGTGGTCTGGACATCCTCAGTTTATAGTGTAGGCGTGGTCAGGTGTTTGAAAACCTCCGAAATACTGATGTATGTGCAAGTTCCTACTGTTAAGCGCTTAGTTCTGTATTTTGCTGATGTAGGACTAAATTTCTACAATTATGTTAACTGCCTCTTTCACCAGCTTTATGGTCTGAAGCATCACGTTTTGAGTCAAGGAAACTCCCAGTTTCCATGAAGCTACAGACCACAGGGCTTGCAGAGAAACAGGAAAGAGGAAAAAAAAATCATAAAAATGTATTGAGAAAACAGAGGTGAAATGCAGAAAGGGAACTGAGAAGCAGATAGTCCAAGGTATGATGAATCTCATCAGAAAAGAGAAGCCATAGACAGACAGACAGGAAGGCAGTCCCCTAATTTCCTTGCAGGGCCATTTCATCTTCTTCTTTCACCACAGGCAGGGAGTTGAGAGGTCTGGACTGGACATGACCAGAGAGAGTTAGGAGAGTTTCAGTAGAGCCTAGGGTACAGAATCAGGAGAGATGAGTGAGAGGAGCAGAGACTAGTGACAGAAATACTCTTGGCCATCCAAATGGGGTGAGCCACTTATGGGTAATGTGAAACTCTAACAACTCTTTTTTTTTTTTCCCTGCTGATACCATCACCACCCCCCAACCCAGGAACTCATCCTTCAAATGAATCAGAATCTCTGGAAATTCAAAATATGAACTTCAAAGGAATGTCCATCACTTGTACCATTGGAGAAACTGTCCCTTTCATCTAAAGGCCCCAAGCTTCCACAGACACTGCAGGTTGAGTGCATGTAAATGGGAGGTGTTTACCACATTATGATTGTGCCCAAGGAGCCACATTGTTTTACACTAAGGGACGACCTAGCCCTTCACATTCATGCATACAGAAAACCACCCCAAAGGAAGAGATGGGTCTCGTGTTGGTGTGAGCATAGGCAGTACCTCCAGGGATCTCTGTCAGCTCATTGAGTGGTGGCACAGTCTCCAGTTTGTCTGCATATGTCTTGGCTGCTTGCCGTTGAGCGTACCGTGCCTCAATCTCTTTCCTTGTCCGGGGAATCCGGCACTTGAAGATACAGCACAGCGTAATAACTGGGAAAGGAGAGAGGGAAGCAAGAGCATTCAGTTTAGTCAGCAGATCCCTGTCTAGTACAGGTTGGCCCATTTACAGTGGGGAGAAAAATTAAGGATTTCTTCCAGTAGGAAGCTGTAGCCTGTAGGAAGTACCTGCCTGAGGGATATGGTCTAAAGCAATACAGCTACCTGAAAATAAAGAATTACTAATCTGCTGAGCTGAGGTAAAGGACTGAGCATGTCTTCCCCACCAAAACCAATGTAAACCACTGCCTTAAATCATATGCACCAGTGGTGTTTCTGAGCATCAAATTAATTACTTCTTTGGAAATGACAGCAGCAATTAAGATGTACTGTCACCCTTCCGCAATGTGTTGTTGCTAGAGGTTCTGACAGCCATTCACTTTTTGATAGGTAGATCCTGGGACTGTGGACCTCCAGCTGATGAAAGCAATGAGGAGTTTGACATGGAAACATTGTAAACCCTTCAAAATCGATACAGAACCGGAGCTCAATATATGCTTTAATTGACTCTGATCCAAATTCAATTAGGGCAGGCCAAGAATTGAACCCAGATCTCCTAAATCCCCTCATCATGTGCTTACTATTCCATCATGTTTGTTTCCATGGGCTGTGCAGGACTTAAGGATACAGATAGTTTTATTTTCTCTCATGCTTAAACCTATACATTACTTCAGAATTTCCATCTGCAAAGCTAATCATGATTCAGAGAATTCATTGTAACGAAATCACTATTGGTTGTTTTCCTAGATTAGGAATCCACATGCTTATCAGATCACCCATGTACTACCTATGACAACAACAAAGCAACTTCAGCGAAAAGGTCAGAAACTAATAATCATAAAATTAGTTGGCCCTCATGTCATAAACACATGTCAAGAAGCATGAGATCTTGTGGTGTCTGTCAACTTTTGAGTAGCTTTTTTTTTTTTTTTTTTTGTGGGCATCCTTAAAATAGTTTGAGGGATTCTTCTAGTCTAAATGAAAGCTCAACATTCCAACCTACCTAAATTCTTAACCTCATTTATATACATTATGGAAAGGGGTTCTGTAGGCAGGCAGAGCTTTGTGTCTGGAAAGATGCTGTGTGACCAGTTTGGCACACTCTGTCTCCTGTTTTAACTGGAGTTCCCCAGTCATCATGAGCAATCTTGATCTTTGAGACTAATCTAAGGAAATGAGAGAAATAATTTGTATGTTTGGTCCCAAGTGTGAGCATTTATCATTCACCAGGAGTAAAAAAAAAAATTGCTGGTGTAAGTTTTACTCCCTAAAAGTTTATCTTGTACCTGTTCAGCCTCTCCTAAGTAAAGAGGGATCACGATAACTGAGAACAAGCTCTGCGTGACCTCTTCATATAATAAAGGAGAAAAGGAAAGTAGTAAAATACCTTTCTTAGTGTTTTAAGGTTGGTGTAAAGTTACCAAGCAAAGTGTAGCAGCTCCTCTATCCCTTGGCTGAATTTTGCTGCCAAAAATATCACTCCCCTTAAACAGTTTGCTGCTGAGGTGTTGCAGTGGAATCACACTCAGGGTCATCTAAATCTCACAACAGGATGAAACAACTGAAGCTGAAATGAATTGCCTAAAACAGCATGAAATTGTAATAACCTGTAATTGGGGAAGCAATCAAGATGCTTTTATCCTTGCTCTTCTAGGAGGGTCAGCAACAAGCTGAGGGTAATTGAGCTTTTCCTTGTCTTACAACAGGAAAGCAAGATACCCATATGGTGGTGTTGACAGCAAAACATTGACAGCTTCCAGGTGGGTAATGAACCACATCTGGAAAGTACACAGCTGGGTCTGCCCCGATGTTCAGGGTGGCAGAATTTCACTGTGCACCTGCCCACAGAGCCTGCTACAGCTGCGTCATAACCAGTGGATGGCACAGCCAAAAAAATATCCAGTAACTGGGCAAGGGCTCCAGGTAAGGTCAGACTAGACATAAGTATGGATTTTTAACAGTGACAGCAACCAGGGAGACAATTTATTGGGGGGGAATGGGGTATATGCTTTTCCTCTGACCACTTTTAAATCAAGATCTGTTGTTTTCCTAAAAGCTCTCTGGAATTCAGCTAAACCAGGAATCCTCTGCTCACATCACAGAAAAAATTGCCAGGAAAATAAGCACCGTATTTCCTGGAGATTGATAAACGGTAAGTCTGTCAGCTTTCAAGTAAAGAACGAAGAGATTGGTCAATGACCTTCAAAGTCAAGGAGAAAATGCCTGCCAGTATCAGAGTAGTTGGCTTAGCCCTGCAGGAAGGAGTAGGGGTTGTTGTATCTTTTACAGTTTCCACTTCTTTTCAATTACTAAGGACAAAAATGGTAGTTATTACACGACAGCCATGAGCTGGGCTCTCTGCTTAACTTTCTAGTGGAGAAGAAGTATTACACTGAGGCACATGATGTCTTGGGATATAAAACGATTCATAACCAGCCACTGGAGCAAGAGGCTTATGTGAAAATAATGCAATGCTATTCTCACCTCTGTCTCCCTTATAAATTGTGCTTAGTGTGAGGCTCAAGCCATGCAGGGGGCTAAATATTGAACTGAATGCCATTATCTTTTTAAAAGGACAGGCCAGTGAGTAAGATTTGGGTACAGGAGCCTTAGGACACTGAAACTGATGCCAGGAATGATCGTTTCATTGCTAGTGGGAAGTTATTCCCTGTTGGATATCTTTGCTTTTTCCTCTGGGTCAGACGTAGGAGACAGAGTGGGTGGAATTCATCTGCTCTGGTTTGTGTGTCCCAAAGGTAGGGATTATGGTCTCAGATAGTCACTCCAGGCTCCCTTTATTGCTGATAGAGTGAAAGAAGCATCTCTAAAGGGTGATAAATTTCATCTTAAAACAGAAGTTTAAGGTATGCCAAATAACTCATTCTCTGCAGCTGCCTCTCTCTCCATTAACCACAAAAAGAGCTTGGAGTGACCAGTCTGACACAGACCCTGGAAAAACTGTGACCTCCGTGAAGTGAGAGTCAGAGGCTGGACAATGTGCCCAAGGGCTTCCCAAATGGCATCAGAGATCTACATTTAGAAGTGGGAATTGTTCCCTCATTTAGAAGAAGTGGATCTTATACTTTGGAAGTTGAGTGAAATGTTTGCTGCATATTAGAAACGTGGAGCTATTTTAGCATCATTTCTGTTGTGCCTGGTAGATACTTTAAGTTATTTTTCCTGCTTCACACCAGTAAGATTATATTTGCTCCACTGAGAATTTATCCATCAAGTGAACCAGAAAACAATGTAACCTGTAACGTTTCCTGGGTTTTTGCTGATACCAATGTTAACTTTATTTTCCTTCTGAAGACAACTTGGGAAACTGAACGTGCCTGTAAGGGTCCTGAGAGCATCCTCACCACCATTACCGTTCCTGGGGCTTGACTGCCTGGGTTCAGGGTGTCTTGGGTTTGGGGAATAAGGTTAATTCTCCCCAGGATATAGCAGGGACACAGGTATTCCATCCTGTGTGAGCCATGCCCAAGGGGTAGCTAGCTGGGGAAGGGGAGGGATAAGAAGTTGGGGTGGGGGGGACAGGAAGTCACCCCCCCGGGGGAGCCAAGCGGTCGGGGGCGTCCCGGTTGCGGCAAGTGGTGGTGTTGTAATCGTGGTTGTGTATTCCTCTGTCAGTGTTATTGTTGTTTCTTGTTCCCTTTGCTGTTCTGTTAAATTGCCTTTGTCTCAAAACCCATGAGTTTTTGCCTTTTTCTTCCGATTCTTCCCTCAGGGCCGCCATGGCTCCGGTCTGCCCCGCAGTTCTTTGTTGCTGTCTGAGGTCAAGCCATGACACAGGGTCAGATGAGAAGTAATCATAGGATCATGGAATGCTTGGAATTGGAAGGGACCTTAAAGATCATCTAGTTCCAGCCCCCTGCCATGGGCAAGGACACCTCCCACCAGACCAGGTTGCTCAAAGCCCCAT
>JAOXJM010000012.1:1517009-1530464 GCA_026413425.1 Tringa solitaria
TCTGGGCAACCTGTTCCAGTGTCTCACCACCCTCACAGCAAAGAATTTCTTTCTGATATCTAAATCTCCCCTCTTTCAATTACCCCTTGTCCTATCACTACACTCCCTGATAAAAAAATCCCTCTCCACCTTTTTAATGCTGCTGGTGGCCTTCTCAAAGGAGGAGTTAGAAGAAGCCTTAGTGGAGGCTCCCCTTTTCTTCTCTTGGAAAGACTCTTAAACTGATTCTATCATGCCTTGATCACGCTGGAGATCCACAGCAGTGGATGTTGTACCTGTGCCTGGTCATGTGTCCCACTGACCCAGACCCTGACCCATGGACATGACTTTCTGGCTTCACTTCAGACCTCCTCCTGATTTGGCTGTGTCTGACACCAGTTGCACTTAGCCATCATGTGAGGATGGTTGGTAATGAGGATTGCTGTTTAAAAATAGCCATCCTGTAAGATAACAGATCAAGTATTGGACTGTACTCTCTTCCATGAGTTAAACCTCAAAGCAATGCTCTTACAAAAGCTTAGTATGTGACATGGCATCAGCTGAGCACAATAACTGATAGGGCCATGTTCTTAGGGTAGAAAAATTACAACATAAAAAGAAAACATTAAAAACCTCCGTGAGATTTATATGTACAACAAAAGTAGATTAAACTAAAAGTTTTTCTTTGGGATATGAATATACGCAAGAATATTAATTGCAACCCAGTTGAATAGTGATAACTTGATCACACTTGATTCTGGGTCCATAGGATGAAGTATTTGAGGGACCAGTTAGCTTGGATGCAACTCTAGGCTAATTTGTTATACTTTTCTCCTGGCAGGCAGATGACCTGAATTCAAGCCTCGAATGGCTGCTTCACATTAAACATTCCCCAATTCTCTTATTCCCCAGGTGAGTGCTTTAATCACACCGCTATCAAACAATATTTCGTCTCGTTCTTTCATGCTCCCTCTCCTTTTCCTTTCCGGGATTTCAGCTCTCATTTTAATTGTTGAGAAGGCTTTGAAAATGCAGCCTGAGTAAACTATTACCTTAATGCCTGGTGAGCTTGAATCAGTCTCTGTGAGATGTGTCAATGCCCCGTTAACAGCATAGAAAGTCCACGAAAATATCAAGGTTTGAAACAGTGACATTATTAATGGTTTCTCTGCTCTCAAACTACATAAAGCAGAAAAAGAAACACTCTGTGTA
Organism: Tringa solitaria; assembly: GCA_026413425.1. Lineage (NCBI taxonomy): Eukaryota > Metazoa > Chordata > Aves > Charadriiformes > Scolopacidae > Tringa > Tringa solitaria. Next base: position 1,518,201 of record JAOXJM010000012.1, read on the forward strand.
GTGGCATAATTTTCAATTCTTTCCTTTTTCTCAGCTTTTCTGTATTAATGATATATTGCCTTGTGATACTGGGATAATCAGCCTCTTCCGTGAACTGCACAATTAAAATACAGGCTTTTTTTTTTTTCAATAAAATACTGTGGATTGCTCTGCTGTTTGGCTTCCAAAAATCATTTTCTCACCTATTTTTTTTTTCCTTTTCAGTTACCTGACATACACGGTTGAATTCAGCCACCTCTTCTGAAGGAACATTTCTGGTTTAAATTAAAAAGTCAGGTCTGATCCTGCATATGGTGTTCTCTTTCCACACTGAGGATTCAAGCTGACAATGTACCAAATCATTTTTCATTGTTTCTGCCAGGCTGATGATGTGAAATGTAATTTCTCAAGAAAGAAACAAATACTTGGTCGTCCTTTATGAAATGGGTATTTTAAAGGGGTCAACTTTTTTGCTATCTATGATGACAAAAGAGGTATTGTAAGTGATGTATTTTCATTCTTCAGCATATACTAAAAAAAACCCTGAATGGGGAAATCATGAAGGACTCTGAAGATTGTTCCTTTCTGGATTTTTAGCCTGTTTTCATTATTTTTACAGGGGGCAATGTTTTCCTAATATTCATATCTAATGCTATTCAGATTGGAGGAGCTGAGAAATGGCTGCAAAAAACTCTGATCTGAAGAATGGTTACAGAGCAAATGTTAAACACATAATTTCCACCATAAACAATTCGATGCTTGTGACTAAATATGGGCTGTGTGTTTACTCCCACTGGTTTAAACTAAAATATTTCTTTTTTGTAATTGCAGCAAGCTAAGAGCATACACAAAAGACTGTGAAAGGAGCTGTATTGGCTTAAACCAAATATTGGTGTGGCCAAGTTACCCTGTTCACGGTCTCTTGTCTTTTCACTTAAGTGAATTTAGCTCATCCACAGTAACGCAGGTCCCTCTAGTTTAGCTGGGCATTAAATTTAAAAAAAAAAAAAAAAAAAAAAGGAAAGGAAAGAAACAACCTGGTTCTCCTAGGAGCTGGGAAAGATGTAAATGAAATATCTTCTCCAGAGACTGCCTGGTGTAATATCTCAGCAGAGCTATGATTGAGAACTGAACAGTTTCATAAATTGAATGGAAATTGGCTGCAATACACAGTAGGTTTGTTCCCTTTGAAGCTGAAAAAATACAGTCTGCCAATGAAGCATTTAATTAACATTTAGCAAAGTAGCCTGCACTGCTCTGAGTTAATTAGGCAGCCATTCCATTGTTAATAATGCAAGCAATTAATGCAGATGTATTCAATGGCAAGTTAACTGCAGCACTTGTGTTTAAATGCTCTTTGAGAAGCCTGAAGAGTTGCTTGCTATATGACTACAAGGATACTTTAAGAAAAGAGGTAGCCTATTTTGGCTGTTTGAGCTACTCATGGCATGTTAATAGCTGGCTAATTGTCATAATGCAGTGATTTAAAAAAATTAGTTAGTGGTTGGGTGGCTGCTTGTAGGACCGGTCCACCCTGAGTGTTCAGGTGATGCTGCTGGTGACTGGACAACCTCATTTAAAGATGTCATTGGTGCTACTAGAGCTCTTGCTTGGATACTAGAGCCTCAGAAGAGGTTTCTGAGGACCTTCAGGGGGCTTCAGAAGAAGGAGGCTTTCCCTTTAAAGAGTGTGCAACCATCTACAGTGCATTTAACCACGTTCTGGCTGTGGGTCAGGCTTGGGATCAGGTTGTGGCAACTCAGGATTCTGCTGGAAAACTGAGAGACATGGGTAGTAAAAGTGTCAGATTTGAAGCCCAGATTGGAGATTGATTAGATTCCCTCTCAAAATCTTTCTCAGCCCCGTGTTTTATCCCACTCCATGGCTGTTCATTCACAGCAAATCTAGTGCTTGGCTTGATGTACTAATTTCCTAGTGAACCAAAATAGAATGCTAAAGAATGAAGAGCTCAAGATCGTATTCCCAACAGTTGTGCCAATATGATTTTGAGCAAAACATGTTTTTAAGTATGTCCACCCTTGTAAAGCACCCTAAGGACATGCTGAGAGAACTGCCTTCAAGAGGTCAGGGCCGCTCCAATATTTGCTCAGCCATCGGGCTTAACTACGCCTCTCCATGTGATATTTTCCTGGTGTCTGGAAATGAGGGTCTGTCCACACCATTAGGTCACATCATCTGACCTCTCTGCACATCACAGGTTATTAAGTTTAATTACTGCCTGAGTGAAATAACTTGAGTTGGATTGAATCCCACCTTGCTCTGAGAAGAGCTGTTAAGGGGTGGAGAGTGTAGCAAAATTTAATCGCCCTCCCTGCCACATTTATTTCTCAAATTCTCAGTTGAATTGACTTGGTTTTAATTTCCAGATTCTTCTCTTGCCTGTATCCACTAGACTAAAAAGATCTAAATATACTTCTTTTTTTTTTTCTCTTTTCTTTCTGAAGTCCTTCAATGCTGCAATTAAGTGGCCTTTTGATCTTCTTAACAGCAAGCAAACCAAAGCAAGTTCAGTGAGACTCTTTTTTGAAAACCTTTGTCTGGGCACTGAACAGAGGTAAGGATTTGTTTGTTTTTTTTTCCTGCAAGCCTTTGTTTTGTCAGGATTTATTTTCATACTTAAGCAGAAGCATCTCACTGGGAAAACATAGAGGTCAAAAACCTTCCTACCTCTCACTAACTCACACTAATACATTCAAATAACTCCTTACTGCAGCATTACCCTGAGCTGTGTTGCTTAACTGATTAATTTGCTAGATTTTACTAATTGTCATGGATTGCTTGTTTATTCTGTAGATGAGGTCTAAATTCTTTTCTCCCAACCATAGATCCTGGTTTCTGTTGTCATTCCCTGCATTTTGCTTGACTGGATTCAGCCAACTCCCTGCACGGCTCCTTCCACCTCTTTTTTTTTTTTTTTTTTTTTTTTGTTGCTGTTGTTTTTTATTCTCTTCTCTACTGGCAAGGAGGACATCTTTAACGGCTGCCACTTTATATTTATTCTGAGCTCACCAGTGAAAAATATGGCTTAGGGTTGGACCCCTTATCAGAACAAACGTTCCCTTAGGAAATTTTGATCTGAGAAATGTTAGATTTCTGTGTTAGGATGTGTTGTGTGGGACAAAAACAAGCAGGGAGTCAGTAGGAGTTCCCTGGAGCATTCCTGTAGATCCAGACAGAGTAGCCAGGGCACCCAAGGGCACAGGTCATGTCATCCTTAGGTAGACATCTAAAACAAACAGATTAATTATTCCCACTTGTTTGCTCACCTGGTCACCTCTAGATGTCTACCATTAAAGCATCTCTAGATAGGTGAGATGAATCACAGAATCATATGGGATTGGAAGTGACCTCTGGAGATCATCTAGTCCAACCCCCTGCCAAAGCAGGTCAATAGTGACAAAGCGAATCATAGTGACAAAGCCCATATTAGAGGTTTTGGCTGGAATTCTGAGCCCTAATTAAAAAAAGCTCCTGATTGCCTATGCTTTCTGTCTCTTTCTTGGGGTCTTTATGCCTGATGCAGTATCTCCTGAAGGTAGGGTGGAGATCTCTAACCTTCTTTCCCCACCATCCGATCTTAAAGGCTGGGAGCAAGGGTGGGATTTACCATTCCAGGGAGTGATGTTTGGGGCTGAGCCTTCTCCATTGCCTCCATGCAAGGAAAGGAGCTGTCACAAGGAGAAGCCAACACCGCAGCTGTGTGAGGCAAGATCTAAGAATGATTGTTTCATAATAAGGAGAAATACCTCTTGTCCGGCATTTATTCAAAAAAATGGTCATTAAGATGAGCCTGTCTTTTCTGCCAAATTAGAGTTAGCAACAGAACCCAGGATCTCACACTCACAGCTAAACTTGTGACTTGGGAAGATCAAGACTAGATTTGCATTTAATCTGGGCAGCTGAGGCGTGTCTACCCTCAGACCTCATGTAGTCCTATGGATATTCACAGATTTCAATTCATAATTAATTGCAAACAACATATGGCTGCATTTATTTACACCAGCTGAGAAGCAGGGATATGAGCTGCTATTTATCCTGCCCTTGGAATCTGCAAAATCCCTGTTGTTTGGTGTTAGTTGGATTTTATGCGAGATGATGGATTGAGCCTGTTCTCTGCACTGGGTAAAGAAAATGCACAGGGTGGGTGGCTCAGGCATGAAATTGCACATCAAGGGCAAATGAGAATTAAAAGTATGACGGTCTATAGAAATAAGAATGGTAATAATAAACCAAAACATGAAGAGTTAACCAAGTGGGTTTGCCCAGGAAGGGTGCAAATCTGACTTTCAGATCCATGAAGCCCTACATAAGTGATACTCGCTTGTCTGAAGCAGCTCTCAATCACACCTGTACCTCATGTGCCATCCAGCCTCTCCTGACAGTCCCCATCTCTGATGGCAGAGTCCACCTGTGCACAAATCTACACTCCATCACCCCATTGCCTTGGCCATGAATGGTCACCAAGTGGGGAGGTGTCAAAAGGGAAGATGAAGAAGCAGGTTAGGTGTCCATCTGGTGGGGACACCTATGCAGGGGCTGTTTTGGAGCCCCACCATGGTCTCACACCCCAGGTCTTCCCCTTGCAGCCTCCAGACACAGCCCTCTCTCTTAAATGTGACCCGAGAGCTGTCACATTTAAAGAAGCCAGCCTCAGGCAGTGGCATCTCCAATGCTTTTTAGCTGATAGGGATCACAACAACCGATTTTGTAGTAGTCTTGGGTGTGTGGGTGTCTTTGTGCGCACAAGCACAACAATGGAGGTTTGGTAACATTGTTGTACGAAACAAGAGCAGCATAGGTTATTTGTTATCAAAATAAGCAGCAAGAAAGAATATTTACTTGTTATTGATTGGAAGACATAAAAAATGCTCCTTCCTTTGTAAAAGATGCTTAACTTTCTCTTAAGCAAACCTTTTTCTGCTCAGCTTGAGCTGCATGCATTGATGCCAGTATGGGGGCTTGGGTTATTTTGTAGGCACACAAGTGCAGGACAGCTTTAAAACAAATACTTCATGTGTGTTAAGAGGCTTCCATGCGAGAGCCTGGGCTGAAGGCAAAAGAGGGACTCAACATACTGTCTCTATTTAATAGCCATCCCTTTCCCAAGTGACAGAGGACAGAATTCCTCCCCCCTTGCACCCATCTCTGCATGTATTATTCTGTGCACCCTGATGAGCATCTCTCATACGATGGGCTGCTGGTGCTGCAGTGTTTGAAGATAGATGGCCAAATCCTCTGTCGGAAAGGACCATGCACAGCATCCCTGAGCCTAAATTATCCATGCCTTTCTGGGAATCCTGCACATTAATGGAAACATCTGGGTAGTTTTGCCATCCAAAAAGTAATGGTTATTTAATAGTGTAAATCTTTTGCCTGGCATTTATACTTCAACACCCGCAGCAAGTTGATAAATAAAACCTCTAACACTTCAAATTAAACTGCGCTCAGTTAATTGCATTCAAGATGTTTAACAGCTTTGTTGGTGCTCATTAAATAATACTTGATTCCTGGGAACATGTTTGTTCAGTGTGAACCTCCCTCCTTTGTGCTCCCACAGTATTTTATACTCCTCTTGAACCTGTGACAGGTTCAAGGGAAAGACTCCCAGTTTACACAGGTAGATAAGCAAAAGCTTTGCATTATGACTCCTAAGCATCCCTTCTTGCTTCCATGCTCTTTTCCCTCTAGTTGTGCCTTTCACTCCACAGGGATAAGCCAGCAGGGGTGTGGAAGTATTTTGCCCTCTGTTCAGACCCAGTAGTTGGGTTTCCTCTGCAGAAATCAGTGGGGCATCGCTCAAAGAGTTGCTGCCTGCATCCTCCCTGGTGTGCTGCTGTCAACGGACCTGGGGGTCTACGTGAACAAGGAAACCAGCAGACCTTGAAACCCAAAGTAATATCCAGAGAAGAAATTGAACAGCCCCACAGGGCTGCTTAAAAATTTCGATGATGGTTGTGATGCCAAAAGAAAAGGTGAGTCAAGGGAGAGCAGAATGGGCAAGCCTTGGGCCAGTTGGTGGCTTTCCCAGGGATGGATCAGGAGCACCCCCTCCTCCATCACTGCACTGCAGTTTGCAAAGGGCAGTTTTTTTGGTGCAAAGTCCTCCCTCTTTGTGGCTGAAACAGGTTGTGCAAGATTCCAAGGTTATGACTCAATCCCATCCTATCAGGGTGATAGTGTTGGGCCTCAGTTCCCCATTTACAGCTTTCACAGGACAAGGAAAAAAAAAGAAAAGAAAAAGCGAGACCAAGAAAGCAGATAGCGCTGCTCCTGAGTGAATCAAATCATCCTGACAGCTAATCTCATTTTAGCTGTGTGTTGTTGTTTCATCAAAGTCTCCCCAAGAAAGAGAGAGGCAGGTGAAACCCTTGTCTCTGCTCCTGCCTGCAAGGGGTCTCTTTGCTTATCAGCCAGCACTCGGAGGATCAATCCAGAGCAGCTGGGAGACAGCCCTGATAAGGATTTCAAGGCACACTCTCAGGACGCTTCCCAGCCTGCCTTGTTCTGCCTGATTCAAATATCCAAGAGGGAAGGTTTACTTTAACTGAGGACAAAATGACTGAGCTAAAATCTTGGGGGCAGAGGAGTGACAGGGAGTTGACCTGCTGTATGTGGTACCTGAGGAACTTTCTTTCTCTTCCCTTTCTTTGCAGATTTTTCACTGTAGACGTTGTTTTTGCTTTAAAAATGAGACTTCTCTGGTTGTAAAAAGATTTGATTTTCCTGATATTTCAGTAGTTGAGTAAGAATTATATAATAATTCACACATCCCTGAGATTTATGCCTCCAGCATCACCTGAATGATGCTCTAGGTGTGCTACTAAGTTACATTTTCTAATGCGGGCTGGTTTACTCCCAAAGTTTTGTTTCTCTTGTGATGTATCCTATCCCAGAGCACAAACACAGAAAAAAGATAGAGATGGATGGGTCTGACAGATGCTTTCTTAAGGATCTGAGAAAGCTGGCTATCAGGGACAGAAAAGCTATCTGCTAACAATTGTGCAAACATTTAATTTCTTCTCATCTCTGCAGGGTAGAACTAGGAAGAACCTCATTTGGTTTGTAACCCACCCAAAACCCTTTTTATGAGTTAGAAGGTCTGCAGGTAGCCTTTTTCCCCATTTCAGGCACATGTGTTGATGTATAAGATGCCTTTATGTGGTTTATTTTTCTTTTTAATATTTTTTTTTCTTAAATTAAATATGGAAATGTAAAAGTGTTTTGGATTTGGCTTTTTGTGCCTTTTATTATGCGGTAATGCCATCTTGTGGACATTGCTAAGAACAAGAGTTGGAAACTACACCTAAATCATATTCATGTTTGCAAGTCCTGTCACTCAGAGCAGGAGCAGTTTTTTCGGGATGGAAAAGTGTGGAAGATCTGCCATCCACACTCCCTGTATTTCAGGTGGGGTCCTCTCTAGTTTGATCCTGTGGCTGCTTTTAGGAATTACAACACATATCTGCAACTAAATTTTACTGGAACAGCTATCTTCTATTTCTGTTTCAGCTGAAAAGCATCCAGTTCAAGTGCTCCACAATCACCCCCAGGGAAGTAGCTAGAGGCGTTAAGAGCATCTCAGTTCCTTTCCTCATCCTCATTTATTCCTCACCTGGATTCACATGACAAAGTAGACACACCCTTGATAAGAAGGTGATATGGTAAGCCCTTGGGATCTTGTGTAGGCCCTCAGAAGCTCTGGAAAGGATGCTTTTCTGTCTCCTAGTGCAGGGGGTTAATGCTGTTAGAGGGTTGTGCTACTCTCTTGTTCTGACTGGGAAGGTGGTCCTAGAACCAGGAAAAGAAAGCCCCTCTAAAGCTTTTCTCCAGTTCTTGTCCCATTAGAAAAGGAGAATATTGCCTAGTTTTTGGGACTGATACCAAGGAAGTCTCTAAGAGCTCACTCAGAAAAACCCGTGTCTGGTCCTGAGAGTTGAAACAAGGCTGGTAAAGCTGGGGAACCATCAATGCTTTGGGGATCGCAAAGCAAAGGAGGAGGAGGAAGATGTTTCTGGAGCAAGACACAAGAAATGGGTGAGAACTGATTGCATGATTCCATTATTCTAATGTCCTTAAGGCTAAACCTATCCTGTATTGACTTGAGCCACAAACTTGGTTAATAGTTGCTGCCTTCATCAAATACTTGGGGTGGTTTTTTTTTTTGTAAAAAACTGACTGAGCTGGTGCAGTTGCTTTCAAATCCCTTCTGTTCACTGAAAAATAGAGCAGCAGAGCCCTAAACTGATTCTTTTCTGTGTTGTGCTGTACTGAATCTATTTATCACACTAAGACTCAGCAAGCCAAAACTCTGTGATCTCCTAGCAAATAATTTCCTACCTCTCCACTAATATAGATCTGTAGCAGGCAGATGTAATAGTCTGATTCTTGTTGAATTACCTGTATGTGTTACTAAGAACTCAAACCTTAAAGCAGATGTTGCCTTATTGAATTGCACATAAACTATTCATTTGTTTGCTTGTCTGAACACAGATTTTTAAACGTATTTTAGGTGCTCATCACTCACCACCTTCAGCACTTTCGATATCTAATGACTTTGTATGTTGTTTTCTACAATACGTTTCCTGAGCTGTCACTAGATGAATAAACTTTCATGGGTGTCTGGTTCTTGCTACCAATGTTTTTAGGTAACCAAAAAAAACTTTAGTTTTTTTTTTCTGCAAGCAGTGCATGGTGTGATGTGTTGATTTGCCAGCTTGGGAGGTTTTTCATGCCTCTAACCCTAAATAAGCTGCTGATGCCAGAGCCAATTTTTAATGAGCAACAAAACAATTAGGACAAAAATTTCTTTATGATTTGATGCCTCTGAACCAAGAAAAAGCAGCTAGTTAAACCCCTTCACCAGTCTACCTGCATTCTAAAGCTCCTGCTGTTAATTATGAGGCTTATTTTACATGGTGTATGGAATCACCAGAGTTAACTTTGCTCAGTTTCTTGTGATTGTTTGCAAAGGGTGTTGTGGCATGTGAGGAATTAGCATAAGCTTCATTTATTGAGATCAGGCAAGTTGCAGAAGCAGATATCACTCAGACTTTGGGTGGAGGGTGTGGTGTTTGCCCAGGAAGGGAAAAAAGGGGAAAAGAAAACAGAGGAAAAATGCTTGTACTTGCTTTGAAAATGTGAATGTCTGGTTTAAAGAGAGTATGGGGATGTAACAGAAAGGCTATAAGGGAAGGACTGATACAGGCCACCTACAGTAGCCAAAGAGGTGGCTGTGGCAACAAGAAGTGACTTGATTCACCCAATACCAGCAGAGACAACAACAGATAGATGGCTATGCTCTTTGATTAGATTAGGGCTACAATAAGATGCAAATTAAAAAATAATAGTGCTAGGGAGCACTAGAAATCATTTTTTTGCAGTACTCTATTTTTAGAGCTGGCCCAGCAAAGCCATATTCTCCTAAACAGGCTTCTTGGAGGTTAGGGCTGGCATTGCCTGGGGGTGTTCCACACCAGGAGCTTGCATGTGGCCACTCTGTTTTGGAGAGTGCTCATCACTCATGAGGAACAAGAGCAGAAGTGATGCAGAAAGCTAAGGCACGCAAGACCTTTCTTCAGTCACTTTAAAATGCTTCCTTGCTCCACTTATGAAATTAATTTTAATGAGCAATTAGGGCCACAAGCCAGAATAAGAGAATGGTTAAAAAAATGTCTACAAGATGTAGATGTATCTCAGTCCATATGGCTGGATGACACCCTTCCTGGAGTAAGTAAGGATTTGATGTAATCTCTGAGTTGATGGGATTTACCTTCAGGGACTGGGGACAGGCTCTGTCCCTCTGCTCACCTGTCCCTAACAGGAAAAAGAGGTGGTTCAAGGGAATTCTAGTCAGTGTAACTTTTTTTGATGGAAGAAATAAATGCATATATACTTTGAAAAAGTCTAGACAGTAATAAGAAGATGGGAAAGAAATGGGTTTATCATGTTTGACTCATGTCAAACTGATCTATTTTTTTTTGTATGAAGTTATAGTTGACTCAAGGAGAGAATTTTGATGGGATTATGATGATGTCCTCAGTGATACTCTTGTAAGGAAGCTCATGATCATAGTTTGCAATGCACAGTGAAGCTGGTTTATGCTCTTCCCAGAGACTCAGCTGCAAGTGCATGAAGCTGGATGGAGGAACTCAGTGGGGAATTGGCCATACTTGGAGAGATCCTCAAAGTGTGCTGGGAGAGTGTCTGACTCCATGCCACTACAGTCACCAGGGGTGAGCCAGTGTCTTTCTAGTGCCTGGGTCCAAAAAAAGAGTTTTTTAAGTACTGAAAGACCTGCTGAAATCACATTTAAAGTCTTGGCACCTGGAATAGAGTTGGGGAGATTAATGACAGAACTGGCTGTAACTGCAAACCTCTTGAGGCTTCTTATCTCCTCTTGTGGGACAGCACCACAAGAGGTCACACGAGGTTTTTATGGTTGTGTGACAGGGCAGGACCATGTCTATAACATGCATTTGGGCCTGAATGTGGTACTGGAGCTGAAAACAGTCCTAGCTGTTGCACAGCCCTATAGTCTCTCTTCTGCTCTGGGGTGCCATTAGCTAGGACCTGTTGATAAGTATGCTGCAAGCCATGGTGGCCCATCTGTTGTTCCTTCAAAGACCCCACCTGCCTCTCCCTCAAAAACCCCTCACTCTGTCGCCCCATGACACCAGAGACCAAAGAGCCTCAACCTGTGACCTCCATGGCCATCTGGTCTGTAGTCCTCCAGGAACAAGTCCTACTTGGGGTGGTGCTGTGGTTGGTGCAAGGCAGAGAATTACCACTTACTGACTGCCAGGACAAAGATGGCAAAGATACCAATCACCTGCCAGAGGCGCAGCCCCCAGATCACCACCGTCTCTGAAGTGACAGGGTCCGGTTTCTTTTTTGGGGGTTCTGTGGTGGCCTGGGAAAGAGGGAGAAAAAGAAAGGAGAGAGAAATTTTGAAAGGGTCCCTCAAACAGTCAGGAAGATATCAGTAGCACAGGAGATGGTGGACCCCAGTTTATTGCCCCCCCCCCCAGTTTTAAAATCTTTGAGGAATAGAGACTAAACTAAAGAGCTTGTATCTAAAGCTCCACTGGCTACTGAGTATATCTTCAACATCATGGGAGTGTCTAGGTCAAATAGCCTTATGGATAGCTGCCTTTGGCAGAAGAAACTTATCTGGAGTGACCATTTAGATGGAAATGGGGCAAGGACCTGATGGACTTGGTAGTAGCTAAAAGTTGGATAAATGAGGACCCTAAATCTTGTTGCAGACTCAGTCCTTAGTTCTTGTGTGCCTCAGTTCCCCATCTCTGAAATGGGGTTGAACATGTTTCACAGGTGTGTTAGGAGAACAAACAAGTTGTCAGACCAACTCATGTGGTCCCAGTGCAGCGATGATATGGTAGAGTCACACATATCATTTATTCTCTTGCCTTATGGCTTAGAAAATCAAAGGTTAACAACCCCTTGCTGCTAATCAGCTTCATGTTGTGATGTGTTGTGGTGCAGGAAATCAGAGTGTTAAAACCTGCTAGTGACCTTTCAGGAGGGTTGTTAGCAAAACACCTTCATTGCCTTATATCTGAATGTAGGACCTGATCTGCACTGCCAATAGCCTTTTGATAGAAGCTGAAAACACTTCAATTCTAAAAGAAATATCTCCTAAACGGGCACATCTGATTCCCTGCTGTGCCCTTCCCTTCTTAGCCCATGAAAGTGCTGTTAAAACACAGCTGTAATGGATACCACAGTGTGAATTGGAGCCGGAGCTGCTCTCCAATTACTTGCCTATTTCTGCAATACAAGCCATATTTTAGTCTCTTCCTAATGAAGGATGCTTCCTGCTGTGTCTGGAGTGCTTTGTCTCCCAGGGGCACCCGATTCAGAATCCATCTGTGGTGAATAGGATTGTTGTCTGAGTTTGTCTCTTCTAAGTTGCCTTGGCCACAGCTCATTGCAATTTGTGGTGGCCACCCTTCTCCCATAGTGCAGGGACTGGCCATGGGGAGTCAAATGCCAGCATGCCTACAGGTGAACTGAGGGAGAAATAAAGTCTGGCCAGAGTGGTGTGGTATGTGGAGGCCTCTGGGACAATCAAAGAGGTAGGAATCTGTGACACTCAACACTGAAAGATCTCCCTTTTCCACTGCTTACAAAACATCCAGCAATGAAGAAAAGAAATCGGAGCAGCTGGGGTAGACAGAAGCCCACAAACGTGAATATAAGAAGTTCCACCTAAACATGAGGAGGAACTTCTTTACTCTGAGGGTG
>JAOXJM010000012.1:1541628-1552612 GCA_026413425.1 Tringa solitaria
TGTTTGCTGTGTGAGGTGATGGGGAAACCACCCGCCCAGGAAAAAAAAAAAAAATCGGTGTAAGAATCGGGTGCAGTGAAAAGGGAATACGGGATGCTGTGTTAGGAGGTCTCCTCAGCAGACAACAGACGGTGGCAGCATCGAGGCAGGGAATTATGCATCTGCCTCAGAAGCTGTGCAGCTTGGTCCTCCTTTCCCCAATGCAAATCCAGTCCTGGGCTCCGAGATCCCAAGCAGTGATTCTTTGAGCTGGTTTTAATGCTTTTGAGCTTGATTTCTTAAGGAAATGGGGCTCTTGGACGTGATGTTTTGCTTGCCATTCTCTTCCCTCCTCTGGAATTCTAAAACTTTGCTGTTTTAATTCGGCTGAAATAGGCCAAGGGATAAAGGTCTGTGAGGTGTTGAATTTCTGTGCATTTCCATTAAAAAAGTGCGCCACTGGGTAGAAAGTTAAATCAATTGTAGACCCCATGGAAGGAAGAAGGACAATACGTGGGTGATTCTTGCTGGACACACCAGGCAGAGATGCTACAACCAGCCAAGCCACGTGGAACTTCAATTTGTGCCCGCATCTTGCTAGGCACGGGGCATAAATCCATGAGCGAACTGGGCTGCCAATCCTTGTTGCTTATGGGACCATTTCCTTGCAGAAAACATTGTCAAAGAGTGAGTCTGCTTAAGAAGAACTTGTAGAAATGCACCTACCATGCCCTGGGTCAAAGACAGTACGAGCTTCCAAGCCTCTGGGTTGTTATTTCTGGAGTGCAGTTTATTATTAGTGCCTTGCCCATGGGCTGGACTTCCAACATTGTTCCCCTCCTTTTATTCACCTCTCAAGAGGTGTAGTTTTTTGTTGTTTTGGTTTGGTTTTTAATGCACTGAGTAAGTGGGACTGTGACTTTCCTGCAGCTGATGGGGATCCATCTCCTCTTCGTGCGCTCATGAACCAGGATTGCCATGGCATCAAACCACTGCTGGAAAATATTTGTGCCAAAAGCTCTGCAGAAACAGCACAAACAAACCTGATCTTTTTTTTTTTTCTTTCCCAACCTCCAGATTTCTAATTCTATATATAGGTCACTGAAGTGGAATGCCTCCTTTGGTTTTCAGGGGAAAAAAAAAAGAAGTAGATTTTTACAAACTCCAAACCTTTTAGCACTTTGTAACTTCATTTCACCTTCTTTCCTTGGGATAATTTCAAAATACCTGGAGTAGATCAGTGCACAATCTCCTGCTGGGACTTTACATTATGAGATTTCATGGTATTCCTTCGAGGTTTTCAGAGTTGCGTGGGGCTTTTTCCTTCCTTTTAAATTTTCTTTCATGACAAGGAGGCCAAACAAAGTCTTTATATACAAGCATCTACTTCTGTTTTGATGACCTGACTCCTCAAGCTGGATATTTTGTGAATATTAAAAAAAAAAAAAAAAAGTGTTGCAAACCTTTTGAATTTAACAATGGTGAAGAAGTGGGCTTTGTAGAGAGAGAAGGGAAATAGTTGCCTTTTGCCATATACAGCCCCGCCAGTGATGACCTCTCACCGGATAAAGTTACTCACAGCCCACAGTGCACATGCCGTTGTGTACTCACCGATTAGTGGATGACCACCCATCTCTTAGTGAAACCACAGGCGCTGTTGAACTTGTCAGCTTCCTATTTATAGCTCGGGCCTTTTGCATCCTCTTGGGAAATAAATGAAATGCGGCTCTTGCTAAATATGTCGCCTCGCCAATCACTGCAGCACTGGCGTTGCTACGCAAAAGCACAGTAACACAGATTGGGAGAACATTTGGGAGAACATCTTGAACTGTGAGAGAGTTTGCTCAGCGCCCCAGGGGTCAAACAACTGAAAGGGGATGTGGCTCTTTCCTGCCTAATCATCTCCCCCACCCTGGGGTTTCTTTGCTCTCTGCTTGCATTTGGAAGGATGGTCAAATGGATGAAGAGCCGTGGGGGACTGGAGGTCTGGTTTCCTTGGAAATGCACCAAGCGCAGAAGAAGAGCGCAGGGAAGGGAGTCTCCTTGCTTTTATTGATCTCTGACAAATAGCTGGGCTTTCTTATCAGAGACTTCTAATGTAAACGTCTTTTGTGAGAAGGTTGATGGAGAGAGAAGCTGTGTGTCCCACATGTGCTCGTGCTCACATGTATCACAAAACACTGATGATGGAAATCTGAGACTGGACCGGTGGGTAATTTTTGTGCACCTCACGGCTCTGTTACGCTGCTCATTCTTCTGGGTGCACATTCATTCCTTTCCTTCATGGGCTTCGAAACACCTTGAAGCTGTGGTGATGAGCACTGTGCAGGGCTACAGTCTATAGAGAGGGAAATGTTTCTTCACCATGTAGAATGGCTGTTTCTGAATGGGTAGGAAGAAGGCATTTAAGGGAAGGTGGAGGGTCCCCTTTCCTGCCCAAGTTCATGTCCTGTGGGTTCATGTCTGTCCAACCATCCCCAGAGCTCCCATGCCCTCCAGCAATTAGTTTCAGGATTTCTCTCCTCTCCTCACTCTTTCCCCAGAACATCGAGATCCAAAGGCCATGTGCTTCCTTGCTTTCCTGGGTGTTTGGAGATTTCCAAGGAGACCAGGCTCCCAGTTCCCCATCGCTCTTCAGCCCAACCATGAGCAAAGAGGAGGCAGCCTTAGGGCAAGGGAGAAGAGCTGGGAGCCAGGAGAGGGGAAAAGCCAGGAGAAGGGAGGAACAGTCCTTAAATGCCTTTAGCTACAGTTTAATCCCCAGAGCATCACCAAATGGTTTTTCCTTCCTCTTCACAGCTGCCTTTTAGGTATTTGAAGGTTGCCCTCGGTCCCTGCAGACTGTGGCTAGGAAATCTCCTTAGTAGAAGCGTGGGGGCTGCATTTGTCTTCTGCCAGCTCAGTCACAACTTGCCTGCCCTGTGCCCCACAGAAGCAGGACAAGCTTCCCCACGGAGCTGACGGCAAACTCAGGAACACCCCGAACACTTGCCTTGAGGGAGCGGCAGCCGCATCACCCCTCCGTGGCTGCCGTTTCCCTTTAAACCCTCTAAAAGCCATTCAAGTATTGAGTTGCTTGCTGAAACGTTGATGTGGAGACGGGCCAAGGGATGGCAGGCTGCCAGGGGTTTCCATGTCTACCAAGAATGTTTTGCAGTGCACCTTGGGAGGGGAGCAATACTTCCTCGATTTTTTTTTTTTTTCCTTTCTTTTCTTTTTTTTTTTCCCCTCCCCTTAAAGTGAGTAAATAAAGCAGCTGAAAAGTTAGAGCAGACAGCTTTCGCCACCAGCTCTTTCCATTCACATGGCTACACATCCTGGCTGACAGCTCAACCCATGGTAAGAGGGACTTTTTTTGCTCAGGTGGTGTTGGGCTGCGGGGAGATGCTACTGAACTGCTATTGAAGTGGTCTTGTGGGAGATTGTGGTCCTGTTGCAAAAGATTTAGCTCTGTGCCATGGTGAAGATCGGGGGGTTAGAGCTTGGGAAACGGGGTGATGTTCAGTGCAGGACAGTGTTTCTCTCCAAAGTTTATCACTTGAGTATTTTGTAGGGTTAGGAAAGGATGCTTCCGCGTTTAAGACGCAAGAAAGTTTGGGGAGGCTGCGAGTTCAGCAAAATCCTACCATCTCTGCCTCCGTAAAACAGGAATGCTGCTCATTTCCTACTTGCATTGTGGCAAATAGTCACAAAATCCCTTCCGGAGCTGATAGGGCGTGTGCCGCGGGAGCGGGGTATAATGGTGCGATTCACCGCACTGCTGTGGGACAAGGTGCCTTTGTTTCTCCAGCACCATGTTTCTGGGCGGTTGGACTTGTTATGCAGCCGATGTGCCTCGCAGTTGCAGGTGCCTTCCAGCCCAGTGGACAGGACCTTCTTGTGCCCCTTTAGCTGCTGAAGGGAAAGACTGGATACAACCAACACGGTGCTATGGAAAGGTTGACCAAAGGCAAGGAGAAGGACACTGATTTTGTGTGGCTACAGAAGGAAAGTCACCTCCTCCTGGTTTGCTGTGTCTCCAGGGACAGTGTTGCAGTTACTCACCCTTGCTCTTACAGCAAAGGTGGGTAGCTGGTGGCCTGACTGGTCTATGCTCCTATCTCAGTGGGGAATTTGGGAACTGGGAGGCGTAGGAATTGGGGGTAAGACTTGGCCGAGACTTGCTCTGCTCTTCAGAGTTGCTTATGTGCTGGCTGGCCCTTGTCATCTTCTCTTATGCTGCCTGTCTTTGAGGAGACCTTTCTCAGCCGTCTCAAATCAAATAGTGGCTTTCTCAGGAGGTACCCTTAAAACCTGTCTGGGTGATGGGGAGGGACTGGTCCTGGCTACACAAATACCTCATACATTAAGAAAGAAAATCTAGTTGACTTCTGCTCTCTGTTCTCCTTCAGTGTGTCTCTTGCCTATCTGTAGCTCTGCACCCTTGCTCCTCTTTCATGTCTCCATGTGCCAGATGCCTCTGGCTGTTGGATTCCTCTGATCTACCGCCTGGATGAATCTGGCATAGCTTGCCAAGGAGTGGGAAGAAGGCCCCAGCATTGCAGCTGGGGTTCTGCCACCCTGCTCAGAGCATTTGGAAGAGCCTTGATAAGTCACTGTCCTCCTGTGGTCAAGCACTCAGATCTCTGTGCTCTTCCCTGGCTGGGCTGTTCAGCAGCACAAAAGACTCACACAATTAAATACTCGCTTATCTCACTGGTGCTGTTTCTCTGTCCAACTTAGACAAATTTTCACATTATTTTCAGAGTGGAAAGGGTTGTAATCATTCTGCAACAAAGAACGAGTGATATAACACTTTTTTATTATTACAAAGTTTTCTGGAAACTTAGCCATCCAACTACCCATGAAAAGTCTTCAGATAAGTTTGCAGAGAGGAAGAAGCTGATGTGAGCTGAAAGATGACAGCTTGGTGCTTTACTTAGGAAAGTGGGGTTTTCTTTGGTCTGTTTTCCTGCTTTGTGGCTATCTGCATGTATAGCAGCTCCTATGGAATTAGGACTGACTGCCAGAGGCTAGTGTTTGTTTTTCATTTCAGTAAGGCCTTTAGTTAGACAAGCTACCACAGAGCAATAAATAGTTTGGGATCATGAGTCATGTTTCATTCTTGTAACTAAGTAGGCATCATGGGTTTATTTAAAAAAGGCTTCCTTGTTTCTGTGTGTGTTGTTACTGAAAATAATTCTCAAATAAAGTCCCTACGCCTCTCTTGGACTATCTATTTGTCACTGTCAAAGCTGGCTGCTCTAAGGACTGGGATTTCTCTCGGTTTTGTTCTGCGGAGTAAGAATTAGAATTTCTTTACTGAGCGGTAAACACATTAGTTTTGTAATGCCATGTGTCCCAAGTGAGCTTGAGTCCCTGGATATGATGTGGGGCTGGGTGTGATTGCAGAGGTGCCTGGTATCTTCCCAAACTGTCAGTAAACCTTCCAGGTTTCCCAAAGTTTTGAGAGAAACGTAGCACCCTGACCCTTGGAGGGCAGTATGGCTAGATTGGACAGGCATCCTGATTGGCTACCTGAAGGTAGAGGCAAGTACCACAGGTCACGTGGAAGGTGGCACACCTTGAAACAGTGACCAGCCCCCCCATGACCATCTAGTTCTCCTGCCTTGGCAACCTAATCTTCTGTGCTGTGTGGGACAGGGGGATAATGGGACCAGTTGGTGCAGCTCATGATACACAGTTTCAGCACCACCTCGTTGTAGCTGGAGTTTGTCCAATGGGCTAAGGAACTGGTACAGCTTGACTAACAGGCACAAGAAGACACATTACTCTTGGGTACCTTTTGGTCCTTGGATCAGGACCAATGTTTTGTCCTTTATGCTGATGGGCAGTGTGCTCCTGTTTGGTTTTACCCCATTCCAGCTCTTTTTTACTCTAAAGAGAACCAAGTGGTACCTGGTGAAGGCCATCAGACAACTGTCTGCCCAGGGTCTTGTTAATGCCTTTTGGATGACCTTGCGCTTCTACCAGTTAAAGCAGTTGTAGTGAGTCCCTGCTGGTGGTGGACCTTCAGCAATGCTAAGAACTGGGTCTGCCATAGACCTGGCATGGTGCGGACACATAATTAGGGACAGTTCCAGGATCAACTGTTATCTGACAGAGAGGAGCACAGGTGGGGTGGACTTGCCAAAGGTCATGTAAACAGTGAGGGAAATGGTATTTAGGTCATCTAGTGGCTCAACTAAGGCTGAAAAAGTCTAGACTGTGCACACTTCAGGGATTAACTATTGACTGTTCACTCCCACTGTGTGGGATCAGTACTGTGACATTAGTTTACATCTGAGCTCTCTGTCCAGCAGACTCTGAGGCTGGAGGCTGTAGGAAGAGTCAATCTCTTAATTTCGTATGGGGCTTTCCGGCATAAGAAAATGAGTGTGGTAAGGAAAGGTGTTGAGTACATGATACTAACTTTTCCGTGTCTCCTCTCCTTATGCTTGAATCTGCTTGTCCCGTCTCCTGGCCAATCTTGTGTTGCAGCCTGTCCTTGGTCTTGTCTGATTGTCATCTCTGTCTCTTGTGGACAGAAAAACAGATGCAGACACGTGGCTGTTTGCAGTGAGCACCACCTGAATTCTTCTGCATATCCTGACATGAGTTTGGAAAATTTCTAGAAGTGCTTGATTTATATACTAGTTTACTCTTCAGTTGTTGCTCAGATGAAGAAAACATGTCTGTACCCATTGTTGATCCCAGTTTCTTGTTTTCTGATCACTCCCGCCTCACATACCTCTCTTACCTTTTAGGGAAAAGGCTTGTGTTGCCTCAGTGAAAAGAACCAGGACAAATTTGATTATCAAGAAGGTTGTGAAACTTCTTTTGCATGAGATATGAATAATTGCACACTTAGCTCCTGTTTCCATGCATAGTTTCCCAATGGCATGCACAAATACTGCGCTTCTGGGCTTGCAAGGCAGGAGTTAAAGAGTACATGCTGGGATCAGACGTCCATCTCTACTTTGGAGTCCCCTGGGTGAGCGAATCTGAGTATTTCAGCTTGGTGCTCCTGTCTGGGGTGGGTGCTGTGTCAGATGGTGCTGGCTAAAGCATAGCAGATCCAGTGATGTCCAAGCAGCTATGATTGCCCTGTTACCTGCCAAAGCCTCAGGTGGTCCTGTGGCACGTATGTAGCAAGGCAGCAGAAATATCAAGCTGGTACTCACTGGCATTATGGATCTGGTGCCATCTTAGATTTGCATTGCTCCTCCATCTCCCAACTCAGTCCTCTTTTACTTGACACTGAAGTACATCTGAAATTCTTGGGATAACTTGAGAACTAAATGAAGCTGCTGTTTTTTTAAAATAGCTTCTTGGAAGGAAAAGAAAGCTATACAATGTTGAGATTTATGCTAGGAGGAACTATCCTTTTGTTGGAGGGGGGGGAAATAGTTAATTGTTCTCACATCTTCAAAGAGCCTCTAAAGGGCTAAGCAGGAGCCGAGGATTCATTGAATGATGCCGTGGGAATGGAAGGCTGCAGGTTTTTTGCTGCTGCTCTAGGGCCATGCTTCTATAACCTCGTACAGGAGCTGGTACAGTCGAGGGTATTCTTGTAACTGAGTGAGTCATAAAGCAGCTATTTCCAGAATGGTTGGTTCTTATAACATGGGGTGGTATTGCCCTGGTGATAGACAGATTGCAGGGCAACAGAGCTGACTCAGCATCACTAGCCCCAGAACTCAAGACTTTGCCTGGGACCTAGTTTCAGCAGAGGAACCTGGACTATAAATAGGCTTTGGTTTAAAAAAACCCCACCAAACCAAAACAAAAACTTCTTGATGGAAATGATAATTTCTTTCAGGAAAGCTGTATTTGCAGGAAATTACAAGGGTGGTGACACACTGGCACAGGTTGCCCAAAGAGGATGTAGATGCCTCCTCATTGGAAGTGTTCAAGGCCAGATTGGATGTGGTCTTGAGCAACCTGATCTAGCAAAAGATGTTCCTGCCCATGATGAGGGGGTTGGACTTAGATGATCTTTAAAAATCCCTTCCAACGATTCTATGAAAGGAGACATTTTCTCATGAGGTACAAGTTGGGGTGAAATTTGGTGGAGGTTTCTGTTCTTGTGGGTAAAAACCCTAAGAAGGAGGAGCAAGGTGAACTTCTCCTCTTAGAGTCTCTTAGAGTTTTCTCAATCAAACCTAATTTGGTACTTCTAGAGGGGTAAATGCTTTAATTGCTATAGGTGGATGAATGCCAATTTGCTGTGCCATCTATTTAAGGGCAGACCCCTTGGAGCAACATTGTTGGTGCCACTGCCCTCCAGCTGCCTCTCCCCAATCCCTTGAGTGGATGTTTCTAGTGACAGCGTTAAGCCTGGCCTTGAAATCATGTTCCCCAGGGGGACATGTGCAAGCATAGGAAGCAAAGATTTAAAACTGCAGGAATTAAAAAGATTTTAAAAGCAGAAGAGAAAAATGTAAAGCCTGAACCACCTGATATTGCTTTCTGTAGACAAAAGAATGCTAGTAGCATCCCCTAAGCCCCTGGCTAGAAATGATATCCCACTCTCTATATTTAAGATCTGTGGCTGCAGATAGCCAGCAACAATTTCATTAATAACGGTCTGGTCAGATAATGGGAAAGGGACCTAGAGCCGATAGGGAGGATTTCTAAAGACTTCTGTGGAAAACTGCTGTGTTTATTTAATAAAAACTGTTAGTAGGAGAAGCTTAGTTTTGAAAAAACTCCAGGCATAGATCCCTTTTTTTCAAAAGGAAAAGCTCCATCTGTCAATGCATCCCTGATTTTTTGTTTTGTTTTGTTTCTTTTTTTACAATTTTTACAAAGTCTCTTGGGTCTACTTTCTTTTTTTTTGCTTCAACTTATGAAACCAACAAGTTCCCAAGATCAAAACGGGACTCTTTTCCTTTGGGTTGATTTGGGTTAAAAATTACCCAAAGACATATTTTGCAGATAGGTAAGGTTTTTTTTTCCCCCCTGTTTTTTTCCCTGAAATCAAAGCAGGGCGGGGAAGCAATTGCAGTATTACATTTACAAGATGAGAAGCTTGTCTCATACACAGCCTTAGATGCTCTTGAAGCATCTGCATCCTCATCACTGTCCTGTCTACTGCAGAAATGTCCTGGACAGTCTTTATCTTAAGCTCCATCAGTCTTTAACTTAAGCAAATATTGTCTATACAATAGACAATCCTGTGTCTTACCCTCCATGTCCAACCCAAACCTAATCTAGTCTTAAAGGATCGGTGTAAAGGTGTCCACAGGTTACAGGGAGGATGCAGAGGAATCAGTGGTCATAGTTCTAGGATGGTTTGGTGGTTGGTCCAGTAGCAGCAAGTCATTGCCATTTTTCACCCCGTGCTTTAAGGTAAAGCAATGACAATTCATGCTGTAACCTGTGGCAATCTGGAAGCTGCCACACAATCAGCTGAGTTGTCCATGCAATGGGGACAGGTTAGACAATGGTAAGAAATACGGAAGCTGGTGGTCTTTAGTCTGTTGAGGACAGCAAGTAGGGGGCAGGAATGTGAAGCCGGAGGTCTCAGACCGAAGATCATGACATTTGTGCAAATTCTGAACAGTTCACAAAAACTGAGTGACTAGAAACAGATTTCTGCTGAGGAAACACAGACAAAAGTAAAAGATATGTCCCAAACCAAACTGTTACACCCCTCTGTGTCATCACAGTTTCACCACAGCTTTACTGGACTGGAGTTAAAAAGAATCATGAGGGGGAGAAAACCTGAATCCAAAGCACGCACAAGAATGTACAGAAACAAGCCACAAAGCTGAGCTTGAGGCCCAGGCCCAACTGCACTCAGTGGGTTGAACCAACAGACCTTAGATGTAAGGTGGGTTCTCCAGTGTCCGTCTGCCCCAGTGTGGAGCAGAGAGCTCCTGGACCTTTCACGCAATGCTGCAGAGGAGCTTGAGGTCTCCAAACTTACAGGCTCAACAAGGAAATTCTCAACACTGGGACCTCTGAAACCCTCTGCCCTTTATGGAGAGTAGGCACTATCATAAGCTGTTCCAGGGAGCAATCTCCATCCACGGTAGGGTCTGGAGGCTGGAAAATCCTCCTGGGCTCAAGCACCCATGCAAAGACTTTGAAAGGACTTGAGGTGCCCGTCTGCCATCTAGTCCTTTGTGGGTGAGCGCTTCCTCGGGATGTGGAAAATCTGATCATTCCAAATTTTGGACTGGAAGAAAGAAGGTCTGTAATTTCACCAAAGTCCTGATCACCAGCTTGCTGTCTTCGCAGCTTGCAGAGCAGGTAGGAGGCCAGCAGTGAGCTCATTGCTCGCTCATCCTTTCCATTCCCAGGCTGCGTCCTTCCCTGCTATTGTTCCCCACTGTGTACCGGGATGGCTGCTCCGAGGGTTGCTGCCTTGCCTGCCTGTGTGGTGTCAACCATTGTGTTGAGGCAGACAGTGAGTTATGGGCACGACCTGCTCTGAAAAGACCCCGGGAGTCCAGGAAAATGGGAAGGAAGTCAAGACAATAGAAGAACCTCTCTGAACAAAAGGTGATTGAGGCGCTTCTTGTCTCCTGGTACACCCTGAGCATCCTCGCTATAGAAACCGACTTGCCCTGATCCCTCAGCCCACAGTAAGTTCCAGTAGTTTGTAAAAATCCTTGAAATCATATAACTGGGGAGGAGGCGAGCCGCTGAGTCGTAACATGTCAGAGCTCCTGGGAAAGAATGGGGCTTTGTTCGTGCTCTTCAGCAGGCTCTGAAAGCAGAAGGGGAGGGCACGAGGCTTTTTTCAGGCAGCATATCTACTCCTCCTGATGTGGAGAGCGAGGGCATGGTGGCGGCGGCTGCCCCGACAAAACTCTTGTGGGGATTTGCTGTAATTGTGGATCAACTGGGGAAAAAAAAAAAATGTTTTCGATGCTTTAGGAGGTAGGATGGTGGCTGAGCTCGAATAGGTGGGCTGGGGAGGACACTGACAGATGGAGTTGGGGATTTTGGGTTTGGTTTTAGTTTGTTTTGGTTTTTTTTTTTTTTTTTTTTTTTTTTTTTTTTTGGTGGGGGG
>JAOXJM010000012.1:1560508-1587798 GCA_026413425.1 Tringa solitaria
GTTGGACTAGGTGATCTCCAGAGGTCCCTTCCAACCCCATGTGATTCTGTGATTCCGCTCAGTGCTCCCGTCACCCAGCGGCACTGCAGTTCACATTCAGTTTTTCAAAAGCGTGTGGATGTACAACATGTGACCTCTGTGTGCCCTTGGGCAATCCCCATTGTTTCCTTTGTCCTCTGTGGCTGAGCCAGCATTGGTTTTGTTCACGAAGTGACGAACTTCAAATCTTCTTTGCCCAACTGGGCTACAATAAGCGTGCAAATGCTGTTCTCACAGAACTGATGGCGAAAGCCTGGAAGGGGTGGCTGAAACTCATGCTTACCTTGTTGGGTGATGTGATGTGATGTGGCAACTTTGGTCTTTTTGTGGTGCCGGAAGGGCTGTTTTGAAAGCTGACTGGTGCTGCTCGCCCATTCAGCAAATGATCCCCAACTGTCGTGTTCAGGCTGGAAGTAACTCACGAATTTTCCCAGGAAGGATGAGGACATGATTGCTAAAAAGAAATAAAAACAAACACGGTCAAGCTCAAAACAAACCACTGTGTAAAATCTCTATCAGGTTACAATAGAAAAAGAGTATCCAAATACTTCTCTTTTTTTTCAGAGTTAGCTTGAGCGTCTGTACAGTGTTGCTATTGCAGGGGTTTCTCAACCCGTCTACTGGCCATGGGAATGCTTTGGAGTCATCCCTGTAAGGTCTGAGCTCAGATCTTCATGGTTAATAGACCCTCAATGAACCAGGATTGCAGATGGGCAGGAGTCAGGGTGTGGGACCAGCTGACAGTTGGAAGAAGCATCCAGATCAGTAGGTCCACCTTGGACATACATAGTTTTTCCAAGTGACCATTACAGAAGTAACCAAATAACACTTGGGCTGGGACAGTGGTGTTGCTGTGCTGTTGTGCGTGTGTTCTTCAGCCCCGAGGAGGCTCCTCAGCCTCCTCCTGCCTCTGCTTATGGACTTTCAGGGTCCTGTGGAGGAAAGCTGTGGGTATCTGCACCCTTGGTTTGAGTCATTCGGTTTATATTAAGCCCATTCGTATGTAA
Organism: Tringa solitaria; assembly: GCA_026413425.1. NCBI lineage: Eukaryota > Metazoa > Chordata > Aves > Charadriiformes > Scolopacidae > Tringa > Tringa solitaria. The sequence goes on from JAOXJM010000012.1 coordinate 1,561,555, forward strand.
CGAATGGGTGGCTTCTCTGCTTGTTTTGATAAGAGAAGAGTTTGGGGAAGACTTTCTTGGTTTGGCATCTAGCACCAATTCTTTTTGTTTTGCCCAGGATAAAACGTTTTCTTGCAAAATTAAATAATGACCAGGGGGAGAACAAGTCCCTCTCACAGCAGAGCGCTCTGAAATGATGGAATCAACTTCCCTTCTCCAAAGATAAGACAATATAGTCAGGCTTAAAAAATATAAGTAAAACCCAGCAGGCTGTTACTCAGTGAGCCTAATACGACCTCACTGACCACATGCTGTCCTCTTTAAGCATTTCAAAATGAAATGCTGTCACATACCCAGCCTGACTTCAGTCACTGATTAAGCAAGCTACTTCTGTTTAGAAATTTCTGACAAGCTTGAGTGCTCTCTAGGACTTGTGAGAAGCAACTTCATCTCTGTGTCTACAAGACAGGGGATTAAGTGGTGGCAAAAAAATAAACTTTTAGATCCGTCCTGTCCTCTTGGTATTCTGGGGTGAGAGCTGGCTGGCTGCTGTTTTGTTTTGCTTTTTTTCCTGGCTCAGTTGTCTTTATTGGGAGGGGCCAGGAGGAGTTTGGATTGCAGCTTTCTGACCTGTTTGCATGTCTAGAGCTTTCCTCTGGGACAAATCACCAGCGTTCCTGCAAAAAATAGCCTTATGGTCAGGCAGACCTTGATATATGAAAACTTGCAAACTAATGAGATTATGGAATTTTTTAATGCTTCCCATTTTTCAGACAAATGAAATTTAAGAGGCGGTGGTTACGAAGGAGAAAAGAACGTCATTCATCTGTGCAGTCGGTTGTGTCTGGATCTGAACAACTGCTTAAAAGCAGGCCAGCTAACTCTTCAAACTGCAAAGTGTCCCTTGTCCTGTGACACCATTTCAGCCCAAGTTCCAGGATGACCTTGAAAAGGAGTTTCTAAGCAGAGTTGGGTGACTTTAGGAAGCTCAAACTCTTATTTAGCAAAGAATTCACCCATGTGTGAATCTTAAAAATGAGATGTTCCCACCTAACTTAGTCAATTCCACCCAGGTGACCTTTTTACAGTCCATGCTGAGATGCTTGAGATGTTTCTTCCCATGAAGTATAAAGTAGAGTTAGGCCTCTATGTTAAACTTCCTGATATCTCAGCACAAGGAGAATGAATCTCACCTATTTGTAGCAATCGGGGAAGAGGTTCAAGATGTTTTAGAGGATGCCACCAGCAGATAACTTGAGCTCAGCTCTTCCTGGAAACAATGCAAAAACTCTAGTTATGTCTCCATCAGTAAATAAATTAGGTCTAGCCCCACAGCCAAGTGGTTATTGCATAACTTATAGCTAATTTCTCCTTACCTCTCAAAATGGCATGACTATGTGCAAACTACCCGTTTTAAATGGTCCCTGGGCCATGCCCGAGAATTGTCTGGGAGAGGCACTAGTTGACACACCAAAACTGTGCCAAAATCTCGACCACCAATTTAGCAATGTAAATCTTTGCAGCATAACGCCTTATCCTCATTTGCCTACTGTTGTGAATGCTGCTTTTGAGCACGCACTACAACCAGGCTAAAGTTGAATGTGGCCAGAACATATTCAGTCCCTTGACTTTGCTGGTTTGGTTCATAAAGTTAAAAGAACCTCAGAGTTTTTTATATTTTTATCACCCTTAGTGATATCAGCTGAATCTGCTCATAGTATCTTCACCACCTGTCCTTTTTCCAGGCAGTCTGACGTGCTATTAGCTGGCTGTGTTTGCTTCCTCTGATACATTTCTTTTGGGAGCTAAGGCTGGAAGGAGGAGGAAGCTACTGGAGTTTGCTCACATGGGTTTGCTGCCTTTTTTTTTTTTTTTTTTTTTAAGTGCTGCCCACTTCCACTTTAGGCAAGCTTTCCTTGTTGATGCAGCAGTTGTGACATATAACCAGCAGTGCAGTGTCCTACTCAGGAAGGAGTAACACCAGACCTCTGTTCCTCTGGAGGGTTGATGTTTGGGCATGGCTGGCATGGCTCTGCAGCTCCGGACAATAGCTTTTAATGCCAAAAGCTGTAGACTGAGGCACCTGGGAAGAAAACTGGTGAGAGATATGGGAAGAGATGCTTTGCCTCATCCTTTGCTGCCTTGTACTTCAGGGATTTTCTTCTGGGAGAACGAATCTGGCACTAAACAGGATTAACACATATCAAGAAGTTTAGGGCCTTTCCAGTCACGGAAGAGGTATCATGGCCCACCTGAGAAGATCTTCAACTGGGGCATCAGGAAAATGGGCTGTAGCCTCAGTGGTCTTCTGAGATACCAGCTCACATTGACCTATCGGGTTTTCATTTTTTCCTCTAACATTTTCAAATGCTTTTTGGGGACTGCAATTACACCTGTGTGTGCTGTCAAGAGCAGGAAAGGCTGATTTTTTGCAGGGAGCACTGAAGCCTTGGTAGATGGGTACTCTGGCAAGGGCGTTTACGTGTGTATTCTCTGTTGTCTCCAGGACATGTGCACAGCTGAAGCAACTGCATCGCTGCTCCAAGCAGAAGAAACCTTCTCAGCATGCCTGGCACGGATAGATGCCCTCATCCTCAAGCCTCTGCTCCAGGCAGGTAAGTCCAAGAGTTTTTTTGTCTGTAGTTCTAGCCTTGAGTTGTTGGCACACCTAGGAAGGGAATTATAATTGAAACTTCGTGGCTGAAGACTAACTAGAGGCTGGTTTGCTGGAGTAAATGGTATGTAGAGTTGTTTCACTTAAGATAGTGAGATCTTAAGGATGTCTATGACCTTTCGTACAAGCCTAGGACTGTGGTTCCTGTTTTTTTTTTAGAGGTTAATCCAGATTCTAACCAATGTCAACCTGTACGTCTGCTCCGAGGCTTGTTTCCAGCATGGTGTGTGGAAACCAAAATGCATCTCACACATACATGACCCCTAAACAGTGCCCATTCTGCCTCTTAGCTTCCATGGTCATGCCCATCTTTGAAGGTAAAACTTGTGGGTGCAGGTTCTGAGCTGGCATTAAATCAGAGAAGCTCCACTGAAATAACAAATCCGTATAAATATTCACAAGCCTGTCTGGCCAAAAGTGGAGCAACTGGATTAGACCCGTAGGGTGGTTCCTTCTCCTGTCACTACCTTTTTTTGGTCTAGCCTGCAAGGAGACCACAAACAGCCCTTTGGGCCAGAGACAGGATATTTCCCTCTGGTGCTTGTGTCTGAGCTGGGGCTGAGCTTCGCAGGCAGCCCTGACCCAAGGCCCCACAAGAACGAGAAGAACAAATCCTTAGCATGGATAGTCCATGCAGTTACTCACAGGGACCCAACCCTAAATCATCATCTCCTTCCTCTTTGGCATTGTTTTTCTGTAAGAATATATGTGCTTCACATGCAAAAATTGGGCTGAGTATTAAATATAAGCGATGTTTTCCACAAGCTTTCTTGGTATCAAGGCTTTCTGATGGCTTTTCCCCCCCCTCCTCTTTTCCTCAAAGAGCCTAGTGACCAGAAAGGAAAGGAGAACTTCAAGCTCTTCCTGCTCCTGAATGATCGTTTTCAAGCTCTGTGGAACCTCACAGAAGAAAATTACCGGATACTGAAACAAAAATGCAGCACCTCTGAGTCATTCTGCATCCAGGACATTTACACTGTCTGGAAAGGAGACCTATTTCTAAGCCTCTACATCCAGTAAGTACAGAAGCATTTTGGAGTAGTGTAAGGGACCAAATTTATCAACTAAGTGGTAGGTTGGCGCAATTAATGTTTATATTTGATTTGTTCAGTCCTGTCCGCTAGTGTTTGGCTATTAGGTCAGAGAAGTGATTGCATTCAGAGCTCAGAACAAGTGCTACAGAATATAAACAGAATAATAAATAGCTTTATATATATATATATAGCTGTGAGTATGCTTGTAAGAGGCAGAATTTCTTTAAGTATAGGGGGTTTTATGCATCTTAAAAATGGGAAGAGGACGGGGAGTATTTGTGCCTGGGGAATACATGAGAGTAAATCTTGGGCTGTCATCAGGAACAGAAACACATGCACAGGCAGGTTTACAGGCCTCATAGGGATGAGGAGAGGAAGGTGTTACCAGACACGCTTCATATTACGTGTTTGTGCCACGTTTTTATGCTCTTGGCAAGGGATATGATAGCAAGTGATGGATGTAGCATGACGCGAAAAACATAATGCCCTATTGCTGTTCCTAGAATTAATTGCCTGCTGCCCATCTGTCTGCAACACAAAATAAAATGTTTACCAAAATCACTCTAGCGCGTGTAACCTGCACGCTGATGTCCTAGCATGAAAAATGGTTTATGGACATCTGAGATGACATCAAGATCAGCCAGTGTTGAGTCCTTCATTCATCACGTTGGCCACAAACGTGGCCAAGCCCTTGCCAGATGGGCTTGTGCCGTCTGTGCAGTTTGGCACCCACACAGGAACGGGAGATGGACTCACTGGCTCCTGGACATTGCTGTTCCTCTAGTTTTGGGTTTTGTGGTTTTAATGCATGTGGAGGGAGGAGGAAGGGAAGGACTATTTTTTGGGGTTTGTTTTTAGTTGCCCAGCATCATTTTAGAAAGTGATGCACAACAGACTTTGCCTTTACGTGAATGGAGTTTAGAGGGTGTGTGGTGTTCATTCGGGAGCTGATTCACTGAATTGAAATGGGTTTGCCTTAAAAAGGCGTATAAAGGATGAAAACTTACGCTGAGGTTTCAGATGACAGAAAGGGGAAGTTTATCGTAAGATCTAATTTCCCCTCATTTTGAAACTAAAACCTGTTTTCATTGGGCGTCACACAAAGAAAGAAAAGCTGGTTCCTACCCACCTCTGCTGACTCACTCTGTGCCATCCTGATCCTACAACGTCTCACGCTTATTAGAGAGTTGTAGGAGGAAGCAAGGCCTCTGTTCTGGACCCTGAAAACCAGCAGTAAACACGCGTCCCTGAAAGATGTAATAAATGACAATTAGTCTGGACATTCTACAGGACTTATCTGCAAGCACCACTGGAAGAAAGCCTGGTGTTTGTTGAGAAAATATGGCTCGATCTCCCTCTAGTGTGAGATGAGATGCATTGACACCGGGACACATTGGCTTGAATTTACCATCAGTAATAGAAAGTTTTACTTTAACCAGCAGAAATTGAGTCATCCGAAGCTGAATGCTAAAGCTCAGCCTTTGGAGATTTGCTTTCCAGGACAGTTGTGCAAGTTTGCTTCTGCTTATGCTAAATGCCAGGATGATTTAAACTTCCTGTAACGATACTGGTGCAGAAGTCAACAAGGTAGTCCAACTGAGGAGCTGGCAAAGGGTGAGCCAAGGTGAAAAGTCCAGTAGCTACATCTCTCTCTGCTTCCCATGGAAAGGTGGACCTGACATGACGTTTTCAAATGAGCTTCTTGCCTCTATTGCTTAAACCTCGTGGCTAACATGCAGCTCTAACTCAGCTCGTGCTTGTGTGTGTCTGGGTTTTTTTCTTGCCAACAGATATTTCGTCACTTTTGCAAACTACGTTGTGGTCCATGGCTTCGAACATGCGACGAAGAGCAAAAGGTGAGCAAGCTGAAAAATGCTTCTTTGAAGGGGCTGATGGGAACACAGTGCTACTGTATGTGATTTATGGATACTGAAGTGGAGTGAGCAGCACTGAGCTCTGCACCTCGCAGTGATTTCCATTTCATGGTCCAGCTGCCTGGCCATTCTGGTTACACCCTGGTCTTCTGAGACCAGGGCAGCAGCTGTTGGAAGGTTTCCTCAACAGATACCTCTTCATCTCCTCCTAGCTGTATGCAGCTCCTTATGTGGGAGAGGATGCCTGTAAATTTGGAAGTTGGGGGGACCTGAGAAAGGATGATGGGGGAATCTGGCAGGAAATTTCTACTGCTTGTCCCAGATGTCTCAAGGAAATAACAAATGAAAGCATGAGCACTAGACATGAGCAGATTCACAGCCACTTTATCTGAGTCACCCTTTTGGTGTGCAAACCATCATGAAATACATGCTATATTCCATGTATCTGTGGGTGGGGTTCCTGTTTGCAAAGACCTCTGGGCTAGAGGCAGGAGGGATGGAGCTATTGTTCACCTCATTGCCTTATTTCTGTCTGTTTGGTGTGCAAATTTATTTGCACTATGTCATCTCCTGCTCTTTCAAGTCTCTGGGAGTGAGGTAGCATATAAAGTTTGGAAGGCAGAGGAGTGGCAATTTGCAGAAAAAAGTAATTAATGAACCTTTGTTTTAATTCGCCATCTTGCAGTGAAGCCTGGAAGCACCATAAGACAGTGCTGAAGCAATTCCTCACAGACTTCACCTCCGAGACCTCCATGTCACTGGCCTTATACACTGTTCTTCACAAACCTATCCGAGATCATATCGAACAATATATACTGCTCCTTACCAAGCTGAAAGAGGTTCTCAAGGAGGTAAGAAGCTTTATGTGATGTTACTTGACTGGCTTATGCGAACACCTTATGCATGGCTTTTGGGGCTTTGTGTTGGTCCAGTCAGTGAATCCAAAGCAGGCTGGAAGGAAAACGATTTCCAGTGAAGAGCTGGGGTGGTAGTAACCAGCACCAATGGAGTACAGCCCACCTGAAAGTCTCAAAGCAACAAACAGTGGCCACTCCAGTGCAGTATGAGGTACTTGTAGAATCATAGAATGCTTGAGGTTGGAATGGACCTGAAAGATCACCTGGTTCCAACCCCCAGCCATGGGCAGGGACACCTCCCACCAGACCAGGTTGCTCAAAGCCCTGTCCAACCTGGCCTTGAACATCTCCAGGGATGGGGCACCTACAGCTTCTCTGGGCAACATGGGCCAGAGTCTCACCACCTCCATAATGAAAACTTTTTTCCTAAAATCTAATCTAAATCTCCCTTCTTTCAGTTTGAAGCCACTGTCCCTTATCCTATCACTATATGCCCTTTTAAAAAGCCCCTCCCCATCTCTCCTGTAGCTCCCTTCAGGTACTGGAAGGCTGCTATAACATCTTCCCGGAGTCTTCTCTTCTCCAGGCTGAACAACCCCAACTCTCTCAGCCTTCATAGGAGAGGTGCTCCAATCCTTTCCTCATATACCCATCATACAGAGGAGCTGCAAAGGGTCAAGTAACTGGCTTAAGGTTGCACGTTTCTGCTGGCGGCAGAGATACTACTCGATAGGGGAGGCTTTCCTTGCAAAGGAGGTTGGAGGGTTAACTCTCATTTGTGTTCAGAACTGCTGAGGTTTTTTCTGCAGCTGTAGCCCAAAGAGTAGATGTCATGCTCAGCCATACCTGAAGTGTTCCTCAAGCCCTGCCTTCTTTTATCAGGGCTCTGAAAAGGACGTGGTTACCAGTGCCATCAAGGAATATGTGAAGCTGGAGTCTTTCATTGGCCAAGTCCTGGATGAAGCTTGTTTTACCAAGTCATTATGGAAATCTTTGGGCTACAAATTCACCGTGAGTTATGGATGTAGAAAGTGGCTTGAAGGGGAGCTCTTTTGGAGATCTTACACTTTTGGTTATGCATGGAGGAAACTTAATGCAGATCAATCATCTGAGGCTTAGTTTGGAAGACAACGGAGCAGGGCAGGGTGGAAGCCTTGGAGAAACCATATGGACACTGGATGCTTTAGAAATTGAGCCCTGTGCCTGGTTCTGCTATCCCTGTTAGCCTTGTGCAACAAGTCAGACAGTCTCTGGAACTGTTGTCTTGAGTTGTATGTCCTCTCCCAAATCCTGCTGTTTCCTGATGCTTTTGGTCCACCATCTTGACTTCTGTGGTTCCCTCTGCAGGACATGCTCTGTGTACCTGAAAGGAGGCTGCTGGAAGATAGCAAAAATCTTCCCATCTCTGCCAGCACGAATCGATCAGACCGGATCTTACTCTTTGATGATGTCCTTGTGCTAATTCAGGTGAGTCTTCAATCTGTCAGAGGGACTGGAAGGGCAGCACAGATAAATGACAGAAAAATTCAGGTTCCTTTAATGCTGAAATTGCACCAGAGCTTGGCTGTTGGCAAAACCCTCTCTCATATCCATGCACCAGTGGTTTGTGCAGGAGAATAAAAGAAAGCCTGATGAAGAAGGAATAGAGGATCATCCATTTAACTTTTTCTCCAGTAAATGCATACTATGCAACCACCACAGGCACCTTTCTAGTAACACAAGCCCATGGCTGAATATAAATCTGTTCATTTCTGTCCTTGTTTATTCAAAAGGGGCCTGATGGATCAAAGATATTATACTGGAAGCACTCACATGTAGGACTAAATGTGATCTTTCATGGTTTACTCTGCTAGTGGCATGGGAGCAGAAGTAGCACGTGTTCTTGGGGCTAATTTCAGGGATTTAGGGCCTGGGTGTGGGGCAGACAGGGAGTGTCTACAGCCATGGATAGCTAGATGAGTAATATGTGTTCAAAGCTGTTCTGCATCATGTTAAGTAAGCCCAGCTTGGCTTGCTCTGACTGACAGCACCTGTAATCTAGCACGGCTCTCTTGATGTGCACCTCTTTAGTCATGTGCCAGCCCCTCAGGTGTCCAAACACATGACTGCCGTGTGAGCCGATAGATCTTACGGGCTCTTCCAAACACGAGCCTTTATGATAAGGCTGAGCAGTCCTCCACAGCTTGCAGGGTCGAGGCCCGAGGACACTGAGTGGTAGTTATCTCATCCAGCTTTACCTTGCAGATTTCTCATCACTGGTGATCTCGTTGGGAGCAAGTGCCCCTGGGCTCCCTTTAGAGTCAAAGGAGAGAAACATGTGCTGTCTAGGTGTGGTTCATCTGACCTGCTTTTAGATGCCAAAATTAGTGTGAGTTGAATCATGTCCTGAACTTCATTGACTAGGACAAGAGCATGGGGTAACCAGCTCATGTGGAGATATCTACATTGCAGACATCTCTGTTCAGTCAACGGTTCCCACCCACTATGTCTCATCTGCTGCTATGACTGTTATTGAGGCTTTGGGAGATGTAACTGAACTGGGATTGAAATGGTTACCTTGGCCTGCTAGCAGGGGACTGCCCATGAAGGAATCTGAACCTCCCTTGTTCCCCCAAATCTGGTAGATACATCAGTGATTAACTCTTGGTGAGATCCATAGTGCTAGTACCTAAACCTGGTCAACTACATCCTTACAGACAGCAGCTCTGTAGAGTATGCACCTGGACTTTAGACAGGGAAGGAAGATGCAATATTAAATGCAGTCTTTACCTAATATTTCGACCATTTTGAACTTCTGTTTGGTGTGCTATTGGTTAAAGTAGTGACTCCTATGTGGCTGTGTCACCTGAAGTCCAGATCCTAGGTAGATCATAAGCAAAACTAGGTAGAGCTACATGCCAGGGATGGTTTGGGAGCGTTGCCATGCAATAGGGAAGAAACTTTTGCAGAGATAAGTGCCATCTGAGAAGGTCTGTTACTGTTAGTTGTAGCCATGGCAGTACAGACTACCATTTAAGTGATAAACTAGGAATTTTCTTCCTTCTCCTGCATTTCTTAAGTCTCCAAGGTCTGTCATCATAGCATAGGATAGATGTGTGGACCACAAAAGAGGGAATTTACAGTGCTGCCAGTCTTGCTTTGCTGTTCAATGGATTGACAGAGTGGGGGACAAAGTGTGATGTTTACCTCAATAACTGGAATGTCTTCCTTTTGTTCCAGGGAAACAGCTTTCAGAGTTTTGATCTGAAGCTTGTGTGGGTAGATGAAAACTGCAGAGAGAAACCAGCTCCAGGACTGTAAGTTAAAAGTTTCCACTTGGAAGTTTAAAAAAAAAAAAAAAAGTATTCAACTTGATTGTGAAACTGAGAAAATTATTCAAAACTTCAAAACTTTGTCTCATCTCCTTTCCACCCAGTGGGATTGGTTGTGGGCTGTGGGTAATTGCAGCATCTCTCAGGTGGGACCATGGAAGCTTGGACTCGTATTGCTTGCTTTTGCTGGCATCTTGAAATCAATCAATAAATAACATAGTTTTGGCTGCAAACTTGGAGAATAAAGATGAGTTGACTATTTGAGTGCTACTTCAGAAGGAAAACCTGATTGCAAAAGGGCCATTAGCTTCTGAAGAGGAATGGGAAGAGCAGGTACTGCCATTTGACTGAGAAATGTGATTTTTTTTTTTTTTTTTTTTTTCATATTCTCCCTAATGTCTTTTGCTTCACAGGTATGTCCTCCGCATTATAACCCCAGAAGAAATGTTCTTTCTCTCTGCCAAAGACCCACAGATGAAGGTTAGCTGTGGGCAGGGTGTTTCTGTTCCACCTGAAATGGGGGTTTGAGTTTTGAAATGGGGGGGGAATGGCATAAAGGGGATGGTGGCTTTCTAATGGGGGCAAAATATTGAGTACTGAGTGGAAGCTGAAAATCCTATTAATCATCAGGATTTTAGCTTCCTGAGCAGAAGACAGATTGGTGGGCTCTGCACCTGCTTATCTTTAGCTGAAGCATTTCTTCTGTGATTTTTGCCATTTTTTATTATTTAAAGCAGAATAATAAGCAGTGTGGGGTTTGTTGGTTTTTAATCTGCTCCTCTGTGAAGCCAATACCGTATTAGGTGGCTAGAGGTGGCTTAGACAGTTGACGGCAGATGAAAAATATCCAGATGTTGGAAGTGGTCTGCCCTGGGCAGTAACATCTGCTGCGGAGCTTGGGACGGTACAGTCCCACCAGCATGGTCCCATGCCATAATTGTGGTGAGAGTCAAGCTTAAATTACATGGAAGTGTTGTGGATTGGGGCAGTATCCAACTTGCAGGACCCCAGATAACACCTCCTGTTGGTGCTGTAGATGGGCCACAACTTCCCAGCTCAGCCAGCTGAATAGCACAGAATTGATGGGAACCCAACCCCTTGCTGCTTCTCCTGAAGTATGTCTTCTTGGGAGCTATTTTGCTTTCTCCACTTGTTAGTTCAGCACTTCTCTTCCCCTTCTTTACTCTGAGGGTGCCAGAGCACTGGAACAGGCTGCCCAGAGGTTGTGGAATCTCCTTCTCTGGAGAGATTCAAAACCCGCCTGGATGCATGCCTGTCCAACCTGCTCTAGGTGACCCTGCTTTAGCGGAGGGGGTTAGACGAGATGGTCTCCAAAGGTCCCTTCCAACCCCTACCATTCTGTGATTCTCTGCCCCCAGGCTGTTTGGCAGTGGAAGCTGAACCAGGCTGTCCGACAGGCACTGAACGGGAAGCGAGATTTCCCATTGTGGGGCAAGACAGGTGAAGGCACTGAGCCCCCATCCTGCCGCTTCTTCACCTATGTCTTCAGGCTGGAGGGCAAGTTCAAGAGCGCCTCCTACGAGGGCGAGTGGCAATGGGGAAAGCCACATGGCAAGTAAGGAGCATTTTTTACCCCTTTCCTAAGCAAGAATATGCAAGGATGGCCCTGCTGTCTCTGTGTAGGATTGGATCCAGTGGATGCAATTGTGGAGGTATAGATACCATAGAATGGCTGTGGACATGGGGTGATCCATCCCTTGCTGAGGCCTTGGACCACAGACTCTGGGCTGGTGACCTCCTGGGGTGTGCCACCCTCTCTGGTTCCTTCCTCACTTCTTTCCAGAGGGAAATTGAGTATTGAGGATGGATTCAGGGGGTACTTGGGACACATTTGCTTGCTTTCAGGGCTTAGTCAAAGCATGTCTTGCTAGTGATACTGCTAAATGCAATAAATTGTAGAGGCTGACCAAAATAATGTGTAGTAATGGTCCCATTGAAGGCACTGCATTGGCTTATGCCTGTAATTAGGACTTAGACTTGAGCTAATGTTTATTTTCAAGATCACAGCCTGAGGCATAAAATCTTAACCTCATGATGACAAAAAACCAAACCAATAAAAAGCCTTTTCTTGTGAATGAGAGAAAAGTTTTATCCTGTGCTGTCAAAATCTATTCTAACATCTAAACTATTACCAAAGGACTTAAAAAAAATAAATAAATATATATATAAAGGAGGCTCAAATGTATTTTTTGGGAACATGAAAACTGTTCACTAAAGCCAACTGAAGTTTAAGAGTAAGTTCTACCAAAAAGTAATGGTTTGTAAATTAAAGCTTAAATGATCCCAACCAAAATCTCTTTGATGTAGGATAAAGCACAGTCTCTGTTTTTGTGAAGAAACAAGAAATATGACCAACTTCCTCAGACACAAAAACAGGGTGGTTTGGAAGTTTTATGCTTCCTGAGTTTTACACAGTTTGTTTACAGTTGCTATTGAAGCAAAAAGTAGGTAGAGATTTGGTTTGGAAGAGCCTCAAAATAATGAGAACAACAAAAATCAAAAGTTTAGTCCTGAACCTTCTGCGGAAGAGGTTGGGCCTTGTCCCAGAATAGCATTAAACAGGTATTTGGAGTAGAGTTTTGCCCCGAGGGAGTCCTTTACATCATCCCCACTTTCGCCAGCACCTACACTCCTGAAGGAGATCTGAAAAACCACTGTGTGTAGACACAGAGGAACAAGCACCTCTCCTTGCTCTTTGTCTCCTCCTCTCTCAGAGTTGGAGAAATAAGATGAATCAACACCTCTGCTGCTTCAGATTAAATGAAGTTGAAACATCCTGGGAAATTTGTGGTAGAAATAAGTGACTTCAGGTGCTTTTAATGCCTGAACTTTTACTTGCTTAATCACTAAGCTGTCCTTCCCACTCCTGAAATTGCTCTTCTGTTTGACTTGCTACTTTGAGGGCCTTTATGGCTTGTCCACCTCTGAAGGAGAGACTGGCTTGGCAAAGCACGTTAGCAGAAAGCTGCAGCAGTATGAATTGGGGCTCTTCAGCAAAAAACGTCTGTGTTTGTCACTGTCCTGTCCCAGTACTCCTGATGACCTGGTGTGGTGGAAGGAGATGCTCCCACTCTGAAGTAGCTTAAACCATCCCCATGGCTGAAGCAGGCATTCTCCTGGGCTTGCTTTCTTTGCTAGCATTCATGCTAGCAAAGCAAAAGGAGATGTATTTCAAATGCACTTAAAATTAATCTGACCACTTCCCTGTAAATACCAGAAAAAGAGCCTGTTTCGTGTAGGTGTTTAAAGCAACTACCTTGGTGAAAGTCAAACAAATGCGTCTCTGGTCGGGGAATGTGTAGGGAACTGGCTGTGTCTGGGGTGATGCAAGAATTAAAACAGTGAGAGGGTGTAGGTGGAGTGGGAGACCGGGAGGGAGGGAAATGCATTCACAGCTGGGCATGGCCGGGCACTAATTCGACCATGGCGTTGACTGTTCCAGTCTCGTTGTTGCATTGTTAACTCATGTAATTGTCTCTACAACCCCCACACAAAACAGATGGGAAGATATGATCCCTTTAGGCCAGCACTTCTCTCTTTTGTTTTCATAGCGCCTGGTACAATGAAGTTCTGGACCGTGGTGTCATTATGTTGTCTACGGGGATGTGCCACGCTGGAACTTCAGCTGGCTTAATCACATGCTGCGCTGCGATTACGAAAGGATCATGTGCAAGGTCCTAAATGGATGACCCAGCAACTCTACAAAATGCTTTTGAGATTAGGGAACATGGAAGAAGATTCTTCCTGCTCATTCCAGGGCATGAAAACATTATGACATTAAATCCTTACAGTGCCAGGCAAGGTGCCAGAGGTGCCTGGAGAACTTCTGTGTCTCTGTTCCCTGAGGAAATATTTTGATGTTAGCCATTTCTAGGTTGTGCTTTGATACCTTCTGTTGCAGCTGTGAGTGTTGCTGGTGATGCCCCTTGTGTAATGTTTCATTTGAATTGCAGGGGGACACTGAAGTGGCGTGACGGACGCAACCACGTCGGAGATTTCAAAGAGGGCTTGGAGCATGGGTAAGTCTTGAAAAACCAGGGTGTTTCTTGCTTTGAAAATAAGCTAAGAAATGGTTCCTCCCAGAGGTACAGGGACACTGGTGTCTTGTAGAGGGGCTCTGTTCACTTTTACAGCCCAATTCATCTGACCTATTTTGGACACCTGATTTAGACTGTAACTAGAGCAACTGGCTAGGGAGTGTGGTGCCGATGACCCTTTTAGACGCAAAAATCTCTTCAGCTGGATGAATCTGACCCCATTTTTCTAAATCTAGGTGTATTTAATCATGTGAAGCACCCTGACAAAGTTATTTTTAGAAATCTTTAAAAACCTCTTAAAAGAGTTTTCAGGGGAAAGTAACCATACTATGAGATTCAAGCATTATTTTTCTATATTACTTTTGATAATAAGACTTCTACATTTCTCATTTCTACATGAGTTCCAGAATAGTTAATTTTTTTAAAGGGGAAAAAATGTCTCAATGTCCATCGATACCTGGAAAGTATGTCAGGGGTAGAGCTGAGCCCAACCACGCAAATCAGCTCGGAAGTCTGGAAGGTCCTTAGTTTTTAAACTTCATCCAGTAGAACTGAGTCACCTTTTGCCATACTGACCTCTGCCATATGCACCTTGTAGGTTTGGAATATGCCTTGTCCCACGCCGATCTGAAGACCGGTATGACTGCTATAAGTGCCACTGGTACGAGGGCAAGATGAGAGGCTATGGAATCTGTGAGTAAGTAAAACCCAAAGATGGACTCTGGGGGTGGGGGGGAAAGGAACTCCATGTATTTAATGTTCCCACCTCACTGGGGAAGGCTCAGTCATGGTGTAAAACCCCAGGGTATTTCAGTTGCCAGAAGCTTTTGCTTTGGCGATGGGCAGTATGGCTTCTTCACAAGCCCTGAGTCTTTTGAGCATTAGAATAGTAAGAGCTTCTCTGCAAGCTGTGACTGTTGTAACTACCTGACGTAGCATCCTGTGCCCTAGAGGTGAGGATGTAATTTTGAATTCGTGCTTGTGGTTGCAGAGCAGAGCACATGGTGTGCCATCTGCCCTTGACTGACATGGTGAAGCACACAGCTTGCTCTGTCTCCCCTGGCCAGGCCATCTGGACTAAACCTTGTGTAGACTAGTTCCTTAATGATGGATGGGATTGTTTGTCTGGGGGTCATAACTGTTACCCTCACCTACTGAAGGGGCCTGGTTCCCCCAGTTGGCTTTTTTTTGCTCACTCAAATTCTAAGCTTAAATCCAGAGATTAATTTTAGAAATGGAGTCTGAGTTTTTTATTATTTACTCATCAAATTTTGTCCCTTCCAACCCAAACCATTCTCTGATTCTACGACATGCAGAAATCTCTAGGGAACTTGGAGCCAACTGAGCAGTGCTGCGCTAGTGTCTCTGGTGTCTAATGTGAAGGTGTGTTGATGATTATCAATTAGCTCTGCTTAGCATAAGCCTTTTCTCTGTTGTACCAGAGAAGATCTGCTGGCCAGCCTGGCCAGAGCTAAGGGGAACTCTTCTCAGGGGGATGAGCTGAGGAGAAGTGGTTGGTGAGTGTAGAAAGGTGAAGGCAGATCTGGCTTCCTGCTTGATCTTGTCTATTCCCACCCTGGATTAACCAGTGGTCACTGAAACCTGGCTGGCGAGAGGTCAAGGACTGAGTGGCCGCTCCCAGGACAATCGCAAGCCTAAGTGTTGCGTCCTTAGATAATGTTATCTATATAGTTATCTAATATAATAATAGAAAACTATCCGTGGAGTAATTAGCTTGGGTGATGCACGTTCCTAATTGTAACCAACTACCTGCTCCAGAGGTATCAGTCAAATTTTTGGAATTTTTAGGAGGCAGATGAGCCCAATCTACTCGCTTTCCTGGCTTCCTCCTCCAATAGTAGCTACCAAATAGGCACAGTCTTAAATTCTGTCTGTTTTTTTCCCTGCAGGTATGGGAATGATATGGTCTACAAAGGTTATTTCAAAGACAACGTGCGTCAAGGGTTTGGGATATTGGAGAAACTCTCAGCTGAGCATCCGTTTAAATACACAGGACAGTGGGAAAATGACAAGAAGAATGGATATGGAGTCTGGGAAGACAAAGATAGGTAAAGGTGATTTAGATCAGAGTTGGCTTGAGGTAGCTGAGGGTTTTTGCCTCTATTGGCAGGGGTAAAGCCTTGTGGTTTGATGGGGTGATTTGGGGATAAAGGGGGGGATGTGTCCAACCTCTGCTATAAGGCTTGAACTTCTGGGGAAGTTCTATGTGAATTTGTGCATGAATTTAACACTTGTGCTGCATGGAGCATTATATCAGGTAAAACTAGCCTCACTAAGTGATACATTGAATTGATAAAGATCTAATAAAACAGGGAAAAAAACTAATTTGTTTTTATCTCTTTCCAGAGGTGAGAGATACATAGGGACATGGCTTGACGATCACAAACATGGGCAAGGCATTGTAGTAACCCAGTCGGGTGTCTGCTATCAAAGGACGTTTCATGCTGATAAAATGGTGGTGAGTACCCATTTTCAGTGGATTCTTTAGATCAACAGGACGTGGAATTCCCCATAAAGGGCAAAATTAAGATTTTGCTCCATAATCTTTGAGGGAAAAGAGAAAGCAAGAAAAAGCATGCACTGATATTTTACCATGATAATGGTCTTGAAGAACAAGACCTAGATTAAGTCGTGTTTCTTAACATCTTTCTGAGGTGCAGGTAGGAACTAGATGTGAGACTGTCACTTTTCCTTGCTAAGACACCTTTTAGGTCTGTCTGTTTGACTAACGATCAGGTCACAATTATAGACCAGAACTCATATGTAAAGTGCTTTACAGTTACATATGATACTAAATCTATCTTAAACATCATTAAGCCTTTACTTTTCCAATGTGAGCTTACCTATGGCAAGTTGGCTGTCCAGTTCATTGAAAGTTTAGATGTTGATGTGGAAAAGCAAAAGGGACTGGCATCGCTAGAACTGGCTTGGAAAGAAAAGCATTTCTTCTCATTAAAAATACACGCTTAAAAAAACAAACAACCCCTTCCCCTCTCACCAAATTAGGACAAAATGTTTAGCATGGAAACTTCATCGGAAGGGCTTTCCATAAAAACTCCATCTGCGGGGAACCAAAATAAAGCTCTCTTTTGGTCTGCCAGCTGCCAAAGGGTCCTTTAACTTCACAAGGCTTCCGGGTGGGGAGCAGTCACTTCAGCTTTCCTAGTGGAAAATTGGTAGGGCCAAGAAGCTTCCCTTGGAAACCTTCTATTTTTGCCAGAAAGGGCGCTTTCCACCAAGAAAAACCATTCCTGTGGAAAATGTGTTACAGCTCTAAAAGTGACCACATTTTCTGGCTGGTATGGATACATATAAACCTTCAGGCCCAAACCATGGGCTAAACCCCACCAAGAAGAATCTTCCCCCCTTGGTATAAATTATCCTGCGTCTGTTCTGCATCTTGGTGCTCCTTCCCTGAAATCTGTGCTTCCATAAGCAGCCGTAGGAGTTGGGAGGTCATGGAATGAGTTATTTTATGAATGCTCAGGAGCAGCTCATTAAAGCCCCATTGGCCACACAGCAAGACTCAAAGCTAATTCGACATAGCAGCTCCCTTCCTTTTTTCTCTTAGTTGTCTTGCAAAGAATGACAGAATTGATTACAAACACCTAAAGGTCATAGGATTAGGAGGACCAAGATTTTGACCCATATGGCAATTCTTTGTGGTGGTTCTCAGACCAGGAACCTGTCTTTTGTCCCTTGTTCTAGGGAAACGGATGCAGTATGATTGTTGTTTAAAGTCTCCTGACTGCCCAATACTTCTCTGTGCAGTGATGTCTAAGGGGTTATTTCTAGAACAACTCCTTCCTTTTCTCTTGAGCATTGCAATGCTATGTTGGGCTTTCAAAAAGGTTCTCCAAGTCAGCATCCAATAAATGTTCTAAGCCAGTGGCTGTTTCTAGATGAACTCGAGTAGGTAGGAAGATAATATCATTAATTCACTACTTCTGCTTTCAAATGCAGGGCTCTGGGATTCTGCTCTTGGAAGATGACTCTGTCTACGAAGGGAACTTCACAGAAGATCTAACCTTTGTTGGAAAGGTGAGCACTTCCTCCATCTCAGCCTTCCTTCACAGTTGCTTGCTTTCCAAGCAGGGCAGATAGATTCATCTTCAAAATTCATACTGTCCTGCTCCACTTCCCCCAGTCCCCTAGAAAACGACATTTTCCTAGTTTTGTTTTGTTGGGTTATTTTCCTTCTATTGTTAGTCTCATTCACAGAAGGAAGGCTGTAGCTGAGAGACTTCAAGTAGTTTGGGCTTTGTTGAATTGTTTTGTTTTTTACTGTTTTGTTTACAATGAGGAGTTTGGGGGTTTTTTAATGTCTGTGGGATGTTTTTGGCTGTGCTTCGTAGCTGCAGTTGGGGCTGCTCTTGCACTCTTAGAACAAATGTTTTAGCCTTTGTAGTGGTTGGGAGCACAGGAAACGATTATAAACCAAATGGAGTTGCAGTACTGGCACTACGCTAACATAACCGAGATGTTAACAGAGCTGAGGGATCTTGGAAGCTTGATTTTGCAATCTGGACACTGCACTGACACGTTCAACAATTTGTGGTTGATCTTTAACTGAAATATCTGGTCAAAGTGTTCATCAAGTGCCCCATTGCAGGGAAAACTAGTCCTCCGGCTTGTTACAGAAGTCTGTGATGAGTCTGACAGGAAGCGTGTGGTTATATCAGAGTAAGTGGATGTCAAAATACTTGGTAACGATTGCAAATGAGCCCTGTCATTTACTGACTTGTCATGGGAGGAAGAGTTTGTCATCATCTTCTTCAGCCAGAAGACCTGGGGTGGATTTTGCAGAGGCTGATTATAGTACTTAGATACTGCTTCTGCCAGAATTAATGTTTAGTTTTAGTGGTTACTCTAGAAAAATCTGTTCTTTATCTAAAGATGGAGTGCCTCTTGCTATTAGCCATGAGGACTTCGGGCTCATATTCAGAGCCAGACTAGTTACAATATTGTTTGGCTTTGGATTTGATTTAATTAACATTTCTAATTTTGAGTCGAGCTACTGCATGTCTCCTGTATTTGCTTCAGAGAATTTAAGGTTTTTCTTGGTAGCAGTGAACATTTTGAAAGCGTTTATGGTGAATATCATATGATTCCTTCTACCTGTGAGGCCAAATTTGCTTGCGGTTTTAACAGAGTCAAAACAGAGGAGAAATTGAAGTTTCGTGTGTTCACTCTAGGTTAGAAATAACTATTGTTGAATTTAAGTCAGAAAATTTTATAACTCAAAGAAGATATTGGGTATTTGTCAAGCATAATGTAAATGTTTTACACTGTAATTGTGACGGTCTTTCCCCTCCAGAATCCTACGTGTGTCATTCAATAGCAAGGAGATATTTTCTCCAGCGGCTGTCACCTTCATGACACTATTGCTTTGGATGTTGAAAATGTGCACCTCTCTGCTGGAAGTCGTTCTTAGCCGCTGTTTCAGGAGCTGGCTCAGTTGAAAAGAGAATCTGAGATCTCGGTCCAGCTTGTTTCCTCTCACTAATGAGATCTTGGCAGAATAACCCTTTATTTCTCCATTGCAGGGAAAGTTGTCCTTTGCCAATGGCTTCATTCTGGAGGGAACCTTTACTAACAAATCAGGCCAAGGCCTTCAGACGCACGGCATCCTGAACACGTCGAACGAGCAGCTGGATGACAGGATAACCAAAGTGTGAGCAAAAAGAGTTGACTTCTCGGGTCACAGCTTGTATTTTGACTCTTCCTAGAGGAGTACTGAACCAATCCCTGCAGGGATCATGACGGTCCTTAGTGAAAGAGTTGGTCTAAAAACTGGTTTACATGCAAGGAGAGAGAGAGGAGGAGAGCACAGTTTGTCATTTAATCTTTATGCCACGTAGGATGAAGGAAAAGAATGTTCTGGTCCCATTCTGCCCCATCCAGCCAGAGATACTCCCATCCTCACACCAGAGAGAGTTTGGGAGGCTTAACATTTTTGGTGATTTGTGCATGTGTGTGTGCGTTCACACATATTTCTTTACATACACACAGGCAGGTCTGAAGCTGTACAGGCAAAGGTGGGCTGCTAAAATACATCATTTACTCCTTTTCTGTCCCTCTGTGCTATTACATGAATACCACCAGCTGATATTGTAGAGATAGGAAAGCTACCAAAAATCAAGAACTGAAGCACAGCTCTGAAGAACTTGAATTGGGTAGTGCTGTGGAGGGTCTGGGTTCAGCCAGTTTAACCCAAATGGGGCAGTCCCAGTGGAAAAGAGCTGCCTGTCCCCTGAGGGGAATTCTTCTCAGAAAACCCAGTTTAATTTCCTCTTCTTTCCTCCTCAAAACATTTTGAGTCCATTGGAGTATTGATGTTGCAGAAACAGCTCCTGTTTCATGTGCTTTTCAGACAGCAATAACTGCTAGTGGTGGTTGCTCAGCTGTCCTCTTGCCATCAGTGTTTTCTGCAGGCTTTCAGTTAAAATAAATAGCTATATTTAGAAACATCCATAAGTGGAGCAGAAAGTCTGTGATCAGTTCACCAGCAAACATTCAAATTATTGATGTTCCACGCACTGGGAATTTTCCTTCACCCAAAGTACCTCATTGTCAAGACAATAGACTTGAGTTGCTTTTCATTGAATTACCGGAAAGGCTCTGTCATCCTTCCTTGCTCCCATAGTTCTTGTGTTAATATCTGATCCTGGAGAACCTTCCATACTTGAAAGCGAAGTCTGAAATAATTGAGGAGGGGTGCAGAAAAGCCTAATATTTATTACATGTTTATGTTTTGCAGTCAGCTGGGTCTTGAGGAGTTCCCAGTGGAGAAGAGATGGAAGGGTATCTATGATCAGTTCCTGGAGTTCATCCATTCTGGCTGCAAAGAAGAAACGGAGGAGTCTTTCATGGGGTTCCACATTCAAACAAGCAAGGAGCTGCGGAAATCTCAGGAGTACCTCTTCTGCCAAAGGTATGAATATTGTATGCCCTTGTTTTAACAGAGTTAAAATAAATACCTCATTGTGTAGAGAGAATAGTGGTTTACATTAGGGTCTGCCATGAGTTAAAGTTCTGAACCCCATTGTTATCTAGTTGTTCCTGCTCTTGAGACAGGAGGACAAATTTGAAGCCTGAATTTAAGGTTGTGCTGTTGAGATTGACTTTTATAAGTGAATATTCTGATGGGATTAATTTGATTAAATGTAAGTACCTGCATGTGACTCAGTCATCACTGGCTCCTCTTGTATTTGAGGGAAACCATTACCAGCTGATGCAGAACAAACTCATCTCTCTTTAAGAAATATTTATAATAATTAAGATGAGCATGGGCAGGATGCAACCCAGGCTGGTTGTAAGGGGAGCTGAAGGCAATGAATTTAACTAGTCACAGGAATTTTAAGTCAATGGGGCAGTTCCACTGAAAAGGACAGAAAAAAAAATCATTTGTTCTAATAGTCTAATTTCCCCCTTGGTATCTACCCGCAACACCACTTGGGATTTATCCCAGTACTTCGCTGTGTGGTTTTCCTTCCTCACCTTTCATCTTTTTAGGGGGACAGAAGATGTATCCTGGAAAATAGAAGATATTCTTGAAGAGCTTGTCCAGCACCAGGGGCTGGAGTCACTACAGAATTATTTAGAGAAGGTAAAGTTTAAAACCAGAATGATTCACATCTGTCCACCAGACACAGATGCAGGTTATAGAACTTTCTGTAGCTTTCTGTTAGCACATATAACATTTCCAGTAACTCCAAAAGGCTTCTCTAAATTCTGTGTGAATACCTATACTTGTGAAGAAGAGGATTATCCTTCATGCTTTTTGGACACTCATTTTGAAAGTGATGATAAAGCTTTGCTCTTGGATCTCAAACTGTGTCAGGGAATAACCAGCTGCTGGAAGTGATTAATAAACTTCCATTCACTCTTGGCAGTTTTTTTTCACTCAGCCAACCTTTCCCTGAAGCACCCTTTGTGTACTCTCTTCAATATCACAGCAAATCTCATCAGAACAGCAATTCCAGTAAGCATGTTTCTCCCTGACAATGGGAGGAGAATGGGCTTATGGCAGCAAAACCAGACCAAAATTATAGTTGATTACCTCTAGGCTTGTTCTTCTTTGCTGACAAGAGAAGGCTGGGTGGCCTTTCAGTGTTATCCTCTACCAATGCCAAGGGCTGACTTGTAAAATTTAATTTTCTTCTGACGTGCAGGCATTGAAGTCTTCCCTGCACCCACTGGGAAAGCTGCTGAAGGCCTTGACGATAGCTTTTCAGGCAACGTATTCTGGGATTGGGGCCAACAGACACTTGCTGACGATGGCACAAGAGGAAGTCAAGTATTATGCAAAGAAAATATGGGAGTTTTACCAGTAAGTCAAGCATGCTGAGTCTTTCCAATGGGTACGACCACAGAGGGCTTGTGGAGTAGACCATCAGGATCATTTTTTCAGGTGACAGGGCTGCTTTGTTTTAGGAGCATTGCTTCAGAATGGTGCTAGATAAAGAGTTACTTGCCATAACTGAGGTCCTATGGACCTAGAAAACTTTTATTATGCCCATTGCTCAGTACGTGACCCAGGAGCTTTAATATGACTAAATCTTAGTGAGTTATGGCAGCTCAGTGAGCTGTTGCTCATAATAAGATTTTATTTAGACAACCACAAATATAAGCAAGAAACCTCACTAAGTAGCAAGGACAGCAAAGTATGTCAGAGCACACAAGAGCAGTGTTCAATACCTACATTTGAATAAAAAAATAGCTTAAGCTTAACATGCCTCAACAGGAGCTAAGAACATGCAATGTAAGTGTGTCATTGAGGCTCAGCTGATGTGGGTAGTGACTCTAAAATGAGGTTGTTCCATTGTGTGGTTGTGCCCATGGGTGATTAAGAACTGGATCAAAAGCATGATTGGGGTCCTGTTGCTGTTAGAATATCTTTTAAAGAAGATACAAGAAGGTAGTGAGAAGCAGAGGTGGGGAACTCTGCCTCTAGCTGCACTCAGGGTGGTTTTGCCTTAAAAATAACAAGTTGGGTAAAAGCTTTGTTGTTATCGGTGTAGTCTTGTGTAAGGAAGGCTGCCAGCTCTGTGGTGAGGGGTTGTCTGCTCCAGAGCAGTGTGAGAACAGCAGCACAACTGATAGGAACAAGTTAGATTTGATTCAGTTCATCTGAGCTGTGTTCATGAACAGGACAACAGGGCTATCAGCCTGAGCATCGGTTCATTTGAAGGCGCTTCTGAGCGTGGAGAGCTTGCTTCATATATCAAAACCTTTCAGATGCAGTGTGAGAAGGAAGACACACCTTGCCCTGCTGTGCCCCAGCTGGGTTTCCTAGGCTGATACCAAAAAAAAAAAAAAAAAGCCTAAAAGCAACCTCTCCCAAATCTATGCTTTAATATTATGAATTTTTGGCTTGGAAATATCAAGACAAACCCAAGCTATTTTTCAGAGTATGAACATCCTCTGATGTTCATAGGTGGATTTGAAAATTGGTTAATATGACAGGTCATAGAATAGTTTGCGGTGGAAGGGACCTTTACAGGCCATTTAGTCTAATCCCCCTGCCATAAGCAGGGACATCTTTAACTACGCCAGGTTGCTCAGAGCCCCGACCAACCTGACCTTGATTGTTTCCAGGGATGGAGCATCTACCACCTCTGTGGGCAACCTGGGCCAGGGTTTCACCACCCTCATTGTAAAAAATGTCTTCCTTGTATCTAGTCTGAATTTCCCCTCTTTTAGTTTAAAACCATCATAACAGGCCCTGCTAAAAAATTTGTCCCCTTCTTTCCTGTAGACTCTCTTTAAGTACTGGAAGGATGCAATAAAGTCCCCCCAGAGCCTTCTCTTCTCCAGGCTGAAACCAGGTCCTGAAACCTCATGTCCCTTGAGTGGGAATACAAGGAGATGGTGCTCAATGCAGACCACAGTTAGGATCTCCAGAGTGACCACCCTGCTCCTCAGAAGCTATGGAGATTTTTTGAAACACTGATTCATTCCTGGCAGCTTCTGCTGGTAGTGGAGAAAGCCCTCAAATAGTGAAATTTGAATACTGAAACAATACAAGGATTATAGAGAGCTTTCCACTTGATGCTGAGACAACTGAGCTCTTCACTTGTTGAAAACAAAAAAAAAAAAAAGGAGGAGGGAACTAAACCTTGTTTCTGCTCCTCTTCTAGGGGTTTGCTCCATCTGGCACTGGAACAGAAAGGCCAACTGCCTGCAAAGTGTGCGGATGGAGATACAAGGTACGTGTCACCACTGGTTGTTTAGTTTTAAGGTGATTGGACATCTGGGGTGTCTCTTAAAATGCATTTAGTGCTAAGCTGATTGTATTTGTCCGTTTGAGTCAGGTTTAGTGCCCACACTTCTCTGGGTGAACAGATTTCAGTAGTTCTTCTTGAAACATGAAAGTAACGTCTTCTAATCGTGGTCTGTAGCAGACTAGAGTGGTGAGTTGGAGGTGTGGAGGTGTGTGTGTGATCATGGCCTTGCAAGATTACCCACACCAGGTTCCGTGCAGTTGTGTGTGAGACGATAGTCCCAGCACTACCTTGTCCTTTGCGTTAGTCACGGGAATTTGTTCGTTGTGGGGATGGTGTCTTCCATACCAGTGCTGAGAGAAAGGCTAGCCCTGGAAATAGGGAGTAGAGTGTGGGATATGTGGCAGAGAAGGTAGAAAACATGATGTTCCTGGAATAAGAAGGTAGAAATAATTGTGGGAGACCCAGGTTTTGGGGGTGGGTAGAAGCATCTTTATTCAGCTGTCCCCATTTGGTCTGGACTTCTCTTTGCTGTAATCTGCAGCCATCCTCATGTGGGCTGAATGAAGCCAAGAGGTTGGTGGGATGGAAAGCAGCTGGAAAATGGCTTTATCTGAATTTATGTCATCTTTAGTCCTTAAGAAATAACAAGTGCTCTACTGAAAGAGCTCAGAAAGAACAGCTGGAGATAGGTCTCTGGTGCTGCAGGTTTCTCCCAGTGACTAAGGAGATCTTGTGGAGAAACAGTCCCCTGTCCCGTCCTACAGCATAAGATGCTCTTGCATCTTCAGCTTCTGGGCACACATTATAATGGTCGCTGCTGTCCAACTGTGACGTTGAACTCAGAGATAGAGGAAAGAGCACGGAACAAGGAGAACATGTCTCTTTCATTGTGTACTGTGGGGCTCGTGGCAATATCAAGGTTATAGGTCTCACTATTGGACTCTGCTTTGCTTTTCTCCTTCATAGTGACCAGAAGGCATGCAGTGTGGTCCTGCCGCTGATCTTGCCTTGCTTCTACCCCGAGCTTTTCATGCTCTACATGCTCTATCATGAAAGAGAAGATGACCTCTACTGCCAAGGGATTGTGGACCTAAGTCTTTTTCCTGACATCAAGCTGCTGGAGTTCCTGGATGTGCAGAAGTGAGTGACATTTGTTCACCCCAGGATGCAATCCCGTGATACCAGCTGGGAAGGTAGTGGCCAGGGGAAAGTTCTGATGGCACAGGAGGAAAGGACATATAACCTGTTCCTGGGTCCATCGTTGGCTGTAGCACTGAAGTAACTGCTATTATCTCTGCTAATTTTCATATTCCTTCAGCAAAAAAAAAATCTTCTTTTCTAGCCCACCAAACGAATGGTTTGTTCCAACACAGAAATAATCAGATATAGCTTATAAAATATGTCTTAGAGTCCAACAAATGGTACTTCCTGTAACAGTGTGGGGACCCAGTTTTGACACAGGGGAAAGGTTATGGAGCCAGATGTTTCCTTCATGTGTTCCTGCAGCTGGATCCATCTTTGGAAGTGATGCGTGAGGACCAATGACTCAGACTCAAGAGGCTTTTCTAACACAGCATCATCTGCAGCTCAAGGGCTTAAGCAGGGTGGCAGAAGACTAAATTTGGAGATTAGATTCAGTGAGAGGAAATTAATCTGAAAATGCCAAAACTCTCCACTGATTATTACAGAAGCATCTGTGAGTAAAATAAACCCTACACTCAGGTCAATGAATCTGAGCTGTTCATCGTTCCTGTAGCAGTGTATTGAGAGGAGCAAACTCAGCCTCATGCACCTACAAGACTTTTGCATCACCTCAAACAAGGAGATAATTACAATCGAGACTGACTTAGGGTGGAGTTAAGACATGGACATCTGCCTTCTAAATCTTCTCTCTGTAATCTCCTTTCAGACACCTCTGGCCTCTGAAAGATCTCACCCTGACAACCAACCAGGTAAGAAATAACACTAAGAGATAGCTTTGGTGTGATAATGAGATGGCATTGGGGCTATATGTTGTTGCTGGCTAATGATGGAGCTTCACCAAGTAACCACAGGACAGGACGCACTGAGAATTCAGAGCTACATGACGTGGGTAAATCTTCCCTCTTTAAACTGAAAGGGGGGAGATTTAGATTAGGTATTAGGAAGAAACTCTTTGCTGTGAGGGTGGTGAGACACTGGCCCAGGTTGCCCAGAGAAGCTGTGGA
>JAOXJM010000012.1:1590569-1602743 GCA_026413425.1 Tringa solitaria
CAGGGCTTTGAGCAACCTGGTCTGGTGGGAGGTGTCCCTGCCCAGGGTAGGGGGGATTAGAACTAGGTGATCTTTAAGGTCCTCATTTCAAACCTAAACCATTCTATAACTCCAGATCTACGCTTCCCTCTCTCTATACTCTGATTTCAAGCATACACCCATAAATCTCCAATGCCCAGAGATTTTTTCTAGTTGTGACTTCTTTTTTTTTTCCTTTTTCCTAGAATACAGCACCTGGGAGCTGAAATCCATCTGATCAGAGACTTGATGGACCCCACCAACCAAGGAGGACTGTACGACTTTCTGTTAACAGCACTGGAGGTAAGGAAGTATCTTCAACAGTGACAGCTTCATGCTGCAGTAGCCTTTCTTGAGCAGCAGAGACGTTGATGTGTTATTTGCTCATTTAATTTTATATGCCTAGCACAGGTTACCTTCCTTCTAGTCTAGAGAATATGCTTATCTTTAATTTATGATGTGCAGATTTAATCTCTTGACTAGTCCGTGGGGCAGCATGGCTTCCCGTTGCGTGCAAGAGATCAGATTTTGACCCAAAGTTCCCAAAACTCTTTAATTGGTTGCTCTTTTCCTTGCCCAGTCATGCTACGAACACATCCAGAGGATGAGACTCCACCAGAGAGAGAACTGCCAAGTCCCTCACAGCTCCTGAGCCCTGGGACCCCAAGGGAGCCTCCTCCCTCCCGCACTTTCTTGACCAAACACTGTTGGATGAAGAAGCAATCAAGTCACTGCTGTTCCGGCTGCCTTTAAAAAGGGAAGAACAGTTAATTTATCAGATGAGAGTTTCTTGCTGGGTTTTCTCCTCGACTTGCTATGCTCGTAAAGCACGGAGATATGGATGCTGTGGGCTAAAAGCCTTCATTGTGCAACCTCGGCTTGTGTTTGGGAATTTCTCTGCGGAAAGTGGCCAAGGTTTCTTTTTGTAGTTTTTATCTCCCTTTCCTGCGAGTAGAAATCTGCCTGAAAACCTCATTTGAACTCTTCTCTCAGCCGCTGCGTTTGTTTTGCACTGGTGAACTGACATAAGGGAGGTGACTTTTATAGAAAGCGGTTAAATGAAACCACAACAACCTGGTTTGGTGGGACTGTTTCTGGGTGGTAGAAATGTGCCATGGTCAGGAGAGGCCACCTCCGTGCTCCTCAACAACCTCTTCCCGGAGCGAGGTGCCTTGCCCTGTATCCCTAAAAGGAAGGTTTTTTCCATTCCTCTTCCCACCCAAGCCAAACTCAATACCTCTCCATTGCATTATAAAGCTGCTATTGACTAATTTCCTTATTTTTATGAGACTTACAAGAGTGTATTTATCCTCTGCAGCCTCCTCTTCAATCTCAGGGATATCACACTCGCACCTTGACCGTGCAAGTGCTGCTTTGTCATTCTGCAGGGGGGTCGCATGTGCCTGATAGGAAGGACGTACATTGTCCTGGGGTTAGAAATCTCCAATCCTGGTGAGAGAAAAACATAAATCCACCTGGTTTTCTGCACTGACAGAGCTGCAAACACTGGTTTTCCCTTGATGCACAGCTTCGTGCTGACAGACCGCCTGCTGACACCAGTAGGGGATAAATTCGGATTAAAATCGGGGTGGGGTTTATACTGCCTTTATAAAAGGCAAATCGATATTTGGTATCCTGTTCCTACCAGACAAAAATAGTAATGTCTGAGCTGCCTATTTAGAGCAAAAGCTCTTTTGAACCAGATTTTAACCTGCCTTTTTTTTTTATTACTTTTTTACAGTTTAACTCTAAATTCTCCAGGTCTGTGACTTAAGGAAAACAAAACAAAACTCTACAGGCTGTTTCCTCCTGTTTATCACAAGTATTATGCTTTAATAAATAGTACATTGATTACAATAATTAATATATTGGTATGAGAGTATCCTAATGTATGTTTTACATAACTTTGTATTTAAATAAAGCTGTTTTAATTTTTAAGAGAGAATCCAGACTTGCCTACTTCTTATTCCAACCTTGTTGCTGTCTTCAGGCATTAGAGAATTAACGTGTGGCTCCCTTTAACTGCCTCCATCATTCGTAGAAATGGAGAATTTGAACTACAAATTAGTTTCCTGATGTAACTGTAAGAGAGACTTGACTCAATAAAACTAATTTTTGGTCTTCTGTTCCCTGCCGAATCAGAGAGGAGAACATGGTTTAAGCTTTTAAGCTTATTTCCTGCAATTAAACTATTATTTTTTTACGCATTGTCTCCGATCACACCGAAGGACGGCTCTTACGCGTCTTCAGAGCTGAAGATGCTGAGGTGCAGAGACAGGTGAGGTGAACAGAAAGTGAAAGTGAGTAATTAAGACCCAATTTCCTTTGCTTGAACACCTCTTCAGCCCCCTTACCGTGCTGGTCTTCCGTCTTCCTTACCACTCTTCCACGGGGAAGAGGAACTAACTGTGGAAATTATGCCTCTTCCCCCAAAAACTGCTGCCTGAATTTTTGCATCACAGCAACCTCGCGCCGTCCATCCAAAGGAGGATGTACTTTACTGGACAGTACAGTGTCTAAACTGGTCACCATACCGGGTTCTCAGTGTAAAGCTAGACTTGTATTTTTGCTGTTTTTACACAGCGAAGCCAAGCCCTTCCAGCTTCACGGGGCATGAGAGGAAAAGGACCGTTCGTCTAAGCAAACCCTTTATAAAATTGTGGTGTTTAAAGCAGTTGGTGCCAATACCAGCTCCACAGCACATGGTGGGACTGGGGAATCTAAACCCAAACCTGTGCTTTCCTACCAGTAGAACCCTTGTCAGCTTTGAACCGGTCTTCCTCACCTCTATGAAACCTCACCTTCTTCATGTAAGCAAGAAAGCTCCAGCTCTGCCTGTAAACAGCCGTAAGTAACCAGCTGTGAACTTTTAATTTCAGAGTGGTTTAAAACTTGGCAGTTTTCCAGTGTAAAGAAACACACTGCCAGAAGGTTGAATCACTGAGATGTAGTCACAGCTGTTTCAAAAGAAGGAAAAAAAAAAAAAAAGTCTGCTTTCTCCATACTGCATTCTTCCATGCTCTGGGTAGTGATTTTAATTTCAGGTGTCTACTCAAAATGCAGAATTTCTACTAGAAAATAGGACATGCAAAATGCATGCATGTACAAATGCCACAGGAATAACTAGAAAACAATGTGATTTTTTTTTTTTAAGCCTACAGAAGATTTCTACTATTGCACTTTTGAAACATAGGGTTACTAGTGGCTCTTACTGGTCATCTGGTTGAAAATCGAGGAAGTTCTCAAGCAATAATTCAAGTGAGCCCTAAAAGGGGCAATTAAGGTTAACAGTGTGCAGCCATTTGTGCTTCTAGGCTTTCTCATCAACCAGTAAAAGCAAGAGATACTTCACTGGAAGATACTCTGGGTTTTTTTCAGCCCAAGGGTAGCATTCAGGTTGCAAATTGTGCTATGTAACCATGCAGTAGTGCTTTTCAGTGTGTTAACAGCATGGCTTTTTTATTTTTCAGAAGATAATACGAGGCTACTTGCTAGCTTCCCTGATGAATTAAATCTCTGCTTGATAAAATACTGTGCCTTGAAATAGTGTGTAGAAATGTGAGAGAGTACATTCAAGTTCTTCCTTTTGAGCTTGGGTGGATCACAGGTTTCAGTTATTACCAGCAGATTAGATATTGAGGATTCCAGCTTCCTGATGTGTTAAATGTAATCCCACAGACCCCCAAGGCTGACTCTACCCGAGACTTTCAGGTTTAGAGAGATGCCACCGTACAGGAAAAATACTAGAGTCAGCTCTTCCACATCCAGGCTACAGCTGTTGAGCCAGCTCAGGCTTCAAGGGAAGCTAATTAAATAGGGTCCTCTAATATTTAAAAAAAAAAAAAATAAAAGGAAAATAAAGGCTGAGCTGTACCTGGGAGCAGGACAGGCCTTAATGAAATTGAGGTGTGCCCAGACAAAGCAGAGCTTGACTCACTGGAGCCCGCAGCACAGGTTTGCTGTCAGCAGCAGAGGGGATACGGTGAAAGCTCAGTGTTTAGCCCTCACAGACCTAAGCCTATCCCATAGAAAATTTCTGTTCCCCTTCCCTGGTTACTCACCAGCAGGGCTCATAAAATAATACTAACATAATATGGGTTTTTCCTTTGTCTGAGATACCTTTTTTCCGTGCCTAATTGCTCTAGACAGTCAAATACTGTAAATTTTAAAAGTATTCAGTCTTTTTATGAATGTACTCTCTCCCCCCACTCTATATTAAGGTTCTTTGTACTTAAAATGCAACAGCTATTAAACAGGGAGGAGTCAGTCTTCTACAAACACCCACTTTGCAAAAAAAGGGTTTGGTTTACAAAGAACTGAATAAATAGGAAGTTTAAAGTAGCGCTGTATCTATTGCTGCTTTCAAGTGGTGGAGTAATACCTCCGGAGGTGGAGAAAGTGACGTCAGGTCTAGTTTCTTGAAATCTTCATTAGCACTCAATGATGTTAACACCTTCACAGTCCTCTTTAAATCAAACACCGCGTGGAGCATGCCCAAAGTGGAAATGGCAGCTTTGGGAGTGTTCTTTGCCGAAGCTTCGTCATCGAGGCCTTTTTCCAAGACAGAAATCCTGTTCTCTGCAATAACTTTGAGGAAGTTGTAGAACTCCTTGTAGTCTATACCCGTGCAAGACTTCATGATCAACTAGGGGAAAAAAACAACCAAGCAATGAAATGGAAACAACTCTTATTTACAGTAAGAATTACAAAACCATATTTTATCAAGCTAAAAACTATCCAGAATCATAAGTAACCATTTTTAATCATATTTTTTATAATTTCCCCATGGCACTGAAAGTCTTTCCCTTACTTGAAATGCCACTAGCCCCAAAAGCAACAGCCTGTTTCTTCTAAGTACTAAACAGCTGTGTGTTTTCAATCTATATTTAAAGGATATCAACCTAGCAGCAATAACCAGCCTCCAGAAATAAACTTTACATTTGTTTCATGCTGAAGATTTTGGAACCATGCAAGATATAACACTGCCCAATATAGTTATGTGTTCTGAAAGCATCACTTCGCAGACACAGGAACCTGCTGCCACCTTCACCTTAATTTTCCTTGTTTCAGATTTGCTGAATAGTCTTCAAACCAGTTCTTCTGCGTGAGATCTGTCTTATCAGTTCTGTTTACACGGAAAAGCACTTATATTTTATAAAGGGGAACATAGATACTACATAAAGTATTGATCTTGATGCTAATCTTGATAGCTGAAGAGCAGCTGAGGCATTAGTTGTTCAGACAACATCCTGACCTCCTTCACATAGCAAATATGCACCAGCACAACCCTTTCCCTGTGTTACTAAATTCATATTTATTTCCTGCAAAATGAAGGTCTCACCAGTTCCTTCTTCTGCATGAAATACGTACTAATTCCAGGTATGGGATTAAGGACTTGTGTTTTTATAACTCACAAGGCGGTGCAAAGCATCCCAGAAATATATGATGCCCTCACAGGGAGTCAGGCAGCCACCATCATGGTGTACCTGGCATTGTAGGTGCCAATCATCTATAGGATCCTTCCATTCATTGATTTCCCGTTGGACGGCTGCTAATTCATCCTGCAGGAAGCACCACATTATAGCCACGTTGCAGCCGTTCACCCAGTTGTGGTTAATGGAGATGGTATCCTCCTGAAGGAATAATTTCAAGGGTTATTAGGCTCTGCATGGGAAAGTGGGAGAAAACAGCTGTAACAACATCAAGGCTGCAAAATGTAAAACCATATCTTTGGCACCAGTATCACTGCTCTGCAGGAAGGCTGGCCCTTTGTAATGTCTCTGAACAATAAAATCTTGTTTCGCTCTGTAAACTGGCAAATGTCTCTAGTTCCTCTGTCTGAACATAGCTTTTAAGGGCACAAAACTGGAAGAGGGTAGCGGGGAGAAAGGAACAAGGTTATTAATTTTGGTTTGTAATCATGAAGGCCAATTTCTTAGCATTTTCCATTAATAAATTACAACTTACAGCTAGAAACCAAGATTAACAGCCTCGCTGTAAGTCCATCTCACCTAGCATCCTATTTTCCAATCACTCTACTAAGGAAAAGCATAACAAAAGAGGGTTCAGACAGCTTCCTAAATTGTATACTCTTCCAGCTTCTAGTGGTCAATGACCCAAGGAGCTCATGAGTTCAGGCCTGCTTTTAGCCACCAACTTGAGCAGCCACCGATAGACCTTTCCTCCGTGAACTTCTCTGAACTTTTTTGCAGCCCAGCTGAAGACTTTTGGCATCCACCACATGCTACAGCAAGAAAAGTTTGATGTGACTCAAGCTTGCTGATCTATCTGTGTTAGGAAAAGGTTGGAATTAGTTATCTCACCAGGTTGTAAACTTGATGGTGCCATCCACTGGGGATGAAGACTATCTCCCCTGCTTCCTGCACGATTTCAACAGGGGGTTGACTTTGGTTGTAGCGAGGGTAAACGCTCCTGTCCTGAAGATTAGGTGCTGTCACGTCGAAGGGCAAGTTGCCGTGGCGGTCTTTGAGGTACTCCTCCTGTCCTGCGGGGTACAACAACCATTTCTTTCTCCCGCAGATATTGGCTGACCAGCTATAGGAACGGAAGACATCAGCATGGAACGGAGTCCTGTGGGGCGAATAAGAGGTTAAAGGCAACGCTGAAAAGCTGTAGGATGAATTAAAATCTCTGAGAACCAGACATACACACAGAAATCAAACTTTAGTGTGCAAACCCGCTCCCAAACTATCACCCTCTTCATTTAATTTTGACTGCTTTAAGTATTAAAAGTGTGTTGTTCAACTCTGGGCCACCCAGTTCAAGAAGGACAGGGAACTACTGCAGAGAGTCCAGCGGAGGCTACAAAGATATCAAGGGACTGAAACATCTCTCTGATGAAGAAAGGCTTCTCTCTGTTCAGCCTGGACCAGACTGAGAGAGGATCTCATCAATCTTGAGCAATATCAAGGCAGGTGTCAAGAGGATGGGGCCAGACTCTTCTCAGCGGTGCCCGGTGACAGGACAAGGGGAAATGGGCACAAACTGGAACACAGGAATTTCCATCTCAATATGAGGAAAACCAACTTTACTTTGAGGTTGCCAGAACCCTGGAACAGGCTGCCCAGAGAGGGTGTGGAGTCTCCTTCTCTGGAAATCTTCAAAACTCACCTGGATGCGTTCCTGTGCAACCTGCTCTGGGTGACCCTGCTCTGGCAGGGAAGTTGGACAAGATGTCTCCAAAGGTCCCTTCCAACCCCTGCCATTCTGTGATTAAAAGGCCACTATATTTAGATAATATTGCAGTGTTTTACAGCCTCTGTGCTTCTCCATCAGTTCATTTTGAATCTGACCCACAGATACCTCAATGGCAGGAGATTCTGTGACATGAACTGAGGAGAATACAATCAATGCAACTTTATCATCAAAGCTGGACTTAATTTTTCACCTGCAAAATGTTTGACCAACTCATCAGCACCCCTCGAAGGCTCCTGTTGGCTCTGCAAATCATAAAAGGCTGGTGAACCCCAGGGAGTTTCCGCTTAAAAACCTTAGAAAAGCCAGCTGACAACTTTTGGAGATTCCATGAGCACAATTCAGGGCTTCTTGAAGTAGAAAAGTACTCTAGCTGACCACACAAGGACAGCTCACATCCAGAACCAAATGAGCTACCTGAGAAACGAGGCTGGCTGGGTTCAGGTATAACAGTATTGCTACCCTGAAGGACAATGTGATAACCCCCATAATAATAATCTTTAAAAAAGGGTATGTAAGGATGACAGAAACCACACTGCCTTACCATGAACCTTTGGGTCCCATGTAGACAAACCGGTAATCGTCCACAGCTATAGCATCCCAGTATTCGTTCAGCCAGTCGGAGGAGAAATACACAGGGGTTGTGTAAACATCTTGCTCAGGGAAAGCTCTTAAAAAGATAAAGTGTTGGAAATAGGTCTCAGAAAAACGCAGCATTGCTCCTTGTACTTCAGTTCCCAGAGCCAGAGAGCAATCAGGTCTCTTCAGGCCATCAATACTTTGCTGCCATCTCCTTCACATCATTGGCAGCTCCGAGTTGCACACAAAATGCACGCAACAGTCCTTTTCTGTCTCTCAGGAAAGCCGTGAAAGTTAACTACTTGATTTGGGAGACTCCTCCTAATTATGGCAAAGAGAGTTGCTAATAAGCACATTCTCTTTAGATGAGATGCCTGCAAAACTGGTTGCTCCAACTGGATGACAGGCTGGGGGGGATGAGGGTTAGGAGGGAAGCCAGGCTGTGGGATTTTGACAAGTTTTTGACAAGCACCCTCAGCCAGTTTGCTGATGACACCAAGCTGTGCGGTGCGGTCGACATGCTAGACGGAAGGGATGCCATCCAGAGGGACCTGGACAGGCTTAAGAGGTGGGCTTGTGCAAAACTCATGAAGTTCAACCAAGCCAAGTGTGGGGTTCTCCACCCGGGACGTGGCAATCCCAGGCACAAGTAGAGGTTGTGTGAAGAATGGATGGAGAGCAGCCCTGAGGAGAAGGACTTGGGAGTGCTGGTGGATGAGAAGCTCACGATGAGCTGGCAGTGCGTGCTGGCAGCCCAGAAAGCCAACCCCATCCTGGGCTGCATCAAAAGAAGCACAGCCAGCAGCTCACGGGAGGTGATTCTAGCCCTCTACTCAGCTCTCATGAGACCCCACCTGGAGCACTGTGTCCAGCTGTGGAGTCCTCAACACAGGAAGCACATGGACCTGTTAGAACAGGTCCAACGGAGGGCTACAAAAACTGCCCCCCCCCATGAAGACAGGCTGAGAGAGCTGGAGTTGTTCAGCCTGGAGAAGACTCCAGGGAGACCTAAGAGCAGCCTTCCAGTATCTGAAGGAGGGTACAGGAGAGATGGGGAGGGACTCTTGTGTCAGGGAGTGTAGTGATAGAATGAGCGGTAACGGTTTTAAATTGAAAGAGGGGAGACTGAGATGACATCTCAGGAAGAATTTCTTTCCTGTGAGGGTGGTGAGAGCCTGGCCCAGGTTGCCCAGAGAAGCTGTGGCTGCCCCATCCCTGGAGGTGTCCAAGACCAGGCTGGATGGGGCTTTGAGCAACTTGGTCTAATGAGAGGTGTCCCTGCCCATGGCGGGGGGTTGGAACTAAATGATCTTTAAGGTCCCTTCCAACTCTAACCATTCTGTGATTCTATGAAATACATGGTCTCCTCCCACAGGAAATAATCCCCCTTTCCCATCCCAGGTGGCATGTGCCATAACGAGCCACAGCACCGACATGTGGGAAAGCAGACAAACTGGGAGGAAAAGACCCACAAACTTCCTCTGTTGCTGGCACACTCAAAATTGAAAGTAAAGCGATTACAAGATGAATTAAGAGTGGGATATTTCTAAGGAAGAAGAGACTTGAGTGAAAAGACATAAAAGTTTGCACGGGGAACGCACAATGCATCGAACCTCACAAGCAGCGGGGTTGCAGGTGGTGAAGGTGAACTGTGTAAAGAGAATTTTAACAATTGGGAAGGTTATAGAATAATAGAAAAAATAGAATAATAACAAAAAAAAAGGATAACAAAGGATTATAACTCGCTCACACTGAATTAAACATAATTAAAAATATCCCCCTTATTTGTAAGAAGGATTGCATTGTAGCAGTCAAACAAAAGCCTAATGTTCCAGCCACATGGTTTCCACAGGGATAACACAGAGTGATTTAAAACATAAATGGAAGGGAAAGCGCTCACGAATAGCAGCCTCTTCAGGAAAGAAGGACTTGTTTAAGGGTCTTCTGTGTGATATAAGCCGAGAACTGTGGGGTATAATAGCGATATTTTGGTGGGTGGGCGCTAACAAAAAGCACTGCCAGCATTTAAATGCTCGGGCATTAAAAGGTGAGTGTTAAGGCTGCGTGGCAGCTCTCTGCAGGGCGTGCAGGGCATCCCACAGTGCTCTCTTACCTGCTCAGGTGCCAGTCCTTGAGATAAAGACACCCTCGGGATGAACGGTAGCCATTTTTAATGTACTCTTTCCAGTACTTTACATACTCCTTGAAGGGGAGCTGCTCCTTCGGGTTAGAATTGTACTCCTTGACATCACAGTTGGCAACAGGTACTACAGCCTCTCCTGAAATGTAAACTCTTTGAGGCCACAGAATAACTGATGCTGAAACTGAATTCCCTTAACTTTATCCACCGCAGCAGCCTCTAATACCTAGGCCCTCTCATGCTAAATGCAGTACAAACTAAAGCCACAATCCCTAGCCCAGCTCTCCCTCCCAATACCACCATTCTAGGCAAATATAATCCAGACCAGAAGTTATTTATTCAATGTGACCTGAATTTTCCTCTTAAATTGCATCAATTCCTGTTAATTATACTAACATTTTACAGCCTGAAGAGGTATTTCACTGTAACTACAGAATAATTTCCCCTTGCCCAGGGAAAGTGTCAGGCCTATCTTCAGGTTAAAGTTAAGCAGCTGTGTAAATTGGTATGGTTCAATTATCCAACACTTTTTATTTTATTTCATTATGGGAATAAATTCAAGATTGGAATCTGCAAAACATAAAGTCTAAGTATAAAAAAATGAATGTATTAACGTAGAAAAAAGTCTGGAGAATTGCTTGGTTTTGTCTAGTGGTTCTATTTGTAAGATTAAAAAAAAAACCAGTGTTGTTTAGCATACAGGCTTTAGTTAGGTATTAAAAATGCCATGACTTACCAAACTTCTGCAGCAGATGATCAAAGTTGGGCTTTCCATCCCAAGTAACCCAGTTTCTCCTGCTGCCCCAGTCTTCAGTGAATTTAGCTGAGAAAATACAGGGATGGTTGGGAATCAAATAATCCCGGAAAAAATCCGAGTAAGAGAACGATTCTACTTTTTCGATGAAGTCAACGTGACCTCCGGGGAGGCAGAATGCACCCTGAGATGAGCTGTTGTAGTCACGAAAAAAGGCGGTGGAACAGGCGAATGTTGCCCTGTCCATGCAGGCTGGATACTCTTCCTGGCTTAGCCAAGGCAGCGTTGACCAGATGCCACCACGTTATGCTATGGCAAAAAAACCCACCAAACCAACCTGCTTTAAAAATGTGACTTGAGTCTCTAAATCCATGAAAACGTAAGCTGCCAGAGGTAAAAAGAAGAAATCGTGCAGGAGCATCCCACCACGTTGGGCTAATTAGGATCTTCCATAGTTTACAGAGTTTAATGTCGGTGGGATATCTGACCACAAAGTCACCCTACGGATGGTGGAGATGTTGCTTTTCCCTCGTCACCTTCTTGCCAGGGCGACCACGCTCTCTTGGGTACGACCAGCAAAGGCTGTTTCCTTCCTAAAACTGCAAGAAACATTCATTTCAGTGGCATATCCCTGTTGAATTAATTAATTGCCGGGGTGGAGGGAAGGGAAAACCCCTAAATATTTGGGGCCCTTGGAAACCACTGCAGCCCAGCAACTCACCCCTTCGTCAGGAAAAGATATAAGCCCTGGCACCCTCCACCCTCATAAGACCTTTCTCTACGGGCCAGGCAGCGATAATAGGTTAAAAAGGGGAAAATAACAATGAATAAAAGGGAGGTGTCAGGGGAAGTGGGAGGGGGACCGAGCACAGAGCGGGAGGGAGGAGGCCCGAGGGCAGATGAAGCCACATACCCTGCAGGGATGGGCTTCAGGAGAGGGGAGACATCTGGGGTGGGTGAAGGGGGGACCAGGGTGCTTGGGGGGGGAAAAGGGGTGCCATAAGGCGGCTCCCCCCTCAGGGAGCTCCAGAGGAGGGGCGGGGGAGAGGGGGACACCCGGACGCCACAGGGCGTCGCACACGCCATCCCTGCGTTGGGTTCTCGCTCTGCCCCCGCGCGTCCGCGGCCCGGGGGAGCGGAGAGGGCAGCGGAGGAGGGATACTCACCCCCGCCCCGACGCGGGGAAGGACCCCGGGCCCAGCGGCGGCAGCGGTAGCGGAGGAGGGAACGGGCTGAGCTGCCGCGGCCGCTCCCGGAACCTCAGCGCTCGGCGGGCGGCGCCCGGGGGGGGCCGAGAAGGGGGAACGCACCCGTGCGGCGCTCAGCCAATAGGAGCGGGCGGGCGGCGCACGCGCAGAGTGTGGGTGCGGGGGCCGGCCGCGGGCTGCGCTGAGGGAGGTGGGTGCGGGGCCGGGCCTGGAGCGGGGTAGGGGGGGGAAAAAAGGGGAGGTTGGGGGGAGTTCTAGCC
>JAOXJM010000012.1:1609138-1620836 GCA_026413425.1 Tringa solitaria
GGGGATTGGAACTCGATGATCTTTAAGGTCCCTTCCAACCCAAACCATTCTATGACTCTATGATGAGCTTGCGCTTTGGTATATTCAGGGTTTCTTTAGTACTTCTTAGTCTGTGGGAAGCTGCTTCTGATGATGAGGTGGGGAGTGGAAAACTTTCCAGATCACTTTCCAGTAAAAAGGGGTGTCTGAAAGACTCAGAAAAGTCAGTAAATGTTCTTCGTGATTCTGTTTTTGGTAGGTTCCCCTCCATTCAAAAATATGAACATATGCACGTGAATGTAGAGACTAATCTAATTAGAAAGCACCTTCCTTTTTCAAAACAGCACAGCAGGTATTAAATATCCAGGGCATTAATGCAATAGTCAGTTGAAGTTTGTGCTGTTGTAAATCCCGTGTTGGAACGTGATGAGAACACTGTAAAAAGGGGAGGCAGTGCTGTTATGAGTGGGCAATAATATTGATAGTCCTCTTCCTTCCTTTCTGAAGGAAATACTCGGATGGTTAGGAACGATGACCAAATTTTGGAACCCATCCATACCTATTTCCAAATCTCTTAGATGTGCACCTGAAAGGTTACAGTAGAAAGTACTTGAAGCCAGCTGTGGATGGGATGAATTACTTAAGAGTGTTTGTAATGTCAGCTTTTACACATTGCTAAGGATTCTTGCCTTATTTTTTTTTTCCTCTTTTATTCTAGTTTCTCTTCCTGGCTTTGAGAGCGTTGCTCCTGTAGAAGAGGATCTGAACGGCGAGCTGATGAACGAAGACATACGTATCCATAGCTGGCCTTGTTCTTACTACTTGGACACCAGCAAACAATGGGTCTCTGGCAGACTATCCCTGACTCCTGTTGCCATCAAATTTACAGCTGACAAGACCGGGGAGCTTTTGGTCAACTTCCACCTTTCTAGCATCAGCGAGATCAAGAAGGAATCTTCAAATTTAATCTTCAGCTCTCTTACCATCTTGGAGAAGAACACCAAACACTGGTTCAGTTCTCTGCAACCCAACAGAAATGTGGTGTTCAATATCCTGGAGCACTTCTGGAGGGAGCAGTTGCTGTCGAGCGAAGGCGCGGGAGCAGAAGCAGCAGCTTTACAGTCAACAAAGGGCAAAGAACTAACAGGTTTATTGTCTGGGTCGCAGAAACGGCTGGAGGACACGGCAAAAGTGCTGCATTATCAGGGCGAGCAGTTTGACAACATCATGAGAGGACTCAACAAGATCGAAGGGGATATGGATGTGGCAGACAGGTACGGTACTGGAGCATCCTCTGATCTAAATAGAGGTTGTGGGATTGTAGTATTTATGCCCAAAATTTATGGGGCAGATCCACAGAGGTCTTTAAGAAACTAAACTGTTGACTTTCACTAAAGGTTTCAGCCCGTGATGGTCTTTTGTGGATCTAGTTCTTGTTGTAAGATGTTTCTGTATTTCTGTCCTCCCTTCTGTGTGACATCCTTTCACCCTTGTGAAGTTGTTTGTGTATCTACACCTGTCCCCTTTCCTTTAAATAATTTTTCAAGCCCTTATAAGTTTCAAGTACAACTGGCAGAAATGGTAGAATTCCATTCCAAATATTCCAACTCCAAAATATTAACAATCT
Source organism: Tringa solitaria (assembly GCA_026413425.1). Taxonomy (NCBI): domain Eukaryota; kingdom Metazoa; phylum Chordata; class Aves; order Charadriiformes; family Scolopacidae; genus Tringa; species Tringa solitaria. The sequence goes on from JAOXJM010000012.1 coordinate 1,610,745, forward strand.
ATAAGTTTTCAGAGTGTTGGCAACTAGTTAGGGGAAAGAGCTGCAAATTAATGTCCCCACTGAAGGACAAGGTATGGCATTTGCATTTTTATTAGATGTCCTAGAATATACCTAAATGAAAAAATACTGGAGGTTGGGGTTTGGTTAATTTTGCCAGTCCTGGACCATCCTGTTTGCTTTTCTACAGCAAATTCTGCTTTCCTGGCTTGTCAAAGGAAATGTTCGGTGTGGCAAGTGAGACTTGGAGACAGTTTCCTAGGGTTATCAAGGAGACAAATGCCAATTAATCTTTAATTTATGTAGACTGTATTCTTTTCTCTGTGCGTGGAAGACGGCTTTTCAAATTCAAAACAATGAGCTACCGAGTGCTGCCTTTAGACAACTGAAATAAGAGCTTTGGAGCATATTTGAGCTGTTGCGGAGCTCGATGTGAATAGTAAATGGTTGGTGTCTTAATGAGAACGTTATGGCTTTACTATTTAGTGATGAACATTCAAAATGAATTTTTTTATGCTATTTTCTATGCTAGAAGTTGGATTCGGTAACAATCCAAACCAGACAGTTAAGGTTGAGAGTAATATTGCAATGTCTGAAGATATATAGCTACGAGTGTCTCTGTGGAAGCTCTGACACCTGCATGAAGAAACAAACCAAATAAAGTTCAAACTAGTTGTTTTTGGAAGAAGCCTCTGTTTTGAGACGGATATCATGTCTTAACAGCAAGTGTTGATTTCACAATGGTTCTGGTGATGTTCTCCATACCCTTTCATGAAAAGCCAAGAGAACTGAAAGCTTCAGCAAGAGCTTTTAAAGTTCTGTAGCAATAAACAATGAGTAGGAAAATAAATACCTGCTCATTGTTTTTGGAAGGGAGTTTTGTTTTGGGTTAAGATGCACTGGGAGGTATTATTTGTCCTCATGAATCTGAAAAGCTTGATGCTTTGATTTTTAAAAAAGGAAAAATAAAGGAAGGCCTTGACCAAGCATTAGCTGAGATTCTGTTTTATGTACAATATGAAGAGTTTGGCCACCTTGCTTGCAGGCTAAAATGCAGCCTAGAATCCATTAGCCCAACTGTGTTTTAATTGTGCTATGCTTTTTGGGGGCTTATAACAGTTTATTCCCATAGTCTTTGCGTATGTGTGGCTTTTTTTTCCTCATAAAGCTGCTCTCCTCCCTCTTGCCCCCCTCCCAAAATCTTCTCTTAAACCGAGGGCATCTTTCTTCATGTCCCTAACTGGGGAAAACCGTGACTGAAGCTCATTTGGTTGTTGCATATTAGGGAATTCAGTCTATTAACATAGAGAAATACCTCTATTAAGGCTCTTTGATTCTTGCTTTCTTTAGAAACTTGATGAGAAGTAACTACGTTTTACACGTGGAGCAGATTTTGTGCAGAAGGAAACAACCTTTTGTGTCCATTAGGTCGAGTTTGTATAAAGCGACACCGATTTAATGGCTGGCTTTTTTTATAAAAAGAACCAGGGCCCTTTTATCTACTGTCATATGTTTAAAGCTGTGATTAACTTTATCTTGCCTGTATGTGTGGGCTTTTTTTTTTTTGGATTATTAATTCTGTTCTTGTGTACGCCTGGGTATATACAGCTGCTTTCAGTGGAGCTGTGTGCAGATAAGCAGAGCTGAGCCTGACGTGCCAGCAGATGTTCAAAGACCAAAAATAAACAGAAAGCCAGATTCACTGGTTCCTTTTTTATATCTATCACTACTAGAGGTAGTCTGGTTGCAAATTTTCATTTGTATATAAGGACTGGTCATACAGTTTGTTGATACAGAGGGCTGACTCCTCCGTGGAAGGCCAGAAAAGTTGGCTTTGCAGCAGGAAAATCTTGCCCGTAAATTCGGCATCACCCAGCCAGGATGGGGAAAGGGGGAAGGAGGTGGGTGAAGGGATAAAGTGATCAAAATTAAGGCTCAAAATCCAGAATAAGTTACTACAATGTAAACAGAAGTTTAGACTTGTGATATTGCAGCTGCTTTTCAGTAAGTGAATGGAAATGCTTTTCTCACGGTGAATGCGATGAAGCGAACTCACACAGCGGTAGGAATTTAATGATTTTTCATAGGATGAGACACAAGCATAAGCTGTGATTTCCCTGAAGTGCCTTTTAACTCTTTCATACACCAAGAGGATAGAAAACATGCTCGGTGTTGTGTAGAAATGGGACCAGGTCATTTGTTTCTGCTTAATTACAGCAGGTAGATTAGAGCGTGGCTTTTAATTTGGAAGACGGCGTGTGCTGGCAGAGCCTGGGGCTTTTTCAGTCGTTCTTGGTGTTGAACTTACGTTGAACCTCATCGTTTCAGAATTCAGCCCTAAATCTATGATACTGTGCCATTTCAAATACTGTTAGTGTAGAACTTTGTTACATCTCCTTTGGTCTGTCTTCCCCCCTCCTTTTTAAAGGAGTCTCACAACATTTTCAGAGAGCAGCAGAGAGCTCCAGACCTCATCTCGTGTGCTATCAGCGTAAATATCTGATGTTCATGCTTTAGTTGGGAGTAGATTCTTGGAACAATTCATTCTGCCTCCGCTATCCATGAATTCAGTGGTTGACTCCCAATATGACTTTTTCTGCTTTTCGTAGCAGATGAATGTCTTTAAGAAGGTCTGTTTTGAAGCTGGTGGAGAAATTTGATGGCTAGTAAACAAAGTGTGTTCAGTTAGAGCTTCCTCTTTCAGATTACGCTTGTTCTGCAGCCAAATTAAGCAGGATTTTAAAAGTGCAGCTTCTTCTGTAGACACACTCTGATTCTCTCGTGGAAAATAAATCGTTATAAAACGTATCTTGAGAGGAGCACTGCTGCGATGCATATTTTATCAGGCACTACCTTTCTAGAGTAAACTTAAAAGCAAAATAAATCAAGCTGGCTCTCCAAAATAGCAGTGAAGCAGTAGTACTTTGTATTTTGGTCTGATAAGGCTTGTGTCTCTCAGATTTAAGTCAATAAATAGCCTTTTGTAGTATTGGTAAGATCACAGTGTGTCATTAAAGATTTTATTCCATGTGGTCTGGGTTCATTAGAAGCATCTACTTGCAACTACTGTGCCAGTGGCACGTGCCTCATCCCTGGATAGTCTTTAAGGTATTTATGGATTGTGGGGGACACAATCCTGATCTGGATTGAACTTCCTTAGAGCTTTTTTGCTGTTGGTTTAGTTTAAACAGAACGTCTTCTCTCCCATTAGTTAATTGAGAAGCTGTTTGTGTTCTTCTCTTCTACTCAGTGGCTGGGAAATCTCTGTTTACAACATCCCACTCGGACTAGTGACCTGCAGGCTGGTTTGGTTTGTGGGATGCTTCTAGTCAGCTCTCTGCTGTTTTCCAGTGGGGACTGGGTTAGGGATGCATCCCAGAGGGTTGGTTTGCCTCTTCCTATGCCTGCCTGCAACTGGACACGAGCCATTTCAGCTCAGATGGCAGTTGGGTACCAGAAGCTGCTGGTGGGTGAGAGAGGAGGTGACTGGTTGTGCAGTGGGAAGTACGAGGGGAATCTGAAGTTACTGTTGAGTGTGTGGGGAGATGTTGTTGGCCCCAGGATTTCTTTCCAGCCACTGAGGCTTGAGTCATCCTGAGCTACAGGATCCTCTGCCCGCAGGATGGGTTTGGATGACAGGCAGGGGATGAGAAGAGAGTTGGAGAAACGGAGCATCATCGGTGTTGACTGTGGCTCTGCCTCCAACTCATGCCTAGACCTGAAAAAGGATGGGCAACGCAGCACATGGAAAATCAAACCAAACCCAGCACCTTTTCTCTCATTCCCATTTTTTTTTTAGTGGGTTATAGACCCAAAGACATCCACGATTGTAGTCCTTTCTTGGGAGAGGACCCCAGAAAAGGAGGATGGGCTATACTGCTAGAAAATACACCAGAAAGATCGCGTCCTTCATATCATTGATTCTTTCTAAAAGCATTTAGATCTTTCTTGCCCACAGCTGATAAACTTAGGTGCCTGATTAGGTCCATCTTCTTGCTTAGAAATAAGGCGTTTGTCTCCCTGTGTTAGTCCTGGCTGTACAGAGGTTTTCTAATTAATTCATAAAGTGATTCCACTTATCTTTAAGCTAAGGCAAGAGTTTGCCATCAAGGTGCCTGTCTCCTTCAGGAGCTACACCAACACTGATGGCGAGACAGATACTGGATCCCAGTGGTCAATTTTTGCTGGGTTTTCAGCCTCAGCCTTGCACTCTTAGTGTTTTAATTGGCAATGGGAATTTAGGAGTGGGGGCAAAGCAAAAGGTGGCATTGGGCTGTGGGGCTGAGGTGTAAAGGAGCAGAAAAAGGCGGAGGTGGTGATGGCCAAGTGTGGAAACATTGACGTAAAAGGCAGTGCTAGCTGAAGAACAGAGGGGTGTAAATTGGCCTGAAGAAGTCCAGTTGGAAGTTGGATTTCTTACATCACAACAGTGAGATTCTGGGACCGCTTTCCAACATGTTAGGAAATGAAGAAAAGCTGTTTTTATTTTTTTTTAAATGGATGGATCCTGGTGAGCTGTGAAGAGGTTTGAGGAGCGAAATACTAAGAGGGCTGGATTCAGTATTAAGAAATCTTTGTCTCTGGGGTCATTTGCTTTGAACTGGTGGGGTAGCACGACCCTCCTACTGGCATTCCCTCTTCTAACACACTCTTTTCTCCTCTAGGTTGTTGACCGAGCTCGAATCTCCTTCTTGGTGGCCGTTTAGCAGCAAGCTCTGGAAAGCGCCATTGGAAAGCAAGCCAAAGGAAACTGCCACAGTTTCCGATTCGAAGAACCAGGAAGGAATCATAATTAGAATTCCAGTTATTATCACCCACAGAACAGACTCAAATGTCAAGCCAGGAAAACTCACGCTCTTCGCTTCTGGCCTGGAAATCAGTGACTGCAATTCTCAGGTCATTCACCGGTTTGAGTCGAAGGATGTGGATGATATCAGAGTTCATACGCCGTATGAAATCAGTGTCCGACAGAGATTTATTGGGAAGCCCGACACCTCTTATCGGCTCTTGTCGGCAAAGATGCCAGAAGCAATCCCCATCTTGGAAATGCAATTTAGCAAGAAGATACAGTTTTTAGAAGATGCCCTAGGATTTGTTGGGGCCAGGAAGTCTCCTCAGGTAGATTTGGGGACCTCCATTTGGCAAGCAGGTACGTGACGGACAAAGCAATCCACCTGTGAGCAGTAAGACTGGCCCCAAACATTTCCAAAGTGGTTTTAAAACTCAAAATAGTGTATAAAATATACAAATCCTCTCCCACCTGCCCCAATGGTGAGACCGTGCTGATGACAAAATGCAAGAAATCACTGCTGGGTGACTTTGGACCCTCTTGCCAAGGGGGAGAGGGGAGACATGACACCTCCTGTTATCAGGGAGTGTGGCGATAGGATGAGGGGAAATTGAAATGAAATTGAAAGATGGGAGATTGACATTAGATACTAAAAAGAAATTCCTTACTGTGAGGCTGGTGAGGCACTGGAACAAGATTCCCAGAGAAGCTGTGGCTGCCTCATCCCTGGAGGGGTTCAAGGCCAGGTTGGATGAGGCTTTGAGCAACCTGCTCTGATGGGAGGTGTCCCTGCCCAGGGCAGAGGGATTGGAACTCGATGATCTTTAAGATCCTTTCTAAGTGTGTCGCTGTTTGAATCTACTTGGATTTACTTTCTCTCAACTACATCAGCAAAACCTGTGACTGCAGATGCCAAAGATGAGTGTCCCTTGGGGTCCTGGCAGCTGGAACACGCCAAGCCTTTAGCGTAGTGCTCTCAGCTGGTGGTGTCACTAACTCCACACCACTTTGTGAAAGTATTAACTTAATTTGAGTTTCAGCTACTTACCTGGGTTTTAACTACAATGTCATTCTTTTTCTGGTGGTCACAAACTCAATATTGTGCCACTCAATGGGAGGGCTCATTAGAAATTTGTTCTTCTCTCCTGACTGCTTCCGAGTCCTCTGGCATTTTTCCTTTATCAGTTTGTTGCTGGAAGCCTGTTTATATTAAACCTATCATTCTGTTAATTGTAGAAAGTTTAAAACAAGTTTCCAGTCCAGGAAGCTTTTAAGTAACATAGGACATCCCATTAATTTTCATATCTTAAAAAACAGAATTTTGTTATTTGAGAGGTTCTGGTGTTTGGGTTTAGGAGATTTTAGGTCTCCGATTAGGTGAATGCATAGTTTAATCTCTTTAAGAAAACACAGTGGAGACTAAAACCCTTTCACAATAATAAGAATGACATTCCTTAATACTATTACTTCTTCTAAAATTCCAGGAGGGTTGTTTTTTTTTTTTTTTGTTTTAGTAATTCAACCCTGGATTCATTTGGCAAGCTGGTGAATTTTTGTCTGTTAGGAATTTATTTCTCTCAACACGCCTGAATCCTGTTGTTCCTAATTGCTAGTGACAAAAGAGCAACTAGGTGGATGGATTTATTGCCAGCATATTAAAAACAAGTAGAAAAATGATACAGTAAAACAATAGATGAACCTATTTTTGTGCACCAAATCAAAAGTGGACTTCAGCAGGGAGGATAATGTCCTCTTGTTGACGAGTCGAGGGCCATAGCTTGGAAAAGCTTGTTAATTTTGAAGGAAGTAAGTCTTGAACATCTGGCACTAAAATGTCAGCACAACAACTTAGAGGAAAAACAACCTGCTGGTTTCTAAAGCACTGAGTTAGTCCAACAAATTGGTGTTCAGTTCCTGATGGTCTTAAGGCTGGTTACATAAAATAATTGGATATACAGCCCTACTGTGCTTAATTTCCCACTGCTCTGCTCTGTTTGCATCTGAGTCAGTGAGTCAAGGATATTGCTCTCCTACCCCCACCTGCATTTCGGCTGTTTAATTTGGAAATGGCAGTAAAGAAAACTGGAGGTTATGGAAATCCTGACTTCTCCAGCTCCACCAAAACCCTTGTTTGTTCCTTGCCGGGAGTCTGTCACCCTCTTTCTTCTGTCGCAAGGTGGCAGTCACAGACTGCGTTTGAACCTCTGGGTTTTTTCCACGGCTGCTCCACATGCTGGAAATACTGATTTTTTTTTAAAAAATCTATTATTTTTTTTTTCCCCCCCTAAAAGCAGGGAGGGGGTTGAAAAAAGTCTGTGTTATGCCTGCCTGCCTCTGTGTACACATAAAATACATGTGTCTATTTTCAGATAGTGAATGTTGATTCAGAGACTTATAGGAGAAATATCCTTGCAGCCAGAGGTACATCTGTCTCGGCGCGTTGGCTCGTGGTGTTCTTTCCCCTCCGTGGTGCGGCTCCGAGACGTGAACGTTTCCACAACTGTCACAGTTTCATCTGGATCCTGTCTGTTTATACCAGTCCTGCCTTAAAGCTGGGCATATTGTACATTTGTATAACTAATTAAAAAAAAAAATCATCTTTCTTAAGAGATTTGGCTTGATTCCACCCAGGAGAAGAATTTCTGAAGAGTTTTTATACACACTAGATTATCTGAAAGTATTTTTAGCTGCTTTGCGTGTCTTTTCTGACTGTATTTTTGGACCAAGCCACACGGGTGTTTAAATGCTCAGGTCAGAGCAGTGAGGTTTGGTTTGTAACAGAGCTTCTTCTGTCTTGAGTTGAGCTTTTCTGGCCAATAATGTCTTCAATAATGACTGATAGCATCTACCTGGGATTAAAAGGCACAAGAAATCTGGCAGTATAACAATCTGGGGCGGTGCTGGCTTAATCCTGTAGCTGAAGACTGGCATTTACAGTATTTTATCCCTTTTGAGGCTGCTGAATTTTTCCTGGTTAACCAAATGTTCTCATTATTATGAGTTCCTAGCACTTTGTTCTGAGGTTTGGTACCTTCTGGTCCTCACATGGTGGCAGTGGGTCTCACAGTCCAGCTGGACCTAACAAAAGCACAGCAAAACTGCTTTTTTTAAGTGTTTCTGCCTTTCTGTTCAACTCTCTTTTTTAAAATTAGAAAATTGCTGAGAAATTCCAGATCTCCTTCCTCATCCCATTTTTTCTGTGCACCTTTGTTGTATCCCTCTCTTGTTCTTGTCCTCTGTGGCGTTAATGGAGTGAAATGGATTGATTTCTTGGGTTTAATGAAATAATTAGCGTACGGTGAGACTCAGCTGATAAGAAACACAAACAATCTCATCTGGCTGTTTGCTGCTGTAGGAAGGTCTATCATTCCCTCCCTGCTTTGAGGGAAACCATGACAGTAATTTACCATGAGCAGCGTTTTTCAGTGCCTGGTTCTTGGCCCCTCTGAACACAAGGAGCATTTGCACAGGATAACACCAGCGCCCTGAATGATCTGCTTGTCTTAAATCTTGACGGTGGCTGAGTTCAGTGACTCTCAGGCTTGATAACTGAATAATTCCAGGGATTATGAGTTTGCAGTAATGACTTTAGAGGGACTTAGGATTTGGTACTTTGGGTTTAGCTTTTGTCTCCCTTTTCCTGGGAAAGTAATGCTATCCAAAATGGAGCGTACACTGTCCCTTGCCCAGCCAGCTGGGCACCAGCTCTTCGACCTGACAGGGGGCTCTGGCATCCAGTGTGCTTTCCTGTCCTCGTGTACATAAGAGCTGCTGTCATTGTCCTCTCCTGGGTCAGGCCACGTGCTCGCAGGTGGCAGCAGTAGCATGAGCTTCCTTCTTGGTACCTCTCTAAGTAGGAGAGCTTTAGAGATGCTTGAAGTGCCTCTAGGAGCCAAGATGTGTGTCTCCGTTCTTTAGTGCCCATCAACATCAGAAATAAAACCTTATCTTTGCAGCACGTCCTTGGTACCCTACTGGGTGGTATCAGATCCTGCAATAAGTGGTGATGCTTTAAATAAAGTGATAGGAGCAGTAGGACAAGGGGTAATGGTTTTAAACTGAAAGAGGGAAGATTAAATTAGATATTAGGAAGAAATTCTCTGCTGTGAGGGTGGTGAGCAGTTTGTGATTGGGAGTTTTTTGTGCTGCTTTGCTCTCTGTTCAGATCATAGAATCATAGACTGATTTCTGTTGGAAGACACCTTAAAGATTCCAACCCCCTGCCCTGGGCAGGGACACCTCCCACTAGACCAGGTTGCTCCAAGCCCTATCTAGCCTGGTCCTGAACACCTCTAGGGATGGGGCAGCCACAGCTTTTCTGGGCAACCCAGGCCAGTGTCTCACCAGCCTCACAGCAAACAATGTCTTCCTGAGATCTCATCTAAATTTCCCCTCTTACAGTTCACAACCATTATTCTTCATTCTATCACTCCAGTCCCGAATCAAGAGTCCCTTCCCAGCTTTCCTGGATCCCCTTTAGGGACTGGAAGGGGCTCTAAGGTCTCCCTGGAGCCTTCTTTTCTCCAGGTTCAACAACCCCACCTCTCTCAGCCTGTCCTCATAGGAGAGGTGCTCCAGCCTTCAGATCATCTGTGAGGTGAATCTCCACAGCCTAAAATGAACCCATTCTTCAACTGTTGCCTTTTAATAATGCCATCTCTTGTCAGCCTGGTCACCTCCAGGTTAGACATTGTACAAAATACAGCTCTAATCCTTTCTAGAAGGACATAGTTTTACAGGCAAGGTTGGATTAGGCTTCTCTTGAGTGCACTTGTCCCCTTGCAAACACAGCAAAGGTCAACCAGCTTGATACCAGCAGTGGTCCTCCCCGTTGGTACAGGAGATAGCAGTCTGACCATGGGAATTTCTCTTCCAGCCACAGGACTCCTGGGAGGAGTGGTGCAGCCCAGCTCACCGGTGGGAGGCAGAGAAGGGACGGACAATGACCAGGTTCAACTGCAGAAGCAAGAGAAGATCTCCCAGGAAGAAGCAAAAGAGCTTAAGCAGGTAAAAATGGAGATCATTTTGATATAAGAATTGTTTCACTCCCTTTTCTTCATTAATAAGATGCATTTTCATCATCCGAAACATCATCGTTGTCCTTAACAAAATATTCCTCACCCTAAATTTAGATGGGCGTATGTTAAAAATCAGTTAATTGAGCCTGTGATGATTAAAATACACTATCAGTTCTTTTTTTTTTAAACTATTTTGAACAGGTTTTATCAGCAGAATATATTGAGTGATGGGATTATAACCCAAGGAAAATCCTTAACCGTAACATGTTTTTTTTTTTTTTTTTTGTG
>JAOXJM010000012.1:1625383-1635649 GCA_026413425.1 Tringa solitaria
GGATTGGAACTAGATGATCTTTAAGGTCCCTTCCAATCCAAACCATTCTATGATTTAATGCTTATTTAAGTTCTGTCAAGGTGTCATCTAAGGTTATATTTGCCATATTGAGTCATTTGATAGTTGAAAAGCAGGTTAAGTCCATAAATAGAAGGCAGGGCAGGGAACTGGGAGCTTTGTCCCGTTTCCAGCTCTGGGGCTTTAAGCCAATAGACAGGAACTGGGTTTTAGGGTGCTCCTTGCTGAAGTGTAGCTGCTGCTTTGTCCTTTTGTGGTGTGGGTAAGTCCAGCAGAACTTTTGAAGCTGGAGAAGTAAGAGGAATTTGTGATGAACAGACTTAATAGTTGTCACTCCTCCTCCCTCCTCAAAAACACAAGTTCTTGCAGTAATAACAATAGATGTTTTGCAGCAGGAATTGTTGAATGATACCAAATTCCTTCTATCGGAGCTGGAAGTGCTGAGCCATGTGCAGTTGTGATTGAGTGCCTGAGGAAAGGACCTCACCGGGACTTCAGGGAGGGACGTTTATGTTAAAAACCAGGGAGTTTGTGGCAGTGTGAGCCGTGTTCCACAGCTGTGCTAGAGACATGGAGGAAGAAGCCTCCGAAGTTGCCGTGGGCTCTGGCCGAGCCTCTGCCTCCCTCCTTGCTGTGCCTGACATGGGGGCACCAGGTGTGGGAGGGGGATGTGATAATATTAGCTTAAGGGCTCTGGTCAAGGAGGGGGTAAACTCACTAAATTTGAATTTATTTAGCCAAACTAGTGCTTTCTAATTTCCAAACCCTTTCTTTCCAAAAAACCGTTGCCCTGATATTTACCCTCTGCAGGTCACGTATGCCATGAAGACAGAGATAGTATTAAAGGAGTTAATTCTGTAACATCTGGGGGGAAAACCCCATATCCCAGTACATATCTTTGTGGCATTCTCTTCCTTGATGTCTTTTCGGGTCTGCATGGTTCCCTTTCAGCCCTTTGCTACTTTCACAGTCCCTTCAGTGTTTATTTACCCTTTCATCGTGCCTTCATCTCAGGAAATCACAACCGTTAGGTCAGAGTAAAAGAGTTTTGTTGAGCAACTGTTCATTCCAAGTGCTAAATACCAAATTTGCTCATGGGGTGGCCTCGTTCCATGGCCTATAGACAACTGATCTTAACAGACACGTGTAATGACCATGCCCCAGATTTATTTTTTTGGAAGGCACAATACGGGGAGGGAACTAAGATCCTCACAACTAACGCTTTGTATTTACTTGTGTGTAACTAAAGTATTTAATGGTAGAAAAATAAAAGGTGGTAGTTAAGCCTGTGGAGCTGCTTGAATATTTTTTTCCAGACAAGGTCAGTGGTATGTTAGTGGCACCAGGAATGCTTAGTACTCTCTGAGAAAGTAAATAAAATCAGATTTCTGCATTAATCCAAGAAGAAATAATGGAAGAAATCAGCCACTAAGAATAAGATAGTAAACGCTGACCCTTCCATACTGTCTGAAGAGTCACTGGCTCAAAAAGAGTTGATGCTTTAAAATCTGTCAGCTTCAGATAGAAAGGACCTGCTGTCCTGTCAAATTTGCCTGTTCCAGTGCTTTCTGTGCTCAGAAGTTTTGTGCTACAAGATAAACCTGATTTTTCCAGAGCAGGGGGAAGCTCTTTTGCCAGTGGCTGGTGTAGAGCTTGGCTCTTCATAGACCAAAGACAACCATGGATCAAGCAGAAGGAATGGCTCTGCTTTGTGTAGCTACAATCCCAAATGGGAAGCGTGTTAAAAGAACATAAATCCATAGATTTTTGTTACGGGAAGTTGCTCTTGTCTCTTTGACATTGACAAATGTCCTCTATTAAATTGTGTTGCAGTGGTTTAAGGTATTTCTGTTCTCTGCTGTCTCCCTGCTCATTTCCAGGTGCAGCAGGAGAGGACGTGGACAGGCCTCTTAATTTTTTCAGTGCAAGATTGCTCAATGCTGTTGTGGGTTTGATCTTATAATGGTGCTATGAATTGGAATATTTTAGGTGTTGTCCCCGCTTCTTACTCACTATCAATATGTTCAGCACCATATTAAATGATGTCAAAACCTCTGTTTGCACCCTAGTTCAGGGTATGACAAATGACAGTTACTTGTTTCCTAATAAAAGGTGAATTTGGGGAAGCTGCATTCAAGATCCATTTCTGGTTAGACGTGCTCTGCTCAAGCATTTACCACAGGGATAGTGCAGTGGTTCTCGGGGAGGATTTCAAGGAGTCTAAGCTACAATGGGCAATAATTTCTGCTCAATGCCACTTTCTGTATCTTATTTTTGTTGCTGGATACCCAGTGTGTTGAGGTGGTAGATCATATTTCACAAGCTTTAGTTAAATTGTGTGACTATGATGGCATCTCAGGACCCAAACCAAACTGAGGCCTCCATTGTAAGAGCTTTGGGGTATGATCCCTGTTTGTACAGTGCCTGACTCCTTGGATTTAGGTCTTCAGGTGGTGTGGCAAAGTGATCAAGTGGTGGGGCTTGAGCAGGTTCGCAGGGTTGGAGGTCTCCTCCATCATCTGTGTCTATGTTGTGGCAGTCTCCAGCTAAAGCTGGTCACCTCAGCTCCTGCTTGAGCCAAAGCAGAGAGAAATGGGAAGCGCTTGGACTTCTCCTTAAGCAGGTACATAAGATAGAGGAGATAAAGCATGACCTAAACTACGTTGTGTTGTCTAGGTCCTCATAATCTATACAAGAACTTGGGGTACGTATCTTGGATGGACGCCTCTTTTCCCAGCAAGGCCCAAGTCTGCTGTAGTTGAATGCTTGACCCGGGGAGGATTTGGAGAGCCCTGACAAATTTGCTTCCTTGTTTTTTTGACAGCGAGAGCTCTGTGCGTGGGAATATTAGGTAACTTGCCTGAAGTCGCACAGAAAATCTGCGGCAGAGCCATGGGGCTAAATCAGACTTTCCAAATTATAATCCTGGTGGCATAAGTCTTTGATGGGCTCGTACCTGCTCTTTGGCTTTGTGTCACAGACAGAGTTTCACGCCGAGTTTTTGTGTCTTGGTTTCCCTGTCCAAACGATGTGCTGGCGCAGAGGACAGTGCTGCTCTGAGCAGCTGACAGGACTGGAGCAGTGATAACTAGATGTCTTGCCATCATTTTGCTCAGCAAAAATAATGACCGGCTTTGGCCAGACTTCAGAACTTCAGATTCCAGTAAGTCTCTCCGTTGAGCCCTGGGGCTGTGCTGGAAAAGCATCTTTAACCATTTCAGGTCCCCCTTGGGACCTGGAGCAGCGGCGCTCAACTTGAACGGTTGAAGATGCTGACAGACAAAGGGTTAAGGGATTTATTCCCAGACTTTCTTAGGGCAAAGAGAATTAAGGGATGAAAGTGAGCTGCTTGCCTTTTATTTTTTTCCTGTGTGAGTAACCTCATCATCATTGCCCGATGCCTTTCAAGGCAGAGCCTAATTGGCAGGTGAACTGAGCAGAGCCCTCTGGCTGCCTGGGTTTCCATTTTACTGTTTCGTATTTTTAAAAGCTTTTCTGTTCTCAACAATTGTGTCTTTCTGCACTTTAAATGTTAAGCGGGCTCTAATGAATGCGAAGCCTATCAAAAGTTTGAAACTTAAAGGTTTGAAACTTAAAAATAAACCAGTTTTCATAGCAAACCTGGGGCTTTTTTTTTTTTTTTTGGCACAATTTTGATTTACAAATGAATTGGGTGCCTCTGGGAGAGGTGGGGAAGGAGGAGTGTCCCTGCTTCCTTTCTGCATCCTCTGGTGCCAGCCCCTGCTTGGCTGTGTGGCTCTCTTGGTCACTTTCACTGCTGTCACCACATTCATGTGCACACCTTGATGGGTTTCATGAACTGAGATGTTCTGGGCGAGGACACGGCTCAGGAAAGCTGAACATCCCACTCTGCTAAGGGTGCTTGGTGATAAACCTCCAAAAGGGCTCCCTGGAGTCCTGCATCCAGCTTTGGAATCCTCAGCACAGGAAGGACATGGACCCCGTTGGAACAGGTCTAGAGGAGGCCATGGAGATGCTGCGAGGACTGGAGCCCCTGTAAATGAAAAAACATGTATCTTTCACTACCATCCTTGGGGATATACTGAAGGAGTGAGGCCTTTCTTAAACTGGTACAAAGAATTAAAAGTTTCTTGGAGCAGAGGTTAAAACCCTGTAATCTACTCCAAGCTGAACGTTGAAGCTGGCCCTGCTCTTAGTTGGCTGGAGTGGAGCAGAAGACCTTTAGAGGTCTTTTCCAATCTTAATTATACCAGGACTTTATAGAGTCATTTCATATAGCACTGGCTACTTTATTTTAGTACATATATATATAAAATACATGCGCAAGAAGTTCAAAGGAAGGACTGAGGGAGAGCCACCTCTGAACTCACCGTTTCCAAGTAGTAAAGTTACTTGCTCAAGGGAGGCAAGACCTTATTCCAGACCCACTTCCTCAATCATACACATGATGGATCTGATCATGTCATTTTTCTTTTTGGTGCTTATCCTACACTCATCCAGCACCTCCAGTTTGGGGAATTCAGCTTCGCTTTCCTGTTACAGTGAAAGAACTTGAAGCATTTCATTGGGGATAGAAGCAGAGTGTTTTTTAGCTGATAGTTTTAGTAAGAACAGGGGAAAAAAAAAAGGTAGATTACGCTTGATCCATGGTTTATTTTGTATTTTTGCTTTGGCAGCTGAATTGCAAACCCAGTTATTCACCCCAGCTGTATTTCTGGCTGCTTGTGATTTATGGAAAGAGCTGAGAGATGTTTTACGAGATAAATCTCACTCCTGTGGCTGACGTCCAGCTTCAGTCAAAGCTTTTTGTCTGTGTAAAATTTCCCCTGCCGTCCCAGCTAGATACCATATTCCTTCCTTCCTGCTTTTCTCAAGCTGGTAATTTGTGGAGCTGCAAACGATGGGGCTGCTGGGGAATTCAGCCCCACACGCAGATAACGGGGCTGCTGATGTTTCACGGCAGCTTTCTGGGGGCTGATTATATATACTGTAAAAGGAAAACAAGAAAACAGAGCTCACCAGTTGGAATGAAAAAAAAAATAAAAATAAACATGGATAGAGTGCAATTCTTTTCCCCTATTTTACCAAAAGCCACGGATTTCTTTTGCTAGATGGGCTGCAGTTCTGGTATCTTCAGTAGTGTTACCTGAACGCTTGTGTACCGCAGCCGTTGATGTTGTGGGATAGTGCTGGGATAATTTGCTTTCTTGGAGAATTTTATTGCAATTAATTGGATGAACTGGTCTCATGAAGCAGGCGGTGGGAGAGTGTCCTCTTCATGGACCCTTCTGTGGATGTCTAAGGAAGTAGATCCTGCTCTTGTGAGACCCCCCCCCGGAGTGCTGTGTCCAGCATTGGAGTCCTCAGCACAAGAAGGACGTGGACCTGTTGGAATGGGTCCAGAGGAGGCCAAGGAGATGATCCAAGGGCTGGAGCACCTCTCCTCTGAGGACAGGCTGAGAGAGTTGGGGGCGTTCAGCCTGGAGAAGAGTGGGAGGGTCCCTGCCCAGGGCTGGGGGGTTGGAACTCGATGGTCTTTAAGGTCCGTTCCAACCCAAACCGTTCTCTGATTCTGTTGTGTAGGCCTGCACTGACAACCCTTTTATGATCTGAAGTGACTGAGAAGCTGGATTTCCAGTCTGTCTGATGTGGTACTTCCAAATCTCCCTCTGATACATCCGAGGGAAGGCAGCTGAGGGCATTCCCTCTCAGGCAGGTGCCTTCAGTTCATGCAACCTGGCTTATTAAGGTAGTGGCCACAAGAGAGAAGAAAAGGCAATGGTATAACTCACGCCTTGGACTGCTGCTAAAAGGAGCCAGTGTTACAGGGTGAGGAATTGAGACAGACTTTTCTTGTGTTGTTTGGATCTCTGCTTTTGGCCTTGGTTGCCTGAACTGATGAAAATTAGAGTTGAGTGAGCCCCAGAAGTCAGCGTACGGCATCGTTACGGATGTCTCCTGGCCTTAAGAACACATCAGCCTGGCTTTTTCTCCTTTCACTTTAGAGCCTTCTCTCCTGTTTGGACCGGTATCTGTAGGCTTTTTCAGACAACAGGGTCTCCTTGCAATCTTGGTGTAGCTCAGGGTGTTTGCCTCCAGCCCCACACACGAGCAGTAATTTGCTAAGTGTGGTGTAAACTGGTCGAGGTGTAATACAAAGCTTGTGGCCTCGACTCGAGCTGTGGCCAGGGCATCTGTTGTTCTTCATCTTGGGTACGGCCTGAACCTCTTGGCCACCTTGACTTCCACACCACCCTCCAGTCCCTTGAAAATCCTTTGTTTGGTTGCCCAAGTCTCACTTTTTCCCTTCTGTTCCATCCAATGACACTTCTTTCTTCAGTGGATTGTAGTGAAACGACATTTTCTGTCCTTTGACCCAGTCCTTGCCTGACCTTGTTACGCCTTCAGGCACATGGTCCTCTTTCTTGGCCTTTGTTGGCTCTCAACGGGTGCAACCTCTCAGGATGAGCCGTACTAAGGAGATAACAGAACTGGCAAACAGCTGGTGTTTACACTGATTTTTACTTCTAATTTATTCTCCTCCCCATCTAACCCAAACATTTCAGGTTTGATTTTTCCAGGCTTCTGTTCATTGCTTAGTTCATCTCCATTGAGCTTATCAGAGCAAGAGCTGTGTCTTCTCACCAGTACGCTCCACCAAATTATTTGGTGATTGAAAGCAATAAAATAACTAATTACCAAGGGTCTGTTACATTTTCTCAAAGAACCATCTGGTCGGTCGCTGAAAGCTCTCAAGTCTTTTCTTCTGACAGATCCTGAAGAAGCTGAAGGGCCTTGCCTTGGAGACGGAAGCGGAGCTGGAGAGACAGGACGAAGCTCTGGATTCCATCACTACCTCCGTAGACCGTGCCACGCTGAATATCGACAAGCAGAACCGCAGGATCAAGAAACTAACGTAGCAGGAGCCAGCGGGGACGGTACCGCGAGGAAGAGAAGGGTCGGGAAACGGCAATTCTTGAGACTGTTTCACGAATCGACACTTTGATTGCGTGGGAATTGTTTGCAATATCGTCTGGAACACGATGCTGCTGTTGTCAGGTTTCCTGAGGGTTTTGAAAATGTTTCCAGACTTTGAAGGCTGTTTTAGGATTAAAAAGGCCAAGAATTTTAATTAGGGTTAAAAAAAAATGATAGTGGATTCTTTACTACAGAAAATATGTAAATATGAAGGGATGTGATATAATCCGAATCGACTTTTATGTGCTTTTTTATGTTGCTGCTTTTGAATTTTTTATTTTTTTTAACTGCAAGGGAGAAGTGAAGGAGGAATGAACTGCATATGAGACTATTTTAGATGATTACAGCCTATTAATTCTCTCTCAAGGTCTTTCTTTAAAATACTTAATAGCCGAACTGAGGGCCAGATGTCCCGACTGCAAGTGATTGAGGCTTTTTTTTGGTGGAAGTTAATGCTGAGGTGAGCAAATGATGGTGATAAAACCTTGCGTTCCCTGAGCAAATAGTTTTAATAGGTTTCAATCGTGGTTTCAATATCCCCAGAAATTTTATAAGAGTAATGGAGACTTAGGGGCCACAGCTGTCTCTTGCCATGTCCTGGGAAATCAAGAAGAGAAGATTAGTTAATGTGTGTGTGTTGGTAGAGACATCTTATTGAGCAGATTTTTGGGTTTTTGCCATTTGATAAATGTTTTTCTTACTTAAGTCAGTTATAAAAATTAATTGTCGAAGGTAAATACATGCTTCTGCTTTCCAAAAAGGGACTGCTGATCTTCAGTGATCATCTGCATGTTTTTGTGTGCTTGATTTTTCCTCTTTAGACTGCAGACCTAGGGAAGGAGTTTATTTTTGGAGTGGAGGAAGTGATTTTCTTCACAGGCGAATTTATTCTGTTCTTGGGAGTTGGCTGTTTGTATCCTCACTTGCCCACAGTGGGTTTATATTTTGGATAACGGTGTGATGTGGGATGATGTAGTTGCCCTTAGAGCATCAGCAACGTAGTGTGGTGCATAAATTTCCTGTTGGATCTGGGCTGCCACATCTCTGAGGAATGTTAGTGGAACACCTCTTGTCCCTCTACTGCTCTGTCCTTCATTTTCCAAGGATCTCCTACTGTTTGTCTCCCACTCTAAATGGGAACTCCATGAGTTATGTGGAGCAGCATGAGGTTTTTATGTGTCTCCTCCAGATTCACAGACCTAGAGGCCTGTGGTTGGAGCAGTAGATGTCTATAACATTTGATAGTCATGGTACATCCGTCTCTCGTGGCTTTTATTTATTTGCACTAACTGGTGGTGAAGCATTTCAAGACTTCTTGTCAACCTTTATTTCTAAAACAAAAGGGAATACGTTCGATTATCTCATCGGTTTTGTTGAGTTTACAGTTGGCTCCATCGAAACTACAGGAGAGTGGAGATTTTTTCCCCTCCTAACTTGATATTACATAGGAGAGGTTCCAGGTAACCCATATATTTATCACCTTTCATCAATTCCTACAGTTTACCAGCTATTTTAGTTCAAAAGTAGCTGTTGTAATATGTCTTATTTTTTTTAAAGTGTTTTTATATTAAAAAATTCTTGTATTGCTTACAAATACAACACTTTTGGTGCAATATTTTTAACTAGTGAAGCTTTGAAATGTTTATTCTGTTGATAGTTGATGTAAAATTTTCCCGTTTGAGAGTAATTCAACCCTACCTTTTGAAGAAAGGCACGGTAAATCACGTAGAGTATGTTGTTTTCAAGCTCTTACTCTACCTTGTTTTGTATTACTTCACATTACTTTGTTGGTATTGGAATAAAGTGTATTTCTGCACTGCAAATTCTTAATTTATGGTCCAAGTTGTTACTGGCATGCACTTTACCTTGCTGAATATGGTAATTATATCTACATACACTATGTACTGTGAAATAAAATACTGTCTGGGGTTCCCTCGTTTGTTTCCGATACCCAAGTCACTGTCGTTTTACTGTGAAAGGAAGATAACATTTACACAACTAATTACTTAATTAATTTGAAAGTGTACTTTGCACAAGATGATTAACTGAACCTGGTGCTGACTGGGCACGAATCTCTGACCTGAATTAGTGCAAACCAGGGTTGCCAAAAGTAAATACTAATTATAGGTCATTTAGTTTAGCATTCTCTGTGCCATATTTTTTATTGTTGTGGGTTTTAGCACTGGCTGTTGCATCTTATTCAATATTCTGTGGTTTGTGTAGTCCATGTCCGCGCTAAAACAACAAAAAGATTGTAATATTGTTTGTAAGAATTGTAATATTCTAGAGCTGTGCATTAGCTGCATTTTGTGTGGCCGGAGGACTTTCAACCTGTAATTTCTTCTTATTAAATATATCTTGGAATAGCGACCTTCTCTCTTGTGTTCACTTGGCTGAGAAGATGCGGTAAAAAATCCTCTATCGTCATCCTGTGGAGCTGAATTTAATGTCGTGCTTAGAGCCTCCCAATTTTCCTTCCACCTTAAACCCATTATTTTCCAAATAATGTGGCAGGTCTGGAGTGATGGAGTGATGCTCCATGGGGGAAGATGCAGCCAAAGAATATTCTTGTGCTTCATTCTTCCCTGACATAATTATTATCTGCGTGGGGCTTAGAGACAGGATGATATTTGCCTTTTAGATGTGCATTTGTTAGTTCTTTGCAGGTCTTTTACTACAGTGTGAAAAGTGGGAGGTTTTGTCTTTGCGAGACATAAGAAAATAACTAATAAAAGCCATTCTAGCCTGAAAAATAAAAATATTTTACTTGGGAAGGCTTTTCAGCTCCTGGAGTGAGCTGTATCATACGGTAGGTGTGTGTTCATGGCAGTGATGAGCGAGTCTGAAATGAACGGAGTTTAAATATATTTATGGGAGTCGGAATGTCTCCTGTGGAGCAGTGAAACGCTGGTAATAAACGTGGCACTTTGCAATCCTCAGATGAGTGGTGCAAGGAGCTTTTTTTTTTTTTCAGGCCATTAGTTAATTAGAGGGCTGGAGCATCTCTCCTATGAGGACAGGCTGAGAGAGTAGGGGGGGTTCAGCCTGGAGAAGAGAAGGCTCTGGGGGAGACTTTTTAATGGCCTTCCCAGTACCTGAAGGGGCTCCAGGAAAGCTGGGGAGGGACTCTTGATCAAGGAGGGGAGCCATAGGACGAGTGATAACAGTTTTAAACTGAAAGAAAGTAGGTACATATTGGACATAAAGAGTTTTTTCTTACTGTGAGGGTGGTAAGACCCTGGCTCAGGTTGCCCAGAGAAGCTGTGGCTGCCCCATCCCTGGAGGGGT
>JAOXJM010000012.1:1646581-1663400 GCA_026413425.1 Tringa solitaria
GCTGGGGCTTTGAGCAACCTGGTCTGGTGGGAGGTGGCCCGGCCCGTGGCAGGGGGGTGGGACGGGGTGATCTTTAATGTCCCCTCCAACCCAAACTGCTCTATGGTTCCTTACAGAGGTGGAAGGCAGGAGAGGGAAATAAGGGACAGAGAAAATTCAGTGGAGCAAGCAGAGCCAGGCCACTGCTTAAATACAGCAGTTCTCAGTCCTTAATACATACCAAAGCTCCTGATTTGAACAAAACCTCCTTGAAGGACTACATTTGTTCTTGTTGCCTTCTCCAATGTGGCCCTGGAAGAGCAAAATATGAAAGCCATTGGTCAAATGCTCTATCCCTTCATTACTCTCCTATGGGTTTAAATTCTTGCTAAGGAAATAACACACTGTGAGACGTATCATAGTTTTGGTCACTGCAGCGATGCCTTATTGTGGCCTCAAACACTCTGTGCCCACATTATTCCATGTGGGTAACATCTTTCCCATATATGAGCTGAGGGCCAGGGTGCTGGGAGCGCTGCTACATGCCTAAAAGTGGTTTTGGACTGGGCTGCTTCTTTTTTGCCCTCTTTCTGACCCTTCCTTTTCCCAGATTACAGTTTTGTCCAACTCAGAACATATCGTGGCATCAGCTTGTGTCAAAACCGACAGATCTTTTTGGTGTGAAGTGAAAAAAAATATAAATGCAAGAAAAAATAAAAAAAAGAGCGTGTCTTGAAAATAATAGTATTATTTGAGCATTTCCAAAATGAAATGTTTTGACTGAGGGGATAGAGACAGGAAGAAACTTGCACGGTGCTTGCAAAAACAAAACCCAAAGTGCCTTATTTATACCTTAAATCATCAGGACACTTGGTGAAGAGGCAGCAGCCCTGCTACAGTGCCGTGTCCTGATGTTCATCGTTTCAGACACAGCAGAGGGTCTACCATAGGTGGAAGTTCATGCTGCAGAGGATCTACTCCAGAACATGCTTGAACTCTCCGGCTCGTGAATGATTTGAACTAACTTTCTCTGTCCCAGTGGATATTTAAACATGACACAAAGTGTAATAGTTTTTAGAAGGGAGAACCCCCGCTCAGCAGATAAGATGTATTTTTGATAGCAAAATAACAGGCATTTAGATCAGGCAAAGGAGTTTACCTCAGCCAAAGCAAATATTAAAATGCCCAGCTATAAGAGGCTTCATGCTGGTAATCTCTTTTTTGCCTGGTAAAGGGTTGGACACACGGGGCTCCGTGGAGCTGATTGTGCATCAGGATTTGGGGCCATTTCAGGAGTTGTGGGGCTGTAGCTGGTGTTTCAGGAGATCACCACAGTGTTCCATAGGTCCATTCTCTCATCTGCCTGCCCTGTGTCCTCTCAGACACCCCAAGAACCCTAGACATTTGGAATGAGTAACTATGCTGAGCCTCAGTATGGTGAGTAGAGTCCAAGGTATGGTCCAGTCTAAATAGGTTGTACAGAGCCACCTGAAGCACCAATATCTGAAATATCTCCACTAGCTGGATGGCAGAGCCATGATCCTGTCTAGAGAAAGTGAGAGAGCCCAGGGAACATCCCAGGGCATCTCAAGGAGGCACCTGTGTTCAAACAACTGAGCTGATCTATACAACATTGGCTGAGCAGCTCTTCTATGGTCTTTAGATGCCTTCAAATTCTTCTGCAACTTTAGCCCATGGCTGTACTACCAATTACATGAAGGAGCTCCTTTAGGCCACAGCAAAGATACTGGTCCACGAAAAAAATCCTTTTTTTTTTTTTAACTGTAGTTTTCTGAAAAACAAACCAACATCACTAGAATTAAAATTATCTCAGCCAACACACAACAGAATTAGGGTATTTGGCTTGTAAGGGTATTCCTTGTCCCACAGAAAAAGCAATCTACATAAAGAAAAAATGAGTTTTTTTGTCTCTGTGTGTGTATCTACAGGATCTAGAAGGAGGCAGTGTTAATAGTAAGTGATATGAGTAGTCCAATATCCAGCAGAAAAAATCTGTAGCAGCACAAAAGTTCCTAATTACCATGTTCCTAATCACCATATTCCTACTCCAGTATTTTAATTACATAAGGCCATCTTTCCTTTTATTCTTGTCCAATTCTTACAGATTTATACCGGTGTATATTTAGTAATTGGAGTAAATCACACTTGTACAGAATTGAGAATGCTTTTGGGTAATTCCTGTGACTACAGGCTCTCTCCTAGTGCAAAACATCTTGTTCTGAAGGAGCTAACATGGGTTTATTTATATCATCTTTGTTAGTAGGACCCTCATTATTCCGTAGCACGCTATGCTAATGTGAGGGATCAATTTTAGACCTTATACATGGCAGCTCTCCTTTCCCCTCCCCCTCTATAAACAACTCAATTTCCAGACGTGCAAGGAAGCCAAGTTCACTCCCTTCTGTAGACAGTTGGACTTGCCAATTTTGCTGTCATTGCATTTTCTGATCCCAAAGGTCATGATTTTCAAACAGGGGCGGGAGAGCAGATTTGGATGATGGAGAAGCCAATCCACCTCATCACTCTGGCTGAGACTCAACCAGATGGAATGTTTCTGGAGGTGTAGAAGTGCCCGGGTCATCTCCCTGCCAGTTTTCACCCATCACTGAGACCTTCTGAAGTCTGGTCTCTAGTAAGAGAGATGGGCAGTGTTGCACAAAGAGTTAAGATTGGGTTGAAGCACTACCTCAGTCAGCTCGGTTCACCTTCACCTCTTGGTCCACCTCTGCCTTAGACAATGATTTAATCAGATTCCCTGATGTGGTAGAGAAGGTAAGGGAGCACACCTCTGTGTTCACCTGAAATGGGAGATGGAAGCCAGCTGGGCGTAGAATTATAGAATCATACAATGGTTTGGGTCAGAAGGGACCTTAAAGATCATGTAGTTTCGATGCTTCTGCCATGGGTAGGGACAAACTAGAACAGGTTGCTTAAAGCCTCATCCAACCTGGCCTTGAACACCTCCAGGGATGGGGTATCTGAGGGCATCTCCAATGGTTCTACTATGCTTTCCCAGCTGAGTTGTACCAAGGATGTCTACCTTGTCTGGGCTGGGAGCCGAGACATCCAGAACACAGTGATACCTACATGGAGACACCTACATTCGCATATTGAATTTTGTGAGCTGTATCCCAGCCCTCCTAACACCACCTCATGTAACAGGTGGAGGCTGAGTCTTCGTCTGTACCTAACATGCCTTTTTTAATTTATATTCCATGGCTTTTGTCAGCTGGATCAGGGATCAGTCCGTTCTTGGGCTCAGAATTCCCATGGCATGTCCTACCGAAGAAGCCTACAGACCTGAGACTCTTCAGCTTCAGCATTGGATCCTGTGGAACATGTGCATCCAGGCTAAGAGGGCTGAAGTCTTTAGAAGACATGGAAGACCTCACTTTGCTGACATGAATAACAGACGTCCATTGGGAAACTAATGCCTACAACCCTGCACTTGAAATGGGGGCTGGAGAGCAGAGCGTTGTGAACTCTGCTGCTCCCAGGATGAAATGCAGAGGAAGAAAAGAGGAAGGAGGAGTGTTTGATTCTTTTCCTTATCTCTCTGTTCTTCCACTTTCTCTTATCTCCAGGCGTTGTTTGTTTTTCCCAGGTGCGTGCAGGTAGCTCCTCCAGTTTGTCATTTTTCCTACTGTGCTCTTCAGAGATGAATGGAAAATGTAAGCACTCCGGTGAACTCACTGGTGAAAAGGAAGCAACAAGGGGAGCTTATCTCAGTTTTGCAAAAGCTTTTTCAACAGTCCTCATTATACTTGTGTGATGTGTGATTAATTGAGGGCTTCATCCGGCTCTCAGGGGTCCTTTTCCTTTGGTTTTAGAGGTCCAGAAGGAGGTCTCAGCTACTCAACTGGCTCAGTACACAAGGCCAGGTCCAGGGCAGTGGCAAGGAAAGGGCAAGTTTTGACTTTTTGCTCAAGTTGAAAATGTTGGAGGTGACAAACCCCCATGATCATAGGAAGCAGATCATCATCAAAGTTGTTTGAAAGGGCAAATCTGCACTGGAGACCTTCGTGCAATTAGGAAAAATATTCTAGACAATTCAGTGCAAGTCCATTGCGTGGATGCTTTTAACTCTTCTCTAATATTTTTGCTTAATTTGGTCACTTATTTCAATTTCCACAAAGTATCAACTGGGACACTCACTATTCAGTTTATTTGACCCTGATTTTGTCAGCAACCTTTTTGATCCAGATTAAAACTTCTACTTGATGAATTCCAAAGAAGAAATGATAGTGAAATTTAAAGATGGGTTGTTCTTCCAACCTGTCATCTTTCCTCCCAGTGTTTCCACTATTATGATACTTGTATCATTGTTTTCATTATAAAGTCCTATTTTTCTTTAGTTCCTGAAATCTCACCAGTCCTTGGAGAAGATGAGTCTGAGCTGTGCTAACCTGGGCACTCGCTCACCGTATAAAAGGCAGAGTCTTCATACCGAGGCAGCCAAAGTATCCCTTTTCCTTCTGAGATATGACCGAGCCCAAGCCCTGGGGATCTAAAACGCTGTCCCAAGGGGGATCAGATGTTCAGACTGGAAGAAAAAATCCTGAGTGGATGCAGTAGGGAATCTTTTGGGGCAGAGTGAACACTTCTCTAGTCCACCTTGTACCTTTTATTGGGCTACATATTTTGTGGCCATGGCCAGGAGGGTCTATGACAGGGCTGAGAGCGGCTACAAAGAGAAGTACTACCCCCAGCAAAAGGGTAAGGAATTGAAGGAAACCTAACACCCCTGGAAGAGAAATCTCCATCTGGCTTTTCAGGGTCATTAGAGAAGCTGTGTGCTCTTCTGAGTGTTTTACTCCAATTTTCCTTCTCCCCCCGCCCCAGCCCAAAGGGAGCTTTCATTTCACTGTCTCTCCCCTGGGCAGCAATGCCTGGTGATGAAAGGTATCTCTGTGCCAGAGCTGCCTTCCTTTTGCACACAAGAGGCTGAGATGAAATGCCATGTCCTCTCCCTGGCAATTATTTTCTCTGTCCTTCTCACCAGGTTAACCTTTCCACTCCACAGACATGTGTTTCCCTCTCTTGAGCTGTAATATCCCTCCTTTCCTTGGGACAGGGACCCGTCACCAGGCAAGCACCACCTGCAATGGGCAGTGAATGTGCAGCATGGAAAGGGGATACAGCAGCCACTTGTCACACCTCTGAGAATCAAGGTGCAGGTCCTCTGCTCTGTGCTCACCCTTGTCCCTTGAACAGAGCCAGGAAAAGTGCAAAGGGCTTTTTAATAATGTGTTTTAGGGCTCCTTGAAGAGATGCACGGTGGGAAGGGGGTCTTGGAACCCAGTTGCTTCTATTTCCTGGCTTTTCTGGTTTTCTATGGCTTCAGTCTGCTCTTGAAATCTCATCGCTTCAGATCTGATGACCTTTTCTCAGGGGAAGATTCTTGATCACTCAACAAGCCGTTGCTGTAGACAGAAAGGAGCTAAATGACTCCCTGTTTCAAGGGCAAGGTTTGCCTCCTCTTCTACATACAACCTGCCAAGGAACGTCTGCTGCAATGGACTTCATTGGTAAAATTGGAAGAGAAACAGAGATAGCTTGAATTGAGGAGGGTAAGCATCAGAGTTTGGGCAATATTAACTCTACAGGGTGAAGACCCCTGCCATGGGCAGGACACATCCCACTAGATTGGCTTGCTCGAAGCCCCATCCAGCCTAGCCTTGAACCCCATCAGGGATGGGGCATTCACAGCTTCTCTGGGCAACCTGGGCCAATGTCTCACCGCCCTCAGAGTGAAAAATTCGTTCCTGATATCTAATCTAAGTCTACCCTCTTTCAGTTTACATCACTGAGAGCTTCTAACCCCTTAAGGCTCAGCCCATCCCAGTGCATTAGACTGGGAGAGACATAAAGTGTTATCCTGGTCACTCTTTAAGGGCAGGGACCAAGTTTCAGGCACTGCCTGGACTGCGACCCTCTTTGGGACCCAGGAAGGTGCATGTTCAAACAGAGAGCAGGAGGAAAAATCAGCCAATTCCCAGCTTCTCCTCTGCCAACGAGTTTGGCATTAAGCAGCTTTTTGCTGCGTGGTGTCTGGCAGTGCTGGGTCTTATTTTCAACAAGCCCCGTTAAAGGATTACAGGAGCCTAGTTAAAATAATGCCCTTCGAGCTTATTCATTATTGGAAAGAAAACAAGAATAAACAGAAAAGGTTCTATCATCCCAGTGTTATTGCTTGTAGTGCTTTGAAAGGAGCAAAAAGAGCAAAACTGGCAAGTATTAGAGAAATATATAAACACACACACACTTGTCTACAAATATAAAGTAAGTTTTGTTTCATTTCTGGTTTATAGCTCTCAAAAAAAATTCAACAGCTCCCCCCCCTACTTAATCTAATTACTCCTGATACTTTGCCATTGCATTAAAATTTTACCTCTAAGAAATAATCAATTAAAAGAGAAAAGAAAAGGAAGAAATTCCAAAAGGGAGTTGCTATATTTACCCTTTTAATAGACTTTATTAAACCTGCATTGTAAAGCCAAGGAGTTTCACATCGGCCGGAACAACAACAACAAAAAGTTAAATCGTAAATACTGTTTGCCACAAGTGGTCACGTTTTCCAAATAAAACAGCCTGGCATGGAAGGCTGGATGGCTCAATGGAGAGCTAATGGGGTAGGGAGCTTTTCCCCTTAAGGCTGCCAAGATGAACCTCATCCAGACTGGGACAACAGCAAACACGAAAGGTCCCAGTTCTGCTGTTCACAGGCCTGCTGCTGAGGTCTCCTGTGCTTTTCAGCAGATAAGACACACTCTATCTCTTCTGCAGATGGAGAACTTGAGGACATCAAGTGAATGGGAAATGAACGGGGTTCTCCAAGAAGCCATCCCAAGACAGCAGCCCAGAAGACCCTGGACACCTTGAGAACTTCAGCTTTGGTTCATTGCCACATCCCTTCATCTCCAGAGTGGGAATAGCATCACACCAGGCCATGTATCCGGTGCACATCAGCAGCGACGTGTCTGGTGCACTGGGAGACTTAACAGGTAAAGGACCTAATGGTGCGATGTGTTGTGTGACATCATGTGATGAGGGCAGGAGCAGTGATGGGTTTGGTAGAAGAGCCATGCTGATCTACAATGAGGTGGGCTCCTCTGAGGGAGGAGTCTGCTGGGTGATTTGTCAGCAGCAGATGTAGTTCCATGGCATTTTACTTACCAGGTCAGCTACTAGAATAGGTTTTCCTCCCCAGATCTGTGTCTGACTATAGGAAGGGCCATAATGTGCCAAGCCCAAACACCCACCTTCCCTAGAACATCAGCTGATTCCTTATAAGGAAGAATGTAAAGGACAAGTATGAGGTGCTCTTCTCCCAGATAATGCCTCAGCTTCCAATAATTCATGGCCAGAGGTAGTATCTTTGTTTAAAAGCCATAGATAAATCTGCTTTTTGAATCATGCTGGCTATAGGCATCCACAGATTCTTGTGGCAAGGAGTTTCAAAGTTTGTTCAAATGCTGGACATGCCACATGCTGATTTAATTTGATCCCCTCTGGTTCTTGCACTGGATGAAAAGAGTAATAGTCAATCCTTTTTCACTTTTTCTTTTCCCCTCACAATTTTATAGCTCTCTGTCATCTCCCAACAATCCATGCTGAATAGTTCTATTCTTTTTAATGATTTCTCACAAGCACAACTTTCCTTCCTTTTGGTCTTTCAATGTTGCCTTTATCCAAAAGTATATTTTAATCTAGTTTATTGAGGTTTACAGATCTCATTTAGCTTTATGACCCTCAATAAGCAGAAATGCTTGCCAGAAAGGTACTGGTCTGAGGCAGACAGGGAAGGGGATGTTCTCTTCAGCCCAGTGGCCTGTTCCAATGTATCTGCATCACACAGTCACACCTGCACTGGCACCTATTCCCACCAATTTCAGCAGCCGACTTTAATCAGATTAGCAGGACAGGCAGAAAGGCTCACCCTTTAATTAAATTATGGATATTATATTATGATCAGGTCCATTGTTTTTTTTTTTGCTGTACACAAGCCCAAATCCCCTGGAGACAGGAGTTCTGCCATGACAATCCCAGCCAGGCTCCAAGTTCTGCACTCTGGCCCTGAGGCCATGGTATAAAAAGTTCCACATTTGTACGATTCAGCTCTTTTACCTCCAGAAGAGGGTAGTCGCATCTCAATGGCCTTTGGGTTCAGTCCCTGCAACATTCAAACTCCCAAAGAGTATCCAGGAATGGTTTGAGAAGGTGATGGTTCACCAAGACTAAAACTGTGCCAGCGATTGTTCTAGTTTATTGGTCAGGGTGGAGTGCCTGGGAATGTTTCTTGGCACCATCGATTTACTAAAATTGATGCAACCATCCAGTCTTGTGGCTGAAGACAGAGAAAATCAGGCTCCTCTTCCAGTCCATCAAGTTTCACTTTGTGAGTATGAGAAGCACAAATGTTCTTTCATCAACCTGCCCCACAGCTAGATCAGTAAGCCCTTGCCGAAGGGGCCAAAGCCCCAGATGGCAAATATTTAAGATTTAATCTGATATAATCTCAGGTGCAGCTAGACAGTGGACACTTTAATCTGCTCAGCACCTATAACCCATTTCCTTCTCCAGGTTTGTGGCTGGAGGGTGGATCTCTGGTCATGTAGAAGTTAGCTTCCAACTTTGAAATTATGTTTACACTTTAAATTTCCACTATACCTGAGAAGTTCCACTCATTTTCATTCTTGTTGCGTAACTTCCTAAATTTCTGAGGCCACACTTTCTTTCTTATCCTCCTAGAATTTACTAAACCAGAGTCCCTTGTTTGAAGAAGACACAATGAGGTGTAAGAGCTCTGTTCGTCTATCCTTTTACTCAACATGGGAAAGAGGTAGGAAGACATAGGACATAGAGTGGAAAAAGCTGGAGGTACATCATCACCAAGAGTGGAATTCACCAGGAAACATACATAACACGTCTGAAACAGCAGCCCAGGCCTTTTTATTGTTCAGAATGGGAGAAACCAGCCCTTTACAAGCAATATACAATGCTTTTAAATTTATAATGAACAGTATATTGTTTACCAAATGACCTTTCAGTTGCTTGCAGCTAAAGGAGAAAAATTCTGCAGGCCAAGCAAACCACTGAATAAGGGAAGGATGATATTTCTGAAAAGGTAGTCTTTGGCTTGGTGTCGAATTGCTACTTTCCACATCCAACCGGCATCCAAAGTCAGCCTGTCCACAAGCAGCATTGAGAAATGAGCAAACTCCTGAGATCCTGAACTGAAAAGATCTTGATTTAGCAGCTTCACCAGTTCATGGAAATATGATTGTCTCCAAGGATTGGGCTTAGTCAAAACCCTTCTGCAGCCAGGTGAAAGGGGACCATGATTTCTGGGAGGTTTTTTTCATCAGCTTCCTTAGAATGACAATGTGGGAAGGATGGTCCTCAAGTCAGGACTCTATCTATACAAATTTCCAAAGTTTAACCCGGTCAAAAATTAAAATAAATAAATGAACAAATAAAAACAGAGCAAAAATAGGACAAAAGCAGAAGGAAAATTTTCTTGAAATTTGGCAGAGGAAAAAGAGAATAGAACATGGAAAATGCTAATAAAAGGTTTAGTTTCAGTGGACATGTGGGTGGTGCGGAGTGGACGGTTCTGCAGGCTTTTTCAGACAGCAGAATTTATACTCCAGATTTTTCCTTTATCTTTGTTCCAACAAAGCATTTCGAAGCATGTGCGTAACTTTGCGAGTGTATTGGCATTTTCATAGAAATCAGTGGTACCATATGTTCCAAGATAAGCAAGTGTTTAAGCACTTCAAACATTCAGGATTCAAAACAGATTAGGGACAACAAAGCAAGCATGCAATAAACAAAACTGCTCACTCCTAAAATGAAGTTTTGAAATATTTTATGTTTCTTTTTGTTCTTTTTCTTTTCTGAGAAAAATCCCAACTCTTAGAGTCTGGGTATTTGGGAAAAACCTTGGATTTCATTGGGAGCCAGAAGCCTATTCCTAACTCGTGTCATTGCCAAGCAAGTCTCAAAAAGGCTACCGTCAAAATTCAGAATCTTGACATTTTGTTGATGAAAATGCTAACGGTTTTAGACAATCATCTTGTGACTTTTTAACCCCGAGGGGTAAAAAAGTATAACTGCAGAACAGTGTGTTTCTTCTCATTCAGGCAAGGAAGAAATAGGAGAGATGGGGGAGAGAGCAGGACCTCCAGATTTTAGCAATACAGATCTCTCAGGCTCAGATATTTGGTCTAATGGCTAAATTACGTCCCTCATTGTCATAAGATTTAGGCTTAAAAATTTTTTAGGGAAGACTACCAATCTTTTAGGATAAATGTAAAAGAATATCCATTAAATTTCTCTACAGAACAAAGTATGGAAATACCAGAGCCTGCTTGTAAAGCTGGAAGTTTAGCTACAGCAATGGTAGAGTTTGTTTGGGTCTAATTGTAGGTGGAGGTTCATATTCAGGAATGCCAAAGAAACAGAGAAAAACCTCACACTGATGATATGAACTTGAGAAAAAATATCTAAATGACAGAACATTTTTGCTGTCTAGAACGAGACTGAGCTATAAGAAAAGAAACTTCTGCTGCCGTGTTCTGGGAAATGGAATCTTTGCTGCAGTCACTGTAAATTCACATATCTCATCCTGATGCTCATTTCTCAAAATCCTAATTTCAATGCTAATTTCTCAGCATGAAAAATGCCAATGTTGGCACTGCCAGTGGGTTCTACTGTCCAAAAAGGCAAATTGTGGCTTGTTCTTCAAGGAAGAAATAATGCTGCAACTAATAGAGTGTGAAAACATCCAAGACTTTATAAAAGAGAATTTAAACTAAAGACAAAGAGCCTCAAGTTTTGCAGGAGGAAAAACAATTGCAGCATGAGCCAGTTGAAAAGAACCAAGAAAAAAAAATACATATTTAGCCTGCAAATTGAGGGAGCTTGAAAATAATAAAAACTTAACAAAAGCATTTCTGCTAGTGTCTGGGAATATTCAGAAAACAAACTACCAAAAGACGACTTTTTTTTCTCCTTCAAAAAAATAATTAAAGCTTGCCAAGACTGACCAGCTGCTGTGTTTATGCAAAAGCTTTCACCCACTTTGGGAAAGAGACATATATATATAAACTGAAAAAGGTTAGATGGAAAAGTTGCAGCCAAAAGTTTGGAGGATCAAGGGTTAACTGGATGTTCTTGTTTGGTCTTGAGCATAGGAGTCAATATTGAGGGAACATGGGCTACTCAGTATTTAATAGATATGCGAAAGGGTAGATAGGGCACTGATATTGGCTTCAATCTGGCAAACTAGGCAGAGAACTCACGGAGTCACAAAACTGAACCTCCTGATTTATTGCTGATGGAGATAGTCGCTGGGGAACGTGTACAACTCCAGAAGTGGGAAAAACTGAGTCTGAAAGTTAGACGGTTGCAATACGAGATAGTCCGGCGAAGGTGGTGAGCTCATAATCAGTCTGGATTTGCAGATGGCTAATAACCTTGTGATTGGTGCCCAGAAAAAAGCTGTGGAAATTCCTTGCAGAGATGTGGTCCATTTGAAGCCAATGATTTGTAGGCGATCTCTTCGCAGGACATAAGTTCTCTTGCTGCCAGAAGGAGAAACTGTTACACCAGGCTTAGAGAGGTTGGAAATGCCAGAAGACCTCAGATTTGGGATTTTTAACTGTGAAAATTCTCGGTGGCTGGAGGCAAGTGGAAAGTCCTGTCTCCTGTCTTCATCCACATGACCAGTGGATGGCACTGGTCATGTTAGCTCATCTTTAGCCACTCCTGGTAAGTGAGTCAAGGCTAGCTGCATAAATAAAACCAATTATTTTGGACTGAAATGAGCTAGGAAATGATTTCACAAGCATCTAAACCAGCATTTTCAAGAGCAGAAATATATTTCAGTCATGATATCTGGGGGAGGTAGACTGTGAAGAGTCTGCAAACAATTCTTGACTTAGATTAGCTGCTTCATACCACCTAACTCTTCTTCCCCGAGTTGTTTAATTTATTATAGGTAAATATTAACTTAATATTTGGTAAAATGAATCAAGCCCTAATTAACTTTCACAGTCCACCATCTTCTGGAGAATATGAGTAGCCCCAATTTGCAGTGAGGGACACTGAGGCACAAAGAAAGGACACGAGTTGCTCCAGCTCATACATATGTTAGGACCTGTCAGGAGACTCGTTGCACGTAGAGGTCATTGCAGCCTTGGGTTTCATACCTGGATCAGCAAAGATCAGATCAGTATTTTACTATGTTATGAACACCTGGTCTTCTGTCCTCTCTGAAACACTCAAACTATGCAGAAAGGAAAGAAAATAGCTGTGGACAAGTTCAGGGATTTTAGATATGAAGCTCCAGCCTCTGCACTGAGAGGTGTAAATCCCTGGAAACCCATGCAGTTCCCCAAGGTTCATACCAAAGCTATTTGGACCAGAAGCTGAGTTTTGAGCCTTCACATCACCGCACAGAATTCCCACATGAAAATGGGTAGTTTCACTAATTTCAAAAGGCTCAGATCGCTCCGGTCCTGGAGCGAGGGTCCCCCTCCTCTTCTCTTGAGGTCACAAAGAGATTAAAGCGAGGCTTCTGGCTGAATACACCCGCATCACCGCTGCCTGTAATGGGGAGATTTACAGCTCTCATTACATACCAGAGGAGTTAAAGGCCATGCACCTCATCAGGACCTGTTCCCAGTTTATAGCTGCCGCCCACCAGCCCCACTAATGATCCCAGATAATCGCTCCTTGAATGTTCCCAGTCACCTTGACTTACTGCTCTCTCCCCGTGAGTCATGCTATGAGTCTACAACATGGTATGCAGGGAAAAAAAAAATGCTTTCTTGCATCTGGCTTTAATTACCTTAATTTTTAATTAAGTTCTGTGGTTTTAATATCAATAACCCTGGCCTGGAAAGACTTGCTTTGCTTGGATGCTTGTTCTCCATACAGGGAAATATTGCTGGTCACTTATCCCATCCCATCCCCTGTAGATTCTGAGGGTCTTTGTCAAATGCTACTGGAATTCAGAGGTCTTGGAGGACATGGATCATAGGGACTAGACCGACCGGTTCAGCATCCTCTTATTCACCTTGAGGCAACTGCAAAGTCCTCTCTCTCTCTCTCTCTCTGACTTTTGGTTTCAGTGGGTGATAATTCCTCACGTGGCCAAAAATATCAATTGAAACTAATGGTCTTTTCACTGGATTTGAGAGCCGAAGGGGATAGCTGGAGTAATGAGTGAGCTCCCTTGGCCAGGACCATGTTTTGGCCTGTGTGTGTATATGTACACACCACTAGCACCTTGACCCGTGGCAAAAGACACCTTGGCGATACAGTCAGCATAAATAAAAAAATGGGGAAATTAAAACCTGATAAAAGGAAATGCTTTTCCACACCACGGAGAGCACTAACACAGGAATGTAACAAGATTCGAGGACCAGACTTCTACCTGGCTATCAAAAAACAGGCACTCCATCACTAAATATGAATGGATTAAAAGGTTTTATTAAACCTCGAGTTTGAGGCAATCTGTGAGAGACCTGGGACAAGCCTTAGCAAGTCACAGATTTTTCCAAAATCTCCTCTACAAGAGCTGGTGTTGCTCACAGTATGAGAGGGAGTGCATGCCAGAGCCAGAATCTTATGGTTAAACAAGCTACATAGCTTGTTTTCAAGATGGACAATGAAACAGAGTAGACATGTCAAAGCTGGGCTCTTAAAGTCACTGAAGTGTAAAGAATCATCTAAGCTATGACAAAATTTACATAGCACTTAGAAAGTTACTGTTCATTATTGGATTGCAAAAATCAGGTGGATCTTCAAGTTAATGGGACACTGAATTCAATTTTCAGAGGTCCTTCTAACACTTGGTAGTGTTAGGTTAACAGTTGGAATTGATGATCTTAAGGATCTTTTCCAACCTAAGTGATTCTATGATTTTACTGGCCAGGATGGTGAAGTCGGATCTGCAAAGATACTGCATCTCTCCTAAAAATCCCTGCTTAGACGTGCAACCTACATGTTTCAAGGCCATGGACCGTAATCAGCCTGACCATCTACATACCCTCTACCCATTAGCCCAGGAGCTGGATATAAGCACAAGTTCCTGGTCAGCCTGATCTGGGGTGCTTGTCCCACATGTGGCTTGTAAGGACAATTAGTAGCCATTGGTGTGGTCAGGGCCCTGATGACATGTGCATAAAACCCACAGTATCCCCCAGCCATATCCCAGCTCAGGTTTTCCTGGTGACTGGCACATCTTGGGTACAAAAAAAACCATAATGCAGCACGTGACCCCAGCTGGCCAGCTTCATCCAGGCATCCCTGGTAGGACTGGCCCCTCTGAGGCTGAACTGGTATTTTTGGAGGTGCCAAATGTTAGTGCTGCTGATACCAAACTATGGGAAGGTGCTCCAACATGAATACGCTGAGGGAGACAGAGCACCTTACTGAAGGGATTGTCAGCAGTTTGACATGTTCCCTCTTAATTAGCAGATTGCTGCTTGGTGCTATACCCTTAAGCTACAATCAAGATGGTTTTCTGACCACCTGAGACCTACAAATACCTGGGAGGGTCACAGTGCCCCGTGTTACCTGGATAAGAGAAGTAATGACTCAGGCTACCAGGGAATAAATAAACCCAAGCAGAAGGCCAGCACACCTATTAATCGTACTATTATAATAATATTATTTCAAGGACCTGTGTTTACATTTTGTGCAACTGTAGGTGAAGTAGATGCAAGAGATTTAAAAAGTTTCAGGCAATAATATGTCAATATGCTAAAGGGATTGATCATTTTAATGGAAACACCTATGCTTTTGGGATTAAGACCAATGCTGAGCACCGGGAAAGGGGCTGAAATATTAGGGAAGAAACAGAAAGGAGGAGCTGGAGGATGATGCGGAGTTGAATGGGTTGAGAAAACCTTGCTGAACTTAAAAATAAGCATGAGGGACGTGAGGGAGAATGTAAAATGAGCCAAGTGTAAGCCTGCAATCCTGTGGGACTGCCAGCAAGCAGAAAGCATCTTTAAGAAAGCATCTCAAGAAAAATCATTGAAAATGTTTAGCAGCCAATGCCAAGACTTTGCTGCCCAAAATGCCCCAGGGGAAATTCCAGGGCACAATGGCTGATTTCAGGTTCCCTGAGCAGCTGCATTTCAGCTTCCCAGAAGAGGTCAGTCTTTCCCAAGGATTTGTGGTAGGTTGCCCAACTCTTCCAAAGGAAAGCACTAGATGGAAAAACGCCTGGGTGGATAAAAATAAGGAATAGTAAGGGCCTGCCCGGACCCCAGCTGCAGCCTCAGGTGAAAGCAAGCTCATTGCAAGTGTGAACTCACCTGTGTAATTTGACAAACAATTGACCTAATGTTCCCAGGATGTGGGAATTAGCACTGCCTTGGAGCTAGCTGAGGGATGAGATCGGAACAACATGCTCAGAAAAATACTCAAAATTCACACTTTCTTTCAGCAAAATCTACTGCATGTGGTGTGAAAATCCTTTCCCCTCCTTTAATGCTGTGGCCTAGACCTGGAAAAGTCTTACTCTGACAGCAAAGATGGGTCTTCAGAAAATATCATGAAGCCGTGACCCCTGTGCAGCAGTTGTGCAATCCCTATGTTTGAATTATGGGTTGAACCCAAGGAAAAGTCACAGCACCTTAGTCCTTCAGCTGTAAAAACACAGGATCCTTCCACCTGCACTACCAGGTAACACCTTTACCTTGTTCCATTCATGTGTTTCTAGGTCCCCTGGGGCTAAGCTTTCACTGTGGGCTGTCACAAGTCCCATAGAGTAGATCCTTCCTTCTGGGTTTGTATTTTTTATAGTCTGTGGCTGCTGTGATAAACTCCTCAACAAAGTGATACTGTGATGACAGAGAGAGACCTTGAAACCTTTTCTTTGAAAGATCATCCCTCCTCTTATCCACTGGTGTCTTATCCAAATTTTAGCTTGAAAGCCCTGAATGGTCACACTGGTGTTAACTCTTTCAACACTGGTGATTTTGGTAGATTTAATGGCTGTAAAGGTGGGCATGAAACCCATGTGGACCTTAGACTTGCTGCAAGGAGATATAACAAGAAGGTTCAATATAGGAAACAAAGAAGAGGAGAGATGAGGATGAGGAAACAACCAACACCCATTGGGTACTTTAGCTGATCACAGCAAGAAAAAATATTTTTGCTGCATGGTGACCTGAGCTATAAATCACTAGGCAAATAATAGTTAAGAGCCATATTCGAGAAGATATTTCAGTCCTTAAACACTGGTACTAAATATTTCACCTCATAAAGGCTAATGCTCTCTCCTTGATCTCCAAATCTCCCGTTGACTCTGGACTACTCGCAGAATATAGCCCATATTTGTACCCAAAGCCATTTCGAATGCAGGATCCTGCCTGCTTCCTTGTATGGGTTGGCATTGCCGGGCAACCTGACACTCACATCACAACACAAGCTCGTCAAAATCTTTCAAATCAGGTCAAAATGTTCCATTAAGATATTTACAAAAAACAGAGGGGAAACTATTTCCTTTCATTTTAATGCCGTTGTCTTTTCTTCACATGTCAAAATGGCAGTCAAGAGAATGTTTCAAGTCTCAGTTCACCTGTTTTTTTCTCCCTTGTTATTCAAGCACATTTCTGTCAGAAGAACAATATCTTGATTTTCAAAGCTTTATACAAAATTATCAGAACTGCATGAGCAAAGGGAGTAGCTGTGATTTATGACTCTGGCCTGATCGTGTCTTCTTGTTCCATTGCTCTGTGTATATCACAGAATCACAGAATGATATGGGGTTGGAAGGGACCTCTGGAGATCATCT
>JAOXJM010000012.1:1663454-1675264 GCA_026413425.1 Tringa solitaria
AGTAAAGAAGTTCCTCCTCATGTTGAGATGGAACTTCCTATGTTCAAGTTTGTGCCCGTTACCTCTTGTCCTGTCCCTGGGCACCCCTGAAAACAGACTGGCCCCATCCTGTTGACACCCACCCTTTAAGTATTTATAGGTGTTGATCAGATCCTCCCTCAGTCTCCTCTTGTCCAGAATATCTTATGACTGTCTTCAGTACAACTGTGCAACCGTGAAGATCAGGTTTCTACCATGAAATGTATCTGATTAGATACAGACACCAACCTCTGCACTGATAAACTGTTTCCTTCCATGTTGATGGAGCTCAAAGATGAGCTAGAGCCCATGGATGCAGACTGACCCCTCCCAAAATAGGAAAAGGAACTGGATGAGAAGGGACATGCTCATTACTCATTGCTTGTTTCTCTTTGTAGGTTATTAAGGGAATCTACATGAAGTAGCTTATCTATGAGCACCTGAATTTAAAGTTAGATGAGGTTAATCTCCTCCCAAATATTCATCAAAGCTCTGTCATTAGCAGGAAGTCCAGACTAAACAGTAATGATTGGAACATCACTGTTGCAGTAACCTGGACAAGGTTTTATTACATGAAACTTGTTTGGGACAAAAAATGCTATGACTTTCTGAAATGTCCTGGATTTCTTTCGTACAGTTCTCAGTGGTGAGAGAGATGACTTTTCCCCATAAATGTTCATCCCTGTCTTCTCTGTGGTGTGCATCTCTTGACTGAAAGGTTGACATTTCATCTTGGGGCTGCTTTTCCAATTATTTTTCTCCTATTCTGAATTAGATACGTCTCTTGTCTCTTCCACAAACTTTATTATAGGGAAAAAAGTTGCTTGTCTCATGTTTTTGTTTTCATTGTCAAATGGGGAGGTAACAAGACTCCTGTCTGTTTGAAAAATAACATTTTATTTACCTATATAGTATTCTATTCTGATTTGAATGGCTAAATACGAGACTGAGAGAAATCACAAACTCAACAGTGTGTATTTCAGGTTGTGAGAAAGAAAATTTTCTGAGTGAGACTAGTCTCATCACATTTTAGTTATCTATTGTGTCAAGGTCTCCATCTGAGCTAGTTACCCCTGGTTTGCTTTAGAGTCAGTGGAAAGAATTATTGCACTTGTAGGTAGCAATTAATTTATGAGACCTATTTTTAGATATCCACTTTTGAATGAGATGGAAGGCTCCTCTCAGATATCTGTCTTATTCCATTTAGGTACCTTGTCCAGATGGCAACATCTACATTGCAGGAATCTATATCTGGTCGAAGAAACCTCTTCAGCAACAGGTGAATGGAGAAGAGAGATTGGAGGGTGGGCAGGAGACCTTCATATAAAAACAAAGCTAGTGAATATGTTTAGAGTTTGAAAGTAATCAAAATACAATGACAGGGAGGATAGTTTGGTGGGGGAAGAGATGAACAGGTAGCTTGGGAAACAGCTGTGATTTACCCATACATTGCACACTGCATCCAAAGTTGTTCTGGGTAGTTTCCAGTAAATGAAATAGGGATTAAGACAGTGATCACGTATGCTGAGCAACACTAGATAACAAGGAGGCGAATTTCAGGCCCAGCTGGGAGAAGGAGAAAACTTGAACTGTAAGACTAAAAAAAAAAAAAAAAAAAAAGGAAAGGAAAATAATGTTTGTGTGTGTGTTGAGAAAGGACGGGATGAACTCGTGGTCTGTTACTCTGGAGTTCCATGTTTAAGTCCTAAATTTCTCTAGACCTTTCCGTGCATCCCTTAGCAATAACTTCATCACTCAGTCTGTCCTCACCTGCAAAAATGTTCTCAAGGTTATATTCTGCTAAGACTGTATCAGAGGCCAAAGAGCTCTGTGTAATATTCCTACAAGCCTCTCCACCAGCTGGGCTGTGCACGTGGTGAACCCTGGCTCCACATCTTCCTTTCCCCTTTGCCACAGCTCATGCTCTTCTCCTCCCAGGGTAGCTGGTTCCTTGTTCCCCTCCAGATGCATCTTGGAAGGAGGAGCTCACTCTTTCTGGTCCTCCCTCACTCCCAATTTGTATGTTTCATTTTCCTAGCACCAGAAATAGGCTTCTCTTTTCTTTTTCTCTTCCTTCCTGGAGAAAGGAATTGATTAGAAATTTAAATACCGTGAGTGACTCCACTTTCCCTCTTCCCCCATCCTGCTCTCCCTTCCCCCACCATCCCAACTCCTGAAGTATAAATCATTTTCTGTGGTCTGCAACTCAGCTGGAAAAACTAACAAAACGGGTCTATAATGTCACCAGCATCTAATTTGGTGGATTTATGGGGTCTGGCCTTAAGCACTTGCTGCTTTACAGCGTGTGAGTTCACTCTTGCAGGAACTCCCTCCAGACTCCAGCTTTTTATCCCTGACTGCGGCTGTCCACCGTCTCTGGAGCTTTGCAATGGGCAGATCCCTCTCCCTTGGAAAATGGGAGCTATCCTTTCTGCTCCACCCATTATTCCTCCCTGATGAGCCCAAAAGAAGATCACGAAACATTCCTGCTGCCAGGAAGGGCTTAGCATTGGTGATGTGCTGGTTGCAGCAGGGAGATGCTGAGGTTTACCTATTGAGGAGTCTCACAGCTGGCTCTCTCTTTGGGCTCCCTCACACACAGGCTTGTCCTTCAGGTTCTCTTACTTTTTATTTTAATCCTTTTTGGTGACTGGCATTGTCAGATATAGGAAACCACTGAGGACATGCTTGTTTAAGAAGCCCTGCTTTCAAAGGAGCCTAGCTCAAAGGTGTCACTCCCTGTTGCACAGCTTAACCTAGGCAAAGGAAGCACAAGATGTTGTGGAACCACATCTGATGATGTGGCAAACATCCCTCAGCTGAAACCCTTCTGGCTGCAGTCACATTGTGACCACCTTCCAGGAGCAACCGGTTCCCTGGAAGACCCAGTGCTGGTGAGCGTTACCTCTAACAATCCATTAACACCCTGGCACTTGCCCCACAGGAACTAGTTTAAAGTTTGTTTGAGCTTAAAGTTCGTTGGAATCATACATCCAAGCCAGCTGAGGTTCAATGAGAAGCCTACATTTAGATCCCTCACCCTGTTATCAAACACAGAGACCAAGTACATGGGACTGAGACCCACCGCCTGCAAATTCAGTATTAGGGCCTACCTGAAAATAGCAGACATTCTCCTGTAACTCCAGTTAGATTCACGACCTGGGAGTCCTCCTGGGATAACAACCCTCACAACCCAAAACACTTGATGTACTGGTACAGAGCAGGGACATCAGAGTGGCTTTGCCTGGAGCCAGACGTCAGAAGTGCAGTGACACCTGGAGTATGGATATTTGGATGGCTTTGAAGGAGCTCAGCTCAGGGTGGCAATGACGGGGTGCTGGGATTTAAATTTGCTGGTTACAAACCGGTTCTGCCTCGGTGAAGGCTCTGGAGGGGGCATCTGCATGATGTTCATGAGGCTTGAAGCGTAGGACTGAAATCAAACTGGCTCTGGCAGCAGGAGAGTCATCTTCTCAGTGTTCTCAGCTGTCTTCTCACATCTGTGACTGTATGTGTGTGTGTGTGTATTTTTACTTACATATATAGGTATTTATATCCCAGGTATAGGTTAATTCAGATACCAGGACCTGACGTGGTGTTAACTCTCTTTCCTACGATTTCACTTATATATTTGCAATCTGGACATATATCTGTTTTCCAGTATAAACATACTTTCGGACAGAAGTATGTGCTGCAGCGCGGGTCAGGAAAGGGATGACAGCTCTGATTTACATGCCATTTCCCTCGCCTCAGCATATTAAGCAGGTTTCTTCTCTGGGGCATCACATCTCACGGAAAGCAGTGATGGTTGGTGGAAAGCAGAGGAGAAGGCCCTCTTTGGGGGACAATCTGTCTTGTACTTAAACTATGAATGGCATGTTTCTACCTGGAGTCCCTGCACGTATGACTGCAGGGATGTCTGGTTCTGTCTCTTTGTTTCGATATTGATAAAGTGTGGGTTTAATACACAGCTTTCCCCGTCAAATAATGTAGATGCAGGTCTTCATGAAGCCTTGAGCTATCGAGTCTAGTTGTTCTTCCCACCTTCAGGAGCCTATAAAACTTTCCAGGTGCATGAGAAAGGGAGCATTGCAACCCTCAAAGGATGGAGAAACTGAGGAAGGGCTTGTGGATGGGAACCTATCCAAAATTGCCCCACAAATGCCTGGAAGAGCGTTATGATCATTCCACAGGGGAAAGATGGTCTTATAGTGAGGACACTGATCTAAGATTAAGGAGGAAAAATAAGTTGGAAAATATTCTTTGTTTCAATGACAATTTTTGGTAGAGCTAAGAAGTGCTTGTTGACATTAATTTTTGTTTAATGTGAAACATTTTAATTTTCTACTCTTTGAAAAATATGGCCAGAATATTAAATTCATTAATTCTATTTATTTTTTGACAACTATAAATTAAAAAAACCTTATATTTACAGGATAAAATATTTTAGCATTTTTTCCCCGTCAACTTCTCCCCCAGTGAAAAACATTTAGTATTGGAATTTTATGCAAAAAAAATTCTGTAGACAAATAAACATATTTTTTTTTTCCCTCCAAAATGTTAGTAAGTCGGTACAAATAGTTTTTATTACTTGGGTTCTCACCAGAACCATTCTCATCACAGAGCTCGGACAAACCAACCCATTAGAGGAACTGGCACTGCAATTTTTTCCAATAGTAAAGGGCCTTCCCCTCAGCCCCACAATTTCTGTGTTCATCCATTCTCAATAAGTCAAAAGAGATACCACCTTTTCTCTTTCTCCGTGGTAATACTGGCAGCAAATGGTTCAATTAGTGACTGGTAATACTGATGTCATTTAAACAGCTGCCTCTACAGAAGCCAAGCCCTTGCTATTAAATAACCTTTCTGTCATTCCTCAGCAGCTCTGGAAAGCCTTTTAGAGTAAGGAGCAAAATTATCGCGCCAGCCACGTCTAGATAATATGTTGCCATTAAAGTCGCTCGTCTCGGGGTCTCAGGCT
Source organism: Tringa solitaria (assembly GCA_026413425.1). Classification (NCBI taxonomy): domain Eukaryota; kingdom Metazoa; phylum Chordata; class Aves; order Charadriiformes; family Scolopacidae; genus Tringa; species Tringa solitaria. The sequence goes on from JAOXJM010000012.1 coordinate 1,668,454, forward strand.
GTTTAACAAAGCTGAATCCTGCCAAAATCTGTGAGAAAGTTATTACTCGCGAAGACATGGAAAAAGGGAATTGTAATAACGGAGTGGGATTCATCTTGCTTAGGGTCAGTTGTCTAAGAGTGCCAAGGTAAATCTGAGCTCTCTGCAGCCAAAGGATACGGGCATCCCCAGGAGATGATTTGCCTCATCAGTATTAAGGCAAGATGCATCAAAACTCTGGGGGTCTCTTTTTGATTCCCTTAGACTGTGAAGGGAGCCAAAAGGACTGGCCTAAACTGTCTGCCCAGCTTTACTTGGCTAAAGGTGGTAAGGTAAATACAGCCCAAGGTGTCAAGGAAACGAGGGATACGTTGAATGCATTACCTCACCTCAGTTAATCGCTTATTTCTTAGGATTTTTTGTTTTTTTTTTCTTTTCCTTTATCCTGCTCCTGTTTGAGGGAGGATGCTGCAGGTGGCTCCTTCATTAGTGGCCAGTTGTTGACCTTAGGGATGAAGGGAAGTTGTGGCACGGAGTGATGTCCAGCAGCAATAAGAGCCAGTTTAATGGGATCCACAACACAGAATTGCAACTTGCTGAGGCTCGTGGCGTTCATTCGACAGATCCAAACTCCTCTAGAGCTCATGGAGGTGACAACTGCCATTGCTGAGTCTGTGGGGTCTCAAGAGATGAACTCACTCTTTCAGATTCCTTTTTTTTTGGTGAGGAGGCAGGAAGGAAAGACCTCAGAAGTGAAATTGTCTCAACAAATCCCTCAGAGACATCCTACTCCCTCAGCAGTCCTTGCAGCAGCGGAGCGCCGGCATGCATTTTCCTGTCAACACCCTCAGAGAGAAATCTGAGCCCCGGTGTTTAAAGCCAGATGCTCAGCTTCCTTCCCTGCCTGCACACATGCCAATCTGTTAGGCTGGCCTCCTGCCTGTTCCCAGGTGGTGTGCCAGGATCAACAAGCCCCAGATACCAAAGGAAAAGAGATGTGGCCTGGGAGAGCCTCTCCGAAACCTCGTGCTGACATACCCTCGGAAAGAGGATCCTTGCGGTGATGACTTTGAGCAAATGGCTGTCCCATCCTTCACGATGGGGTAAGGAACACGAGCGTTCTGCCAGCTAGCTGCCTGGCCTGCTTTGCTATTTCTGTACCTAGCGAGGGCCCAAGTTACTGGAGGGGAAGATCAGGCTCTTTGCCGTATTTGGAAAAACAAAAGCCCTGGGAGCAGACACCGTGCTACTGGGCAGTATTGTGGTCAGATGGCTTCTTTCAGTCCATGAAGGGGCATTCCCAGCTGAGACACTTACCTGGATCTTGTTGTTCCTTTAGCACTTCAGTGCTCTTTGACCGTGCCCAGGTCTCTTTGTGATGCTCTCCTTCGTGCCATTTGTCTTTTTAGACAGGGTGGCAGATGTTAGATGTTTTTTGTTTTTACAATAACTCACCCAGTAAGGCCTGGATCTCAGGAAACAGCCTCAAGTTGCACCAGGGAAGGTTGTATATTAGAAAATATTTTTATACTGAAAGGGTTATAAAGCATTGGAATGGGCTGCCCAGGGAAGTGGTTAAGTCACCATCCCTGAAGATATTTAAAAGCTGGGTAGACTTAGTGCTTAGTGCTACGGTTTAGTGATGTTTTTTGTCAGTGTTAGGTGATGCTTGGACTTGATGATCTGAGAGGTCCCTTCCAAGCTGGGCAATTCTATGATTCTATGATTCTGTTGATTCTCTGATGGGCTCCTATAGCAGCCCATAGAAACATAAGTATTAGATGATTTCCTATTATGAAGGAGTCCTAGTCCCAGCTAACCAAAACCGTTGACTTCTGCAGACAGTCCAGAAATAAATACAGGAGAACAGAGGCCCATATTGCCCAGAAACCTGTCTCTAGGAGCCATCAGCAGTAAATAGCTAGGAAAGGTTGAATCACAGGAATCTTCTTTCTGGTTCATGTTTTGTAAATGAACGATGAAGTGACTTGCTGACATTATTATATTTGCTACCCTTCATGGATGTTTTGGGTGTTTGTTTATGCTTCTTAGAGATTTTCTTTTTTTTTCCCCCAACATTCACAAAGTCCTATATTTACAAGTGCCACAGTTTTCACAGAGCTGTAGACAGCTCTGTATTAGATGAATATGGAATAATCTGCTTTCAAGGTGATATTTTTCTTGCAGACAGTGAGTGGTTCATGCTAAAAGTAGGAATCCCTATAAACTAGACTAGAGCTTCCTAGATAACAACTAGAGATTATGAAACTCAAACTCATATTTGCTTCAGCAACGACACTGCATGGGAGATAAAGTTCTGATAAAGGTGATTGTATTGGATTACCAAGAGGTTATCCATGGTAATGGCTGATTTAAACATCACAATAGAATGGGAGGGGTATAACTGGCATTCATGTGCTGCCAAATCCAAAAGAAGAGAAAGCTCCATGAAGGTCTGAAGATGAGAAAGTGCGTGGTCTGTTAGGCTATCTCTAGTCATTTCACTGGGGCTCAGTAAGGAACTACACCTTTCAGGATGTTGGCTTTACAGTGGATCTAAAAATTAAGTAACAAGATCTGTAGGGAGGTAAAGGAGGGATAAATGAAACACTTACAGGACTGCTATGTTACTCTTTCCAAGCTGGAAAAGGTCATGAGCTGAAGTACCTTGCTGAATCAGCAGCTTCCTCTTTCTGTGTAGGGTACATCTCGCCAAACTTCAGCCAAATTAAATAGGTTTCCCCTAAGAAATTAATAGAATCCTAGAATGGTTTGGGTTGGAAGGGACCTTAAAGATCATCCAGTTCCAACCCCCCTGCCCTGGGCAGGGACACCACCCACTAGACCAGGTTCCTCAAAGCCCCATCCAACCTGGTCTTGAACACCTCCAGGAATGGGGCATCCATAACTTCCCTGGGCAACTTCCCTAGTTGTTCAGTCCTTCCATGTGCTTAATAGCACCTCAAGCAGGTATCTCCATGAGGCTCAAATACCTCTCAGAAGATGGGATGAACCATTTCTCATAATCTGAACTGATCTTACAGGCTTTCAGGCTATGGTTCCTGGGATGTGATTATCTTAAGGTGTTCAGGACAAGGCAATTGACCTTCTCCCTGGACATCCAGGGAGCTTATTTCTCTCCCGTGCTTGCAAAAGGAGCCTGGAGTGATTAGTTCAGCCATGTTGTAGATGACTGTATCATGAATCTCACTCTCTTACGTTTCACTTCTGCATCAGCAGGAAGGGACTTCCAGAGACAGACTCTCTGCCTACAGCAGGCAGTCCGGTGTTGTTCAAAACAGGAGCTCTCTCTCAACAGCTATGTACATCCACTGGGGCAATACCAGAAGCTTACTGGGACTATTAACCTCTGCTCACCTTCTTCTAGAGGATACGAGACCTTTTTCTATTGAACCATTTCTGGATTTCTGATCAGCGTTTTGGATTTCTGTTTCTCATCAACTGCGCATCACAAATCTGACCAGATAGTTGGCTTCCTTTTAAAAACATTTCCAAGTAAAAACAAAATCTGAAGCTTAATTATACAGTAGTAAATTACCCATTGAAAACTTCTGTTCATGAAAAACAGAGCAATTTCATCTCCCAACACCACCACCTCCACCCTTGGAATAAATCCTGAGAAGTATAAATAGTGAGAAGCCAAAGAATTAGGGGGGATGCTAAACAGTGGGACTCTTGTTCTGTAACGCTGAAGTGTGAGAACTGAGGAGGGTGAGTCTGTCTGGGTGAATCATGAGCTGACCGTGTTTCACTTACAGCCCATTCCTTAATGTATAGTCTCCTTGCCTTCAAATGTTAGACTGTTCCCCTGCAGACAATCAGCAAGGGGAGAGTTCAACGCCTTGGGATTTTCCATGAAAAAAAAAAGTGAAATGAAATAAATTGACCATCTGTTAGATATACCGGTTTGAGCTTGAACTTTTAATTAGTGCCAGTTCGTACTAGTGATGTAGGCTGGGGGAGGGTACCACTGATTATACCTCTACCAATTGGATATTTACAGGGCTCTTCTCTGGCACTAAAACCAGCTGGGGTAATATAGGCTGTGTCCATGCTGGTAAAAAGTCTTAGCTCCCAAATCAGGATGGCCTCATGCAAGCAGTCAATGGCACTGACTCACACTAATTTCTAAGCTTAATTTAAAATTGAGCTTTTTTTGGGTGTTTTTGTATGGTGCTGGGCCCACTCAGCAAATGGATTAGCGCACTTCTAGCTGGGCTCCAGAATTTCACCCCCAACTGGCACAGAAAATCAAATGAGAATATTAGGTATGAGTTCTGGATCTTTGTCTTCATAAGATCTGGGTGTGATTCAGACACCAAAATATGTTGATTTCTTGAAAATTATTATTATAGGATTCATCTTACTAACTAAAGAGTGAGTGTTTTCAAGAACCTATATATTTAACCTCCCTTCGTAGCTGATAAAGGAGTGTGCAGATGGTAATTTGTCCCACCAGTGATGATTTTTAAAATGTATCAGCCTCACTTGTCCTTATGTCAAAAAATGAAGCACATTGTGGTGTTTTTTGGCTTTGGTTTTGGGGTTTTGTTTGCACTGGTTGTTGATCTGATTTAGAACACAGCTAGCAGAGAAAAGGAGCAGGGGTTGGTAAAGTGAGAAGGACAACCAGAAGTGAAAATGGGTACAGGGATATTTTACATCAATTTTGCCTTGACAGCAGTCACAGTGGGGTTGATTTGGTAAAATACTGAATGATCAAACAATAAATGAGTGATTTTAAGTTCTTGAACTATGGAATGGGGATTTATCTCTGCTACTGTCTATGTCTCCATCTTAGTAAGTCACTCGGGGCTTCCTTTGCAGCTGAGAAACTCTATTTAGCACAGACACAGAAAGATGGATGTGCTGTTTGGAAGTGATCTCTAGTCCAACCTACCACTCAGAGCAGGAATAGGTAAGTATTGTCCTTATTGTCACTGGACTTATCTTTAAGGTCTAGAACAAAGGTTGACATGGAAGAATCACAGGCTCCTGCAGATGGAGCTCATGTGTGATAGTATGTATGTGTGATACTCAGATGTAGCAGATGTTTACAGATGGGTGAACAAAACTCAAGAGCTCAGCACTGAAAAGTCACACAAACATAGAGCACATCAAACCACTGTGCTCCAGAATTTATTTAGCTGCTTCTTAAATTAGGTTGGGCTCTTCTCCCCAGCTGCTCTCACAGAGAGACTATTTCTGAGTGCCCCCCTTTGCCAATTAGAAAACAGAAGCATAAGGAAAAATAAAGCCCATAAGGCACTACAGTTGTGCATCTTTACCAAAATGATAGCATTTTGCATCTAATTCTTACAGTGAGGTTAAAAAACATATTTTTACTTTGGTTTTTTTTTGTGTGTGTGCAGGGACTTTCGCAAGTCCCAAACCCAAAATCCAAAATCCCAGTTTCCCATTAGGAGTCAGTTTTGATGGAACATTTTGCTGAGGCCACGTTGACAAAACTGCAGGGCAGAACGTGGCTGTGCATTTGCAAAGCAACAAGCACAATAAATAGCAAAGCAAAGGAAAAGAAGACCGAAAGGCCTGAGAAACACTAACGGGCAGGAGACAAAGAGAGGCAACGCATCTGACTTGCCCTGTGCCCGCTCTTGAAGGGGTTTTATCTGGCCTGAGCTGCCCGATTTCACAAAGCCAAAACCCCTGCCCACCGTCCTTTCCCAGAAACAGGCTTTCTCTCTTTTTGCCTTTCATGTTGAGGAGAAGGGCAGGTCGGTGTTAGCAATCCCTCCGCAGCTTTGGTTTGATGCCTTTGCTGAAGGGCGATAACATTTCACCGCTGAAAGGCAGAGAAGGGTGATTAGCAGGGATATAATGAAGGTTAGTGTGTGGTAAGGAATGCTTCAGTGCAGTTGGTCACCGATGTCCTCAAAGCCTCTATTGTTGCTCATAGCAAGGCTAACAATTTGTCCCTCTGAAGCACAAAGATACTGATCTTTTGCCATCTCTCCAGAGAGCCATCCGACAGGACTGCCTGAAGAAGGAGATACAGAGATACAGATCAGCTGCGGTGACTCCTGGAACGGCTTCAGAGGGCGTCAGATGTCAAAAGCAGCGTGGAGCCTCCCTGCATCACCATATCTTGTCAACTCTGGGCTCCAAACGGGGCTCCTGGGGTTCAGTTATGCAGGTACTGGATAAAGCTGCCAAGCTTCATGTTGCAGTGATATTCCCAGTAATCCCTCCAGGTAAAACTTTCTTTGGGGAATCTCATTCTGAGAATTTTTTCTTTTTTTAGTGTAAGCCAGGTGAGAGTTTGGAGGTCTAATTCACCATAGAATTGTTGAGGTTTACACTGTGTGGTTTGCTTGGACTTCGGTAGAATGAAACCACGGCCAAACTGGGGAACCAGAATGGTCCTTGTGCTGCTTCAGCAAAGTTTCCAATAATCCTTGACAGGCCTGCCTGTGCTCACCAGGACAGCAATCTCCATGGGAGACTTCCACACATGAAATGACTTGATGCAACACACACCCAGGACTATTTCTAGTGCAGAGCATGAGATGGAAATCCCAACTCTCTTGGTACCAGCAAACTATGTGGCCAGACAAAGAGGTGAGATCCCCAGTTTTTGCAGGTGGTGGGAGATGCAATCTGGTCCTCGTGTATTTGAAGGCTTTGATAGCATAGAACAGCATAGTGTCTGCTGTGCTGTCTGTATTTTCACCAGCTCAGGATCAATCTCTAATACTTTTTAAAGACATTAAATGAAATTTTGGCCACCAAGAGAGACATCATATTGGACTTAGTGTGATTTGCCATTTCTTTTCCAAAGCAAGCAACATGA
>JAOXJM010000012.1:1675293-1702418 GCA_026413425.1 Tringa solitaria
CCAAACAGAAACAAAACCAAAAAGGACCCAGTAAAATGGCAAAATCTGAGTTTAAAAACCAGAGAACACAGATGGAATGACTGGCTTTACAACATGTCCCACCTCAGAAAGTGTAGGAAGATGTGGTTTGTCCTTGTTTCATTCACATTGCTCAGTGCTATAGGATTATCCCAGCTTGGAAAATGGGGAGATCAGCTCCACGTGGTGCATCAGTTGAGGGGGTCAGAAAACTCTTCTGGTACTGTATTAACTTCCTTTGAGTTGTGTGTGTGTGGTGGGATTTTTTTCCCTCAGTGAGAATTTATGACTGATGATTCAGAAAGTGAACCGGTGTTTATTTTCCTTTTCCTATGATACTCCACATTGCCTATGTTCCAGGAAACATGACATAGCTGTTATTGCTAGAAATGAGCTTTCTGCCAGTGGTTTACATTCACAACTGGCTTCTGGAGGAAGGAATTCCTGGCAGTGCTCCTCAAACTGTATAGTTTTGCCCTTTGCAATATTCCTGAGCATTTTTTTTCTCCAGATTTGCAAATCTAAACAGAAGATAATTAATAATTACCACTTGGGACTAGGGATTGGGTGTGTGTCTCCCCTCCTCACTTTGATTAATCTCTGAAGCAGCTTAACGCATTCCTCGGTGTTTGTATTCTGCAAGATCCAGAAGAATTTGCATCCATTTATGGTCATGTGCTACACCCTCAGTGGGGCAAAATAGCACCATATTCATTGACAGCCACGTGGGTAAATTCTGCTTATGCAAGAGGGTGCAGCTCCAATACCATCAGCAGCATTAAATGCACCAGAGATACAAGTGGGTCTTATAATAAAGCTTCCCAGCATCCCATGGTTTTAGGAAAAAATCTGGCTGAAAAGGGAAGTGATAACGAGAACACTTGAAATGACCAATTGTGTTAGGAAACTTGAATTCTCTTTGTGTGTTGGTAGAACAGCAAGAGCAGGTGACACAGGAAGACTGAAAGTGATATATTCACAGGAAGATTCATTAAAAGGCAGTTTGTGATGTGGAATTTATGCTCAGACTGAAGCTCTGAATGGAGATGAAGTTGAAAACCAAGGCAGAAGGTGAGAGGGTATTCAAATAAATCTGGATTCTGTTTTGCATTTCTATGTGCCAACACGAGCCAGTATAGTCAATAGGAAGAAGAATCATTCCGCATCCACCAGCAGAGGTGGTGGACAATGTTTTCTCAATGCTTTCCCCCACAGTTCTCATCAAAATCTTTAAATTTGCTGGCCTAGAACAGCAATTCACTAAACACCATTTGATTTTGCTGGTTTTGGCTGGCATCAGTCTGCCCCGTGGTGTCTTTCTGGGTCTTAAGGAAATTACGAGCGGTTAACAAATAAAAGCCTAATTGTGCCAGATGTGGGACATTTTGGCAGTCTTTGAGTTCCAACAGTCTGATTACGATTCCTTTATTCATTCATTTCAGGGAACAAAACCTTGTAACAATGTCTTCTTGGAAACACCACCAAAATTGATGCTTTTAATTAAAAAAACAAAGAAATAGAGCAAATGAAAAGAGTAATTGCAATTGAGGCTTTTTTGGTCTGAATTTTCCTACTGGAAAGTTGGAAAAGGTCATTGAAATAAACACTTTTTTGCCTGTGTCTAAACATTTTTATTACAAAGAATCAATGTATTTCCTGGACTATGAAAAGAAAAATACAAGGCAAAGCAGCTTCATTTTCAATGGTTATATTCTAAGCCAGTTAAAGCAGACAGACATAGTTCTCTGATCTGTTTGGAAGAGGTTAACAGACAATGTAGCTGTGAGCACAACCTTTAAACTTGAAACATTTTTGTGTCCCACTAGGCAGAGATTTATTCCCACCTCGGATTTTCCATTTAGAAGTACATCCAGAGCCCTGCACAACCGGGACACTTCTTTTGCGCTGCAAATTTGATCCGCAGGTGAGGAATGACCTTTTTCTTGTTGTTTTTGAGGTTTCTAGACCCCTCCTATCTCCTTAAAGCTCAGCTGCTGTGAATAAGCTGAGTAAACAGATTCAGATTTTACCTGAACAAAATCTTCATATACAAGAAGTGAAAACTCTGGAAAAAGAAACCTGTGTGATAGCCCTATACTGACCAGGGCTGATGGAGGTGATATTTTTGTTATCTCCAGTGGGTAAAAACGGGCTTTAAGGAAGAATGTCCTTTTTATGGATGGGGAAATTAAGGCACAAATTGAGTTACTGGATTTTTCTCCTCTCCAATTCAGGAACACTCTTTTTCCTTCCCAACTGCCTTTACTCATGGCAACTTTGCTGCTCTTTACCTTAAATAACTTTCTTGTTCCCTGTTCTTATTTCCCCTGATGTATTTCTTATCAGGATTTTTATCAATTTTCAGTCTTTAGTCTCCCTAAAACAACCAGACTCTTCACTCTTGTTATCCAAATAAGCTTCTCTTCAGAAGCTGCTGTAGTTTGAGTCCCAGCACTAGATTTGCAGATTATCTTTTACTTGGTTAAATTTAACACATCTGGAAAAAAACAACAACAAAAATAAAACACATCAAACTCCACCTCTCCTCCCCAAATAGGTAAGATTTCACCTATTAAAGGGAAATCCCCTAGAAGGGATGACCTCAAAATAGGCCAGAGAGAGAAAATTTGTGATTGCTTTTATATTCCAGCAACTAAAGCATTCGTGTGGTGCGTTGGGATGTAATCCCTGCCTTAATGAGCACCTAATTGTTACTGTTTTGTGATTCTATGATTCTTAATTTTTATACCTGGGAGGAACAAGCAGATAATGAGAAAAGTCTCTTAGGCGACACAGGTCCACCCTGTGAGAGACGGGGACCCCAGCTTCTGCCCTAAATAAGCAGAGAGGGATCTGAACACAGGTTTTCTGCGTTTTGTTGAGTAGTTTAGCTCTGGACAATAAAACTGGCATTGTTACAGTTTCTGCTAATGCTGCTCTGTGAGAGATTATGTGCATTTGCACTTAAAAGATGAGGTTGTGCTCTGTGTATTGTGCAGTGCTTTCTGAATGCTTTAGCACCTGTAATTCAAGGGTTTTTGGGAACTTGGCGCCACCAGGATCAGATGGGATTTGGAGAATCTACCATTTTGACAGAAGCTTAGGAAAGGTATGTCTATATTATACATTAAATACACATAGATGTACTTAGACTTGGAGGTTAACTAGTATAGGACAACCTAAACTTATGCTGGCAAACTCACAGTCCTCTAAAACAAGGTGGCTGATGTCTAACAACAACTTGGTCTCCACAAATCCAGCTTTGCATCTTCTTACTTGCCCAAATGACATGGTCCAATCCATGGGGACTGTTCTTTGACCCCTGCTGACCCTAGACTGCTGAAGAGGTGTTTTAGGAGAGCGCTGGTTGACCTACATCAAAAATGTGCCAGGGAGCATATAGATATTTGCATGCCAGTGGTAGTGGTTGATTTAATAGCATGGATGTTGCTTGGTGGCTTTTACACTGCTTTGAAAAACCAGACCCTAATTCAGCCATTACCATGCCAGAAAATAAACCATGTAGAAGGAAAATTCCCAAGCCCAGGGCTTAGACATCTAACTCAGGCGTTGAAGAAGACAAGTCCATTACTCATTTCTCTGGGGGAAATGGGTGGAGAAGGAGGTGCCACTTTGGGCAGGATAGACATATCTCTAGGGTACACACCCAAGAAATGGGAAACCTGGATTTAGGTCTCTGCTCAGCTTGAGAAGGTCCAGGCCTTGGACATTTTCATCTCAGAAAGGTAGTTAACTGCAGTGTTTGGGCTTAAGGGGTGGGAGGTGTTCCTCTTTTTTTTTTTGGTGTGAAAGACATGCTTCTGGGATGAAGAGATGGAGTGGAAACCTGTGGCCCAGGGCATGAGAAGGAGGTTTCTTTGGTAGAGGGTGATACATATTCAAAATACCCAGTATCCTGGTGTTTATGACACCAATGCAAAGAAGAAGCTGTCACTTTGAGGGAGTTGTCAGTGTCTGAGCTTGTAAAAAACACCAGCAGAATTAAGTCTGATGAAGTAGCTGTGAATCCTAATAAAATCCTAATAATAGCACTTATGAACATCACTAGAAGACTTTCATTGCAGTGATTCTGATGAGATCTCTGCTGCTACAAAGTTACCATTTTTGACTGAAAGTCAATCCACAGTTTTTTGTGGCACAGTGGAGACCAGTGGTGATGAATAAAATATATATATATATTTACATCACTAAGTGGCCCTAAGGCTATTTGCCATCTGGCTCTTATTTAATAAACAAAGTGAATCAAATTAAACCAGCAGAATAGTCAAGGACTCATTTGACTTTCAGATGGGGTTAAATACACACATCCCTCAACATCCTGAGGAGAAGTATTTTCAACACAAATAGACACTGGAGAAGGCTTTCAATGACAGCTTTCAATATTTATTTCAGTGGAGAATTACAGGGAGAAGAGAAAACATGCCTTGAATTAATCATGTTCAAAATTACACAGCAGTAAACACAGACAAGTTGAAGTGGATGTCGGATTATTATACAATTATATAATACCTGATGAGAGACATCCAGAAATATAATTACTCTAATTCCAGATTTTTAGGGTAAGTATGTAAGTAGTTGTAGATCGTCTTGCCTAACTCACTGTAAAAAACCAAATCTTAGATTTTCACCCAGTGGTCTCTGCTTTGGACCTCATAACTAGTGTTTTTCTCATCTCTATCTTCCAGAAAGGCACCTGCCTGCGCAGATTAATCTACACCTTTACTTTTATCAACCAGGTTTATTCAATCAAAACACAGGGTGGTCTCATCTGAAAAAAATTTGTTTCCCTTCTTTAAAATCATGCTGATGGGCATGGATGGTAGTCTCATATATGAATTCCTTATGTGCTGGACCCTGTACTGTCTCTTCCTTAAGCCTTCCTGAATTAAGTCAGATGAATTAGTGCATAGTTATGCCAGTTATTCCCCTTTTCCTTTTTGAGCAAAGAAAGGGATCCAGAAAACCAAGTTTAATATAAAAACCTAAAACTGGCCATTCTGGGTCCAGTCTAAGGTTTCCCCTATCCCAATACCTTCTCTGCAGCTGTGGCCAATAACAGTTATCTAGGGAAGTGTGTAAGAATAGAGCAAATGTATATTAATGCTTTGCTATGATATTTTCTATATTTTTCTTCACTGTGATATGCACTAGTCATCCTCGTGCTCACAAGCAGCAACCAGACTGGTTTTCCAGGGTTCAGGATCAGATAAAAAAAAGAAGGCAGGAGGGAAGGAGTCTATTTATGACCCCTGAAATCGGTTGCACATGTCTGGGGAATGGCTTGCTTTGCTTAGGAAACTGCCAAAACACTGGTCCTGCAGCCAGTCTGTTCCACAGGGAGTTATCTGGGCCTACTGACTTGAAAACATATAACCCTAGGAGATGATATTAAACACCATTTTTCATTACAGGTGGGTTGGAAAGTTGTTTCTCATGATACAAATCCAGCTTCCTGCGCCTTGCTCACTACAGGACACAAATATGCATTGAATGCCCCACCATCATTCCTCAAAGCTTGATCATCTACGTCTGGAAATGGGCATTTATTTTTATTACAATGTCTGTGTTTTCTAAAAATATTCAAAACAAATTCCTAGGGTCCTGACAGCTGTGGAATGTAGCTTCTCTCATCATATTTCTCCATCTAATGCCTTCAGAATTATTGGCCCCGTGCCTTCGTCCCCTTTCCCGCATTAGATTTTAACCTGAATTGTGGAGGAAACAGGGCTGATATGATCACGCTGATTTTCCATCTGCCTTCCTGCCTCTCCAGGTTGCTGGTTGAACCCACTGGCTGTACCAGGGAGAGGGGTAGAGTTCCCCAAAGAATTAGGTACCTAAAAGACTTAAGAACATTGATGAGTGATTAGAGGAACAAGGAACGGAGCACAGACAGTCATATTTCAGTCCCTTGTCTTTTCTGAGATGAGAAAGCTCATGGGGTGGAGAGGAGGTGATGGACTGTGCGCCGTGGCAGGGAAAGGAGGGGATGCTGAGTGCAAAGAAGAGGCTGGGACACCGTGGTGAGATGGGGACAGAGAGCAGAACCCGAGTCCATGAAACTCTGCTGATAATGCTGCAGCGCTGCTATAAACAAAAATTATCTTGTTTATATATTTTACTTCTCGCAATGTTAATTTCCTCCACAAGCCAGCTGGGCTTTTATGAAAAGACATTTTTTGACTGAGAATTATGACTATTTAATGCATTTGTTTTAACTCTCGGTTCTGAACTGCATTTATTCAGTCTCTGTTTGTCTTGTGGTCCAACTCACCATCAGCTTTCCTTAGAGCAGACACATTTACTCTTCTGAACCACACGCAATCAAATCACTGACAAATATAGATCTCCTGCAGTCACACTGGCTTTCTACACTCTGTGTCACATAGACCTTATAAAAGTAGTGTTGTAGTTGGAATAGAGAGAAATAAGAGAGGCCAGGCTTTATTGTCTTCGCTTTAACCACCTGCAGAGCTGAAAGAAGAGACCAGCTTTTGGGGTGGCCAGGCTTTTCTGGGAGAGGTCAGGTTTATTGTCTCATTGGAAAAAGGGAAGCACCTTGATGATAATCTCCCATTAGACTGAGACAATCAGACAAAGTCTGCTGTATGTCTTTAGCTTAGATGTCACACTATGTTACCTTCCTCCCTTATCGACAAGAGACCACTTGCACAAGTCACTTGTTAGCAGATGTGATTAAAACAGGTAAAAATTCTTGCTCATAAGAAATATATTGTGCTGGAATAGTTGGGAACTGTTCAAACCACCATCTTAAATGGGGACACGCGTCCCTGCCATAATTTTTTTATGCTACCTATTAGGTAATACTGACTTTTTTGTTGTTGTTGTTGTTGCCTATAAAATACAAATATTTCCCAGGGCTAGGACTGAGTAAGCACAACACTATCACCATCCCTCCATAGCTAATTTCCTGGCAGGAGCTGTACCAAAATAGAGCACAGGCAAGAAGCATCTCTTGGAAGGTTGGTCGTAGCACAGGCAAGTAGTGTCCCTTTGAAGCAGGGGGGCGAGGGTCATTTTAGGACAGCGTCTGGAGAGGCAGGAAAGAGACAGTGTGCTGACAGGAAGGGGCTTCTGTCATGGAGAAATGGAGAAAAGCTATTGGGCTTCAAAATGACTTTGAATTCCCAGTGCTTCTGAGCTTTCACTTGAAAATCTAGGAGCTGGCTTAATTTACAGTTATGGTTATGAATACTTTAGCTCATTTCTGGATCTCATATGGCCATTTACATAAACCTGACACTTGTCCATGACTACATGAGGTCAGCCAACATGAATCACCTCCCAACCTGTCGTGAAGGCTGACACATGGTGAAGGGTGGGGTTCCTCGGCTTGTTTTCCCTCTAACAGCCGAGGATGTGGACAGGGGACAGCAACGACACACCCTGCAACATCAAGGCTGGAGATGATAAAGAGTCTCTCTTCCAGGGACAGCAGGATTTCAAACCAGGCTACCAGGCCACAAACCGAAGAGTCAGGGTGGTTGGATGAGAAAGGTGCCTCTGCCCTAAGGTACCCCAAAGCCACGGGGACTAATGACAATCATCACAGGGACAGTGTCTTTACCAGCTCAGATGAATTGATGATTTCTCTATATTGGTTGCTCTGTGACCAACTCAGACTTGGAGATCTGAATGTAATGAGACTCATCCTGCCTCAGACCTTCTCTTGTGTCCTGTTTCTTTTTTCTTTAAGGTACAATAGGTGACACCTTCCCAGTTTTAGCTAGCAAGAGCTTGTCACTACTATTGGAAAAAACTCTCAGCAGATTTTGAAGGATGGAGCACCAAGGGATGTTAATCTTTCCCCAAACTTGGAGCTTGGAGATGCTTCCATTGGTATGATCTTTCCTTTGGGAAAAAGTGTGAGTTCTTATTTTCCTTTAGTCCAGAATGCAAAACTACTTTTTCAGTGCTTTCCAGAGCAACTATTTTCCCTAGTGCCCCCTGCAATCTGGTACCGGGTCTGAGCCCTGGCTTGTCCTAACTGCAGACTCAGAAAATCTGCACATTTTTGCTCTTCACACCCTACTTTTCCTTTCAGAAGGCAGAGTTATAAGCTACAGAGTATTTGAGTAGGTCTGCTGGTCTGTACGAGTAGGAAACTAAAAGGTAGCCTGGCTGCTGATTTAGCTACAGTCACCCCTATAACTGTAAATCCCAACATGGGATCTATAGTACAAGGCAGGTACTATTTCTGGAGGTAATTTCTGAAACAATGCTGTGTGGACACGCTTTTATGTTTCATGGAGAAATACTCCAGCATCTACAGCTTAAGTTCTGGCCAACTACATGCTTTGGACACTTCCTTCATGTGTACACGGAGTGAATTCATGGAGTTGGCTGCACTGGCTGTGCAGTATTGATGAGCTTTTCCTTGGACTCAGCTTGTTGTGGTATTTGTTTATAGCCCTTTTCCCCTCAAAACCTTAAGCAAAAACCTGTAAAATATTACGAGAAAGGCAAAAAAAGGATAACCAAAGGTATGGAAAGACTCTCAAGACAGAAAAATGAGTGAAGGTTTGGATATTTCAGCCTCGTGAAAAGAAAACTGAAGAGAGGGATGACAGAGGTCTGTAAAATTGTGAGGGATACAGAGGGGTTGGTCGGGGATTTGACTCTTCACCATTTCTTGCAATACAGATGTTTGATTTCCTCACCTTATTCCCTTAGATCTAAATCAGCATAGGCTTTTCATAGACCTAAATCTGGTAAGTTTTTCTAACTAGAATGGTTTGACTGCTCCATGGGTTTGTAGAAATATGACATACACATTTTTCATGAACATAAAAATTGGGGAATGAATAATGAATTTTCCTACTTTTTTTCATGTTCTGTGTCTTATGAATAGTCAACATTTTAATCTGTTTAACAAATGGAGTCAACAAGTCAGTGGAAAATCAGCAGAAAGAAAGTGGAAGAGGTTGGTCTCGGAGGTCAGCACAGTTGCTCAAACATTCCTGGGTGCTTGTCTTTGCCAGGTAAGTTAATCTGAACTCTAACATGAATTCTACTTTGTAAAATATTAATTTCTCATCGCTTCACAGTTAAACATTGATTATTTTAAATTGACTTTGCTGGTCTATGCGTAAGCATCTACAGTGTCTGTGCTGAAATGCAGAGGTGCAGAATGCACAGGTGTCTTTCCAAAAAGTTTGCCAGAGCCTCTGTCTCTTGACTATTATGCCCAGGAAAAACGGATAATTTTTCACACGATTCGCAAGGGTACAATTTCCAGACTGAGTCAGCTTCTTGCAGCATGGAGAAACATGGGCTGGGCCTCCAAAATCCCTGGTGTTGTTCACAAGCGTGGATGCAATAAAACAAATTCCATTGCGCAATGAGACTGATCTTGTTTGGTGGAGGTTGTCTTCAGAGTGTGGATGTAGATAGCCAAGCTTATATTGCAATAATAATAGATTAAGTGTTGTGGCTCTGGCTTTCTACTTCAAAGGTGATCAAAGGGTAATATGAATCTGCCTAAAACCGGTCTGTAGACCACAAAGGCTATTTCTTCATGAGGGAATTAGAAACAACGTCATCCATTCCTGGGGAAGCACTGATGTGAAGAGCTGGGGTACAGGATCAAAGACCTAGAACAGGATTCGTTCAGGGCAGTAGCCCCCAAAGAAATTCACATTCCAGTCTCTTTATGTCAAGATCCCATGAAAACCAGATGCAAAAATATTTCTGGCTTCTAATATCATAAAGAACTGAGTATTTAGCTCCCAGTCCCCAGAGAGCATTAGCAGCAGGGGTTATCGGGGAATCAGAGGAAGGTTTCATCCCTCAGCGGCAACCTCAGGCACCCGCACTGATGCTGGCGTGACAGGGCAGAACGAATCAGTCGGCGCCCAGGAATGTGTTTTCCCATCTGCAGAGCAGACACGGGGTTAGGAGAGAGGCAGGGAGCGAAGCATTCACTCCACTAAATGCCAGCTCATGGCTCTGGCACAGCAGCTGACTTCACTGCCTTGAGCCCACCCTTTGAACAATATTGTTTCTGCTGACAGCCCCCTGGCACCACTCCATCCCCAGGATCAGGTGTCTGGAGGCTTTTATTTGCCACATGGATAGTGCATTGGCCCACAGGATCATGAAAAAGCACAGCATGAGGTTGTAATAATACTGAGGAAAGATCAGATGATGTGGGTAGTCTTCCACTTCAAGAAGCGTGAATGTGACTGAGATCATCACATTCTTTAGACACCTTCTTTCCAGCAAAGGAAAACTAAACCAAGTCTGTGGAGGAAGTTTAATCAGTTCAGGCCAGACCCTCAGGAGGTAAAACTCATCATCATTCCCCTCATGTCCATGGGACCACGCTGGCTGCCACCAGCAGAGAGGTTGGCTGTGTGGGCCTCAGAGAAGGACCAAGGCTCTGGAGAGGATCAATCAAGGCTGAAGTGATGTGATGGATCTGTAGGGAAGCAAGGAAATTGTTTGAATGAAACATCTGTGATGGTGTGTTCAGGTGTGAGCAGTGTAACTTGTTGGTGCAAAGGTGGCTTGGGAGCCATGTGCAGCCCTGAGCAGGCTATGATTATATTAATGAGTTAAAAATGCCAGGGAATATTCCTAAGCACTGGGAGACAGCTGAGTTTACACTTCTGAATTGTTAGCATGTTCCCTAGAATGGTTTTGTCCTGGGCCAACTGGAAGTTAAAATCCCTATGCACAATTTGAGGTTAGTATAAGGCAGGGACCATTTCCAATACGCAGTTTGAGATATTTACCGCCACCCTGGGTTTGTAGGAGAGTTTAACTGGAAGGACACGGGCCATTCTCTGCCAGCTGATATAAATGATTTTTGGGTGCATATAATTATTTAAAAGTACGGCTGTTATCTCAGGTAGGCTGGGGTTGATATTAGTCGAGGTAGAAAAGTATGTGGGGAGCTAGGATGATTCTTCCAGGAACCGCAGTTGTCTACATGACGTGTCACTGTCTTCCAAAACTCACATCTTTGTTCCCTCCCTGTTAATGATGAGGAGCTGTCCAGAAAAAGTGTATAAAACTCAGTGAGTGCCTGAGACAGGCAGGATACTGCTCTCCATTGTTTGTAGAGAGAGCATGGGCATTAGTATTAGGAATTTATCTCCACAAAGTGCCTCAGAGATAAATGGAAGAAAAATGGTTCTCCCCCCTGTTTCTTACTTCCTTGGGTTTCTTCCTTCAACTCGCTGAAATCTTGGAGTCGGCAGTATGATTTCCCCAGCAGTGTGATCCAAAGTGGGTGACTGACACTTCCCACAGCCCAAATCTCAAAGTGAAAGTCAGTCAAAATTCATAGATGTTCCGGAGATTTTGTCTAATTGCCTAAAAGTATTTGTTTGCTCACCAAAAAAAAGCTGGTAGTCATTGAAGACAGTGCTAAATCCCAGTGTGTTGCAGCCTTTGAAGCACTTAACCAAGGCAGTGTGACCCCAAGGAATTAACTACGGTAATTTATAATTTAAAATGAGAATTTTTAGAGAGTAATACAGTAACTGTTGTCTGCATTTATTATTATTTTTTACAGTAATGCTTTGAATTCGTCATTGTAGAGCAGACCCCAGTCAGGTAAAGTGCTGTAAAAGGGCAATGGCAGGCACTTATTCCAAAATCAACTTACTCTGTACATTCAAATACATAGCTGCAATGGGGAGAGGTGACGTATAAATAGAGTGGGAGGAAGAAACTGGGCAAAATGTTATGGTTAACGATGGACAGGTAGACAAACAGACAAATTCTGACAAATCAAATGGAATGAGCACAGCGATGAGAAATAAAACAACCTATACATTCCCTTCTCCCCTCTTTTGAAAGAGAAAATGAGCGAAATAAAAAAGGTATGTTGGGAAGGGAGGAAGTAATGGAGGGAAAATGAAAGGGTTGAATTCTTATAATGTGTCCCCTTCCCCCTCCACTCAAAACACACTGCAGTGCTGGTGAGGCAATATATGATTTCCAGCTGTGTAAAGCCACAAACACTCGTATGGTTTACAAATATTTGCCCAAGAAAAATATCCTTGCAGGGCTATCCTTGTTTTGCCTTCATATTCAAATGAACTACTTCTTAAAAGGAGGCTTTTCTGACAAATCTTGGGCACGACACGCATCTGGAGACAGCAACGCCCTTGACTGGTATTTTCTTCTTTTGCTGGAGGTAGAAGGTCTGCAGGCAGAGGGATACTCAACAGGCAGCCAAATCAATAACTATCCCAAAATTACAGCCTTGCTCTAGTGAGAGCACAAATTCCTAACAACCCTCCCAGCCTTTTATCAGAAGATCTGGCTCTGAACAGGACCAAATTGGCTGTTTCTGTAAAGGGATACTCGGTCCACAGAGGTCTTTCTGGGTGTAATCTGCACCCTTCTTTGGGGCCCAATCTCTGTGCATTGAAAAGTGTTGGTTCGATGTTCAAGTAAAACTAGGTTGTGTCCACTTTGTTTGGATTAACATTTCTCCAGTGATTTCCACAGCTAATGTCCCACCTGGATGTAAAATAAGGATGATACCAATGTATATACATCATGGCTGGTGCAAGAAAAACATAGTTCTGCTGTAGACTGCTCTAGGAATACATGCTTGATCTCAGGAGAGATTTATAGACCACTTCCAGCAGGGCAATGGCTATCCTGAAAGTAGGTGTATGTACTCACAGGTATAAAAGGAACCGTAGGAGAATCCATATGTGGCTGTAGCATACATTTTATTTATCTTATCCAAGAGTGAACAGAACTGAAATTGTAAAAGACGCAATCAAGGCTTGATGGATTCTCATTTGCTTTCTACTCCCAGCCCCTGTCAGAGTGAGTGTCTATGGGGACATATGAGGGAAAGGGAAGGGAGGCGTTTCTGAGGCCAACAACATTACATTAATGAGCATTAAACGTGTGAATTGCCTTGTCCTCACCAGCAAGAGCTCTGGCTGATAACAATGAAGTTAATGCATTCGTGGACACTTGCCACAGGTAGCCAACTGCTTTTGCAGAGGTTAATACAGAAACATAGAATCGTAGAATGGTTTGGGTTGGAAGGGACCTTTAAAGACCATATAGTCCAACCCCCTGAAATGATCAGGAGCATCTTTAGCTAGATCAGGCTGCTCAGAGCCCCGTCCAACCTGACCTTAAACGTTTCCAGGGATGGACAAGGGGTAATGTTTTTAAATTGAAAGAGGGGAGATTTAGATCAGATACTAGAAAGAAATTCTTTACTATAAGGCTGGTGAGACACTGGAACAGATTGCCCAGAGAAGTTGTGGCTGCCCCATCCCTGGAAGTGTTCGAGGCCAGGTTGGATGGGGCTTTGAGCAACCTGGAAGGTATCCCTGCCCGTGGCAGGGGGTTGGAACTCGATGATCTTGAAGGTCCTTTACAACCGGAACCATTCTATGATTCTATGATCTACCACCTCTCTGGGAAACCTGGGTGACCAGGGCAACGTGGTGAAATTAATCTGAACTACTTCAGATTTTTCTCCAGGATGAGGTGGGTTGGTCTGTGTTTGACATCCATGTTTAGCTAGTAGTTAGATGAACTCAGTGCTCCTGTCTCCCAGTTGCCCTTTGGTGATGAAGGGTTGATAATGCTGTCTAATCTGCCAAAAAGAGTCCAGCCTCTCAACTGGCATGGGTAGCAGCAAGTGCTGTGGGAATCTTATTATCTTATTGTAAATACTAACCCCTATAAAATGATATTGGAAAGCCCTATCTTTGTCAAATTAAGTTTAAAATTCTTAACTTTTTTTTTTTTTGCCATTTGCCTTTTTTGTATTTTCTTATTCCCATTAAGTCTGTCTGACTAGCCTACTCTTACCAGATATTTGTTTTTACATTTCAAAAACATTTCCAAAACATTTCTAGGCAAAATAAAAGCCTGGAGTTTAATTGCACATCAGTAAATTATCCACCAAAAACTGAACTAGTGCAAATTCTTCCCAGACTTTGTATAAAGCCTTTTGGCATTATTGATGACTACATTTGTTGAGATGAAATTATGTGAGTCTTTACATTAAATTTGGGATATATAGCATATATATTTTTATTAATTGAAGGAAGGCATGTCTGAAGAAGTAGCGTTTATAAATAAGCACTTGACTCCAATGGAGGTGTATGGGTACAGCATTTAATTGGCTCGCTGCATCAGTGATTGCAACGGGCCAAATGGAACATCGTTGCAGACTGGGTTGCACAGTGGCCCACTGTTCAGCAAGGATTTATTTCTGAGTTTGACCTTGCAATTATTTGGATGCCAAAATGGTCTGTCCTTAAAGTAGCAAACAGGCTGGAGACTGCTTGGTTTGTACAAGACAGAGCTTTAGTTAATCTTGAGTTGTTAAAGCCTATTCTTCATTCTATTGTTGGCAACGTGTCCACAAAGCAGGACATGCTGTCACAGAAGGAAATAAAGAGATGGATGAATGTCTTTGAGGAAGAGCCAGATGGTTAAGTGAGACAGCTGGTCACAGACAAACAAAAATTATGGCTAATGATCAAGCCAGGTACCAGCCAGAATCAACAAACTCCATACTGGCTCATTCCAAATTTAGCATCTAAACTTAGCAGGGCACCCTGATGTGCATGTAAACCTCCAAGATCTTCCTCTCTTGGAAAATGTTTTCCCTTCTCTAATTTCATGCAGCAGACATCTACATTTCCAAGAGCAGCATTGGTGACATGTTTCAAAGTCTAAATACCATAAAAAAAAGGAGAGTATCTCATCTGATTATTCCCAAATGCCTGTATGAAATAATATCAGAAGTTCAAAACTTCTAATGGAGTTCCAACTTCCACCCATTGTCACTCAAACTTTCCTTTTTTTTTTCTGTTGATGGCATCCCTAAATCTTTCTGATAAAGGAGCTTGATGCAAACAATCCCGCCTTTCTCACAGACACCCAGTAAAGGATGCTTCTGAACTCATGGTTCATCCTGAGGGCACCCACACTGGAGGAAAAAAAATTGTTGCGTAAGGAGGTCAACACTGGAAAAGTTCTATTTTTGTAGGCAAAATTATATTTTTTTAATGAAAGAATGTCTCCTTCTCCATGTCACAATTTCTTCTTTTTTTTTTTTTTTTTTAATGATAAAGACCATTGCTGCATATAATTTCATTCAGGGTAGAGACGGGTTTAGACACTGCAATTGTTTGCAGAAAACACTTGGCTCATTTGAATCTGTTTTCCTGGCTCATTTCAATCTGAGTTCCTCAAGAAAAACCAGTTACTCCCATTTCAAGACCAAAAGCCAAATCTTCTGTCAGCCGGACCCGACTATTGCTTTTGTTTGTAGAATGACACCCCTTTGCGGTGGAGTGACCTCAAGCGACATTAATGCACCTCATGCCAGCGCAACTTGTTCCCAACTTTAAGGAGATTGATCTTCTTTCTTACTGCATAGTTCCAACCCCTGTCCTCTAATTCTCCCTTTTCCTTCCAAGATTGAAGATTTCTTTGCCAGACCCTCCTCCATAAGACTTTGCATAAACCACTGGAAACTCAAACCCACCAGCAAACGAGAGAACCCCGAGCTTGCCCTTTACCCTGCAAACGCACGCGTTTTCTTTACCAATACCAGGAATCCCAGGGGCTCCCCCCACGCTAATAAAGGTAAGTATGTACATAAACATTGGCAAGGGCAGGGGGGTGATGAGGTGTTAAGTGGAAATTTCTTTACTTAGCAGTGTTGATTTGTGAGTCTTAGGGGAAATATGCTAGGGGCCTCTATGAAGAGCCTCTGGATTGATTTTACTCTTATCCCCTTGTGTCAACCAGAGTGGTAATAAATAAATAATAATAATGATTACACTTTTGCTCTGTTATAGCACTATTCAACTAGAGAGCCCGGCATCTGTGAAAAGAATCGTTTTCTATCTCCAGTTAAAAAATTTATCTATAGCTTCACAGCAAACTACCGAGGAGAGAGCCGAGGTCTCTGCATCCCGAGACTCTGGGCTCCGAGCAATGAGGGAGTTATTAAGATGAGGCTGCCTGCATTTAAATAAAACTTATCATGCATACTTCAGCTATTGAAACCCAGGCTGGCTGGAATGCTGGGGTTAGCCAGATTACATTTCATACATGCACGCCTGACAATTTCACTTACCTAATTCCTACAGTCCAAGAAAAAAATATGCCGGTGCCTCTTTCGCCCAACAAATGGATCCTATTAACTCAGAATAGCTTTGGTTTTAACTTTATAGTTTCAGGCTTCTTGGTAGTGTGTTGTAGGGTTTATACCTCAGTTCTTCATGGTGAAGTAAAAATGTACAGCCAGGTTTTCACTAGGGCATGCCTTTTCCTTTTGCGGAAGGAAACATTGTGCATTTGAAAAAGATATAAATATTTATGCACACAGTTTCAGTGATTCGAATTGGCCAGCTCTCTGGTAGGTCAGAAGTTCAATTCAGAAATCGTCTGAGGTTGAAGCTTTCATGTCTCAGGATCTGTTTGGTATGAAATGGACTGAATTTTTCCCTGCGTTGGTCCCCACCCATATCCTGGTGAGATTAGTCTGGTTCATATGCCTCTGCACTGGCCTGGGTTCTCAACCCCTGAGAATGTGCTTTCATGTTTAGAAAAGATTAGCAAGGGGGTTGAGTTAGGCCAAATTAAGAGTAAGACAAGATTGTCCCTACCCAATTCAAAGGTACTTTGCCCTCCTGGAGCCCGCATCCACGGATGCAGTTGGAGATGAGTTGAAGTAAATGAAATTTACCCACATTTAATGCCACACAGATATTGTTTCTCTAAATGGAGGTTGCAAAGATCGGACAACTATTCTAACTTCTTCGCTTTTCATCTGCAAAGTAAATGAATTGACCAGCTTTGTTTCACTGCAGAACAGGCTCACCCTGAAGTCCTAAGCCAAAAAACTGTGGGGGATGTGGGGTAAAGACCTCTGAAATCCCAAAGCTAGAACAAGGTTTGTCTGTAGAAATGGTGCCTTCCTTGCTTTTGGGATCTTCTCCTCTCTCCCCAGCAACTCTTGCATCCCCCATTGGTGGTACGTGCCCTCAATTTGGGAACCTTTGGTAAGTGCAAGCCATTCACTGAGTTGCTGTGGTTCCCACTTTCAACCAAGGGGGAAAGAATCAGGCCCTGAATCTACACAACCATTATTTGATTCTCTTTAACAAAGTGGAAGGTTTGTGAAATGTTAGGATATGGAGGGACCCCAACTGAGCTACACCAAAAGGTGCTGATTTTTCAAAATACAGTGAATATCTGCCCACTGAGAAACAGACTTTTTGCATTCTCTCCTCTTCAGATTCATAAATAACCTGACAGTCCCAAATTTCAGAGATATATTTTTTGCCTAATTTTTTTCAAGGTCAGGTACCAAACACTGAATTTCTGCTATAAATATTGCTTTTGTAGGTTGTAACACCTCCTTTTAACCTTCCCATGATGGAAAGCATCCCCACAACTTTTAATTTCCTTTTTTTTTGTCTTTTAAATAATTAGCATGTGTCAAATAAAAGCAGCTGAAATTAGAATAAAACATGCCACAAAATTACCTCTCCCTTGCCACCTTCTGCTTTGTTCATAAATTACATGAGATGTTTTCAAGCTTCATTACTTTCCTTCTGTATAAGAATGGAGATGGTTTTGCATAAATAAATAATTCCAAACAAATGGGAAAATGCTTCTCTAGCAAATATTGGTTTCTTCCAAAGTATGGAAAAAGGCTGTAAGGGAGGATGAGATGGATAAGTCAAGAGCTTGCTGAACAGACTGTGGGATCTCCTCTCTTACTTCATTAAGCCTCACAAAACAATCCTTTCCTGAAAGCCATCAAGAGTAAAACTCCACCAGTCCCACTGTGTCCAGGCTTCTCTTTTGATTTCCATGGATAACTCCATTCCTGTGGCTGGTGAGTTCTTCTGAAGAATAACAAATAATGGCTTCATCCACACTAGTAAACTAAACAGATCTGAGCTCTGGCTCAGGGATTTTTCTGTCTCTGAAGCCAGCTAAGCGTGGTCTGACCACATTTAAATTATTAAACTTCAAGAGTCTACAAAACAGGGTGTCTGCATCTGAATTTCTATGGGGAAATGGTCCCTGGACGGTGCTAATTTCTGAAGGATGCCGGCTTGGGAGTGTGCTACTTGGTCTGGGCCAAAACCATGCTGGGGACTGTTGCAGCAATTTACCCGTCTGAGGGATTGAATTCCAGGGCCTGGGAATGCTCCCTGGCGCTGATCTTTTTTTTTCATTTTCCTTGGCAAGAAGTATCCAAAGTGTCCTTACGGCACACTTAACAGGGGAGAAACTCCTTCTGCAACAAGGTTATGTTGCTGTGTTTTATTCTCTCATTTAACAGGTGAGCTGTGGATGAACCAGTGAAGCTGTTCAGAGAAACCAGAAATGAGCTGGCTGAGTCCTACGAGCATCTCATTTCATCTCCCATGGCCAATGCCAACTGCTTTGAGCAATGACAACAAACTTTGCTTGTTGACCAGCTGTCTCTGGGGCCATTTTCTCTTGGATGCTGGCTTCTGGGAGCCATGCAGCTCTCCCAGCTCCATTTTCTCTTGTTCTTTACCTTGGACTACCCTCTGAGCTTGAGCAAAACATTTGCAACCCACCACTACAGCAAAAGTGAATTTTAATTTTTTTTTAATTATTATTCCCAGAGGAATGTCTGTGTTTTAGTGAGTTCTAGGTGTCAGGGCCAAGACTGGGCTCTGTTTTGTCGGGCTCTGGAAGACAGGTAAAGGTAACTGTCTAAAGAGACGGTGCAAAAACATGAAGAAGATTGAAGAACAAAGGGATTTTCATCCCCTCCCCAAAACTCGTTC
Source organism: Tringa solitaria (assembly GCA_026413425.1). NCBI lineage: Eukaryota > Metazoa > Chordata > Aves > Charadriiformes > Scolopacidae > Tringa > Tringa solitaria. Next base: position 1,694,145 of record JAOXJM010000012.1, read on the forward strand.
AAATCCACCCAGTGTTTCTTCTGTCTCTGATTTTTAATGAAAGGGCTGATATCAGAGCAACACTCCATTCTTATTCGATCCGAGTGAGAAAACAGAAAAATAAGAAAAGATCCCAAAACCCCTCGTCCAGCCCAAGGGCTGGCAGGGCGCCAGGGAATGTGGGGAGGACCAGGCTGTGGGGTTGGAGGAATGCAGGCCTTCCTATCTTTTTTCTCAAACATTCCCTTCTGCAGCAGACTAAATATTTTCACATGCTGCCGCTGGAACACCCAGGTTCATGGTCAAACAGAGGCGCAGCGAGCGGGGACAGCTTTGCGCTCCTGGGGCGATGGTCCTCATTACAGCCTGGCCTGGGGCCAGCTGCCTGGCACGGGGGTATCACGTTGCAGTTTCCCTTCCTTCATCCAATGTTTTTCAGGCTTTTATCTCCTTTTGGTTTTGTTCCACCACCCTGCTCTATTTTCACTTTGTGTTGTTCGGGAGCAATTGATTTTACTGGGTTTTGCTGTCCTCGGTGGATCTGGTAAGGAAGGATCCTCTAGGAAAGTCATCATGTGACCTTAAAAAAGCCCATGACCCACATATGTCAGGCTCCTTCATCCGTAACACGTGGCTGATGACAGTTATTGTAGCTTGAGGACTTCAAGGTGGGTCACTGTTGGGAAGTTTGTATTTCCAGCCCCTTCCCAAAGACTCCTTGACACGGTCCTGGGAGCTCCCGTAACAACTCTCACTCACCTTGTGAGGTTGAGGTGAAAGTGGTTTCTTCACTTTATAGAGGATATTCTAGGCCATATTTATTTATGATTGTGAAGTGCTTCCGTGTTATATGGACAGAGACAGTAGGAACAGATAGATAATTTCTTGATAAGAGAGGTCTTGGGGAAAGCCTGATTATGTTTTCTCTTTAGACATATAAACTAAAGAACAGCACTGAGCTTCAGTGATGATCTTCACCTCCTTGTGTGGAATTCAGCGAGTATATTCATCCACACAAAGGTAGCTAGTTACATGTAGGCTGGGTATCTTTGACCTCATTATAATTGAGGGACATCTAGTTAATAAGATGAAGCTGTACGTCTCTCCCTAAAGCAAAGAACCTGAATTTGTCTCTAGACTCTGCTGAATAAAATAACTAGCTTTCCACCACCCATCTAAGACCCATATGGAGTTTTGGTATCTAGTATGAGATTCACTTGCCCAGACACAGAAGTTTGAGGCTGTTCACAGTATTCTGGGATATTTCATCTGGAATTCTGGTATTTGCCAGAGGGGTGGAGGTTTCCTATAGGTCCTCTGTTGTATCTGCAAGCATGACATAGATGACTTGGCTAATAAGGTATTTCAAATTACATTAGGCACCAAAATATAGGAAGCAGAGTCCCATAACTAAGGCATATGCAGACACCTTCCTGTGGACACATGTAGGTGTATTTTTCTGGACAGTAACTGCAATGTAGTGTGAATAACAGTAAAAAATGATGTTCTGGATCTTTTTCGGACAATGTATGATCAGTAAGAGCATGAACAAATTGTTTTGGAAACCCATGGTTTGGCTTGCGGCTTCTTACTTTGCATAGAATTCTTCTGAAGGCCCAGCAGGATGCATCTTTGTGTCTAAAATGACTTCAGACACTTGCATTTGGCAATGAACTGTTATCTGGAGGAAAAATGCAGCTCCAGTTTAAGACACTTTTATACTTCTACATATCTTTTTCTGCATTTAAACTAGATTTCTGAGCCCCCTTCCCTTTATCCAGTCCCACACTGGAAAAGTAGTCTAATTTTTTGAAGGTCTTGGAACTTCTGGAACCTGGAGTGGATGGCAGTGCAGTGCTCGGTAGTCCCTTATGTCTACAAATGATGGTTCCCCACTTTCATATAGCCTTTTCTAGTCTTCTTCCTTTCCCCAGGATATGTATTTGTCCCTTAATTTAGTGATAAAGGTTTCCAGAACCTTTCAGTTAGATACAAATTTTCCCAACAGGTAGCTCACTCCCCATAATAAAACTGAACTCCTTCTAGGAAGGTACCAGAGAATTCAGGTAGAAGGACTTTCCATCTAGTGAAACTTTGTCAACGAAGAGGTGTTGCTGTGACTTTATATGGAATTTAGCAACTGTCACCTCTTTCGGGAATGTTGCATTGGCAGATTTCCCCTGATTTGTTTCTGGCAAACAAACATATATTCAAAGTTCTCCCAGGATATATCTGGATGGTGCTAAATTATGCCATATAAATAATAGAGCCTGAGGGCATTATATCTTCCCCTGATGCACCAGGCATTGGCCATTCTCAGACACAGAACATCCCAGTAGGTAAACTACTAGGTAGTCAGATATGTTGATGATATATTTTAAGTCCTGAAGTCCATCAAGATGGGAAAACATCCCATGATAATTATTGATGTATAAGAAGAAAGCTTCAGTTTTCACAAAATATTTGCTTGTGTTTTCTGTATTGGCCAGAGGGGACACTTGAAATCAGGGACACATGGCACCTTCTTTCTCCACTGCCCCCTGTGATGTTTTCATAAGGAAATGGATTTCACCAGGTTTCAACAAGTTTAATAAGATCAAATTTGGGGTTTCCAGGTATGCTTCTCATAGAGTCATTTATGTTAAGGTAGATTTTGAGGTGGGATTCTTTACATTCCTGTGGCCTTTTTCCATTGTAGCTCTGGACACCATCTATAACCCTCAAAGAGACATCTCATTGCATGCTAATCTGTCTGAATGATTTTCTCTGTACTTCTCACAGCTCAGGCACTCACCCTGAAACTCGATAAACTGTGTGTGCCTGGCTATGAACATCGGTATCAAACTAGAAAGGCAAATATTTCTGAATGTTGTGAGCTCTGTCTTTGTGATACATGTTTGCATACATGCACAATTTTCTTTTTCTATGGAAATGGGATCTCAAATACTAGCATGAAAGGAAAAACCGTTGTAATGGGGTGTGATCATGAGTCGAAATATTTGGATTCTCTGTTTATCCTTATCATAGACCTGTTATGAAATGCTCAGAAAAACTTTTAGGACATGTCTACCCGTCAATTGAGGATGGGTTTGTAACCCAGCATAATGTAACTGTATTAGGTGGGAGTTATAAGGATACAGTAATTTAAGTTTACATGAGGAAACAGGTGACTTGCTCTGGAGGGTCTGTGTTGTTATTGCTAAGATTACTGTTAGCTAAAACCTTTACCATCTGCATAACCTTCATAATTGTCCATGGAAACTAATGCCGCCAGATTAGAACCACCATTTGTCAATCTTATGGAGCTCTAGTGGCTCCATCAAAAAGCATGTGGACATACGAGACCAAATTTTCTATAGAGAAGATTCTGAAAATCCTTGAACAATTGCTGGAGTTCAAAAGTTGTCACACTCTATTATGTGCAATTCACACCACATCCATTTTTCACTCCATGTTCATATTTTTTTTTATTTTTTCCCCTCTTATTTTCAATCTGTTTGCTATTTCCTCCATGTTCCCATTGTCAGAGCTGAGCTCTGGAAAAGGGGAACATTTCCCACTGGTTCCTTCTGCGCTTGCTCAGGACAGAAGCATTCTAGCTTTGACTTCTCTTGGGAGGACATTTTATCTTAAGTAAATATTGAATTTTTGGGATTAATATACCAGCTGGTTAGGAAACAAAACAAGCCAGTTCCAAGAAGCATTTGCTTACTGATAACAAGGAAGATAAAGTGTGTTGATTGGGTCTTGATGACTTCTAGTTATAGAAGACCAAATTATAAACGCTAGTAATCTGCAAATTTAAAATCAGTACTTCAGCCAGTTCCTTAAGTCAATACAATGATAGCGATTTGCATTAGCAAATGTCCTAGGCTCAGCCTAAGGGGTTCTTTAGGTACCTTACTCCTGGTCAACTGCATGGACTATCAAGTGTGAGAGAGAAAGTCAGATACAGACACAGATACAATTCCATGGCCATCAAGTTGAATTTAAGTGAAATCTTGATGCAAAGGTAAAAGTACCAGACTAAGAAGAGACGTTCTGTTTATGAAAACTAAGATTTTGTTCCTCATATTGCCACAGAGCTTTTTATAGACTCTAACAGTTTCGCCTTTTTGAGGATGGTCTTTCCCATCCATGACAAGAAGCAAGAAATATCTTCCTGCCTCGCGTATTCATGCCATGGACAAGCCTATCATGACAGTCACCCTTGTATTCTTATTGCTGTTTTTGACAACCTGAACTTTCCTGGCTTCTAAGGTGAGTTAAACCTGTAAAATTCCCTAGAGTTAAGAGACAGCAGCCACAATTCTTCTCGAGTTGCCTAATTAAAGGGGACTGGGAGAGTGTTTTCGTCTACAGCCGTAATCTCTCTCGCATTCTGTTCTGCTTTGATTGTATTGGACACAAGTGGCCTGTGAAAGTCTGTGCCGGGTCTCATGGCAGGCGACGGGCTTTGGCTATGGCTGTGGCTGGGGAGGGAACAGACCTTGCAACAGACTCCACGGAGTGCGAAAAAGCCCTGCAAAGTCCTTTGCTCCCTTGTTTCAGCAAACCCTGCCTGCACCATCACGGGAGCAGTCAGAGTTGTGCCTGACCAGTGGGGTCACGAAGCCCAAGTGCGACCATATCACGACCGAGGTTGGAAGCACAGGTCTAGTAGAGCTGAGTCATAAATCAGGAACCATTCTGAGGGTCTCGTGTGTAACATAAAATTTTTGGTGATATTTCTACACTGCACTGAAAAAATGAGATCTTGCCACAGAAAATCTAAAACACTCAGAGTTAAGGATGGTATTAAGCTTTGTGCAGTGCTAGGCTCAGAGATGCTCAGAAACCGCTCCACCTTCCCCCAATATTTTTCAACATTTCACATCACCTTTACAAAGTGACCAACTTCTTATTAATTTTGGCCAGGTAGTCACAAGTAGAGGAGCTCAGAGAAAAATATTGACTGGACCACTCCTTATTTTACTTCAGTTAGTTAAAGCAATATCTCTGCCTCTTTTTTTATATGATGAATTATTTAAATATTTGGAGGAATAGGCTGGCAAACTGGAAGCTAAGATAATTATTGACCATGTGGAGCTTTGTTATTAGACATGGTAGTCAGTTTATCTTATCTCATTAATTTGTTTTCTTAGGACCTTCTCAATTGTATTTCATTTGAGAACAGAAGTCAACTTTTGGCATCTAGACCATGCAGGGAGGCTTGATGTATGGCTGAAAATCTTTGGCATTGTCACAGCATTTTTCTCACACTCCAAAACCAGGCTGATTTATTCATGCACATTTTCACTTCTTTGCTAATGTTTTGCTACTAAGAGGACCTGAGAAGCCCGATGCAGCAGAGGACCTCAGGCCACTGAGAACAGACCTACTGGTCTGGAGCCCTTCTCAAGTACCACGCCATGCCACCTTCTCAACATCTTCCTGTATGCCCTTCTTCCCTTCATTGCCTCAGTTGTCAATAGGTACCTGTTCAGCTTATCTCTTTGTCTCAATTAACCTCTCATTTCTTTGCTTACCTGGATTTACAGGTTCAACTCACATTGGCAAGAACATCTTCACATTCTTGGATGATGTCCACATGCTGCACAGTCCCTTCTTCGTTCTGTTTAAGCCTGTCTCCAAAAAGCTCCATTCAGCCAACACTCTGGAAACACAATTTCTTCCTTTCACTGGAGCAGCATCAAGTAAACTTCACTGTGAGGACAGAAAAGTATAATTACTTACAATACTTTGAGGTAAGTAGATGGAAGTATGGCTATTGAATTAGTCAGCAACAGGGTCTCAGGTGCACTGCCCTGCAACTAATTTAATGGTGAAGACAATATTTAGACTTCACCCCTTGTCATAAGAAGGGTTTGTGCCCAAAAATTTGTCACTTTTTTCCCTAGTGACATTGATGGATCTAATAAAGAAACTACCTCTGCCTGTAACCCTCGTCACCTGCATACATTCATGTTATTGTGGGTATAGACATGTTACAATTCCTGCCTATGATTGCGGCATGAGTAAGAACAGATTTTTCTCATCCCAGTGACTGAAAGACAGCATGAAGGGCATTCCCTGTGGCCAAAGTAAAATAATCTGGAATCTATATGGAATGATTCAGGACACATATGGTCATGGGGAAAAAAGCTCCTCTAATAATTGCAGACATCTACAGTGTAATCACTGAAAGTTGAGATGGTCCCTCATATATCTGCTAGAAAATAGGAATAAGTAGTTTAGGACAAGATTAGTTCAACTTCAGACATCAGGTTTAGGAATAGAGCCCTCAACTCCAGTGACTAAATTGAATAAATCTCCCTTGACTATAAAGGGAGTTCTGGCTCACTGCTACAGCTGGTGATTTCTGCATTGTAGGCTCTCTAAAGTTAAATGAAATTAATGCCACTCTGAATTCTATTTTTTAAAACTGTTTCAGTGGGGACTTCCGGAAACATGAATTTCCTCATGCAAAAGAAGTGTTTGCCACGAAAACTTTTAAAGTCTTCTAATTTCCAAAAGATTTCCCACCTCAGAGCAGAAAATGACATCTAGTGAGTGGAAGACATTGGGGAAATCTTATTTTTTGCATTCCTCTAACAGTAAACACCAACTGTTTCCTAGGCAGTATAAACCCCCCTAGGTGCACTGAAATACTATTTGTGACACTAGTTGTCACCTGTTAGGGTTTTACTTCGAAGTTTCACAGCGCACTTTGGAGAGAAGCTTCTTTTTGAACTAAAGGCCCTACATACACAGAAAAGTTGTTGTGCCATCATGGAGCAATTCTTCTTATTGGTTGAATGACTATAATTCCTTCCATGGGCTGTAAAGCTACACATATGGCTTTATTGCTTCGGAGTTATTTTAATAAGGATTCCCCCATGGGCTGTCCAGACAGCAGATGGCATCGTACGTGAAAATTAAACTCCTGAACTGAGGCTCCAAACCTATTATGAGGCTTATAAAATACACCTGGAGGCTTTAGGTGAAGTGGGAAAGCCAGGAGGTTCTCAGTGCAAACAGAGATTGCTGAATGCACAGATAGAAAAGGTCCCTTTTTATTTCCCAGCACTAGCCCAAGTACTGACTTGTCTCTGACTTCTTTTCATGAGTCCCAAGACAGAGCTAAACGCTCTCTCATTTCTTGAGCTGCCAGTGCTTTGGGCCATATAAAGTTCAAGACAAACCACTCTTTTTTTTTTTTTTTGTGTTGTTGTTGCTGCTTCAGCTCTGGTTTAGTTGCTGGAGGGCAGATGTGGAGTTGGTTAATAAACAAAAACTCTGTAGTGATATTGAAAGTTTGCCCTTCCACACAAAACCTAAAAAATCTGGGAATAAGCAAATAAATACTAATCTGCCCATGTAGTTGTAAGCAGAAGAGGACAGGTAATAATTAAGCCCATCAGCAGCAGAAAGTCCCTACAACATTTTCTCCTTCCAGAAATGCTTTTTGACCAAACTCTGTGTCCTTCCGCTTTGTTGCAGCATTCTCAGGTATGGTTTTTGGGTTAACTTAGGGGTTAAATGCAAAGTGTGGGAGGTGGATGGGAGGAGACATTAGATTATCTGCTAAGGCCTTGAAGACAATTTGCAGTGGCTGTGACGGTAGGTTTATGAAATGATCTGCACTAAATTCTTCTTTGCGTATTGCAGCAGTATGAACAGGGGAGATGTTCCAGAGTGCTGCGCTTTGCACAGCACCCCTCTGAAAATCATGAAAAAAAACCCAACAAAAAACCACTCCACTTATTACTCATTCTGCCTCCAGCCATCTCTCAGGAAAATCAACAAAACACCCATAAGACGATGGAGTTGTAGAACTTCATTTTTCTACCACCACTTTTACAGCACACTCTGGCCCCAAATCCTACTGCAAATGGTATGATGAAGCTTGTTCTTCAAAGCAAAAGAAGCTGGTAATTCTGGGTGGCATTTAGCTTACAGATTATGGTTCCTCAATTGAGATGCCTACATATGAGAAAGTGCAACTCCACAATGTAGTTGTCCATAGCTGAGCTAATTCACCGTAACTCCCTTTATGGTCGATGGAGATAATGAAACGCTGCCTGTATGTGCATTAAGTATCTAAACTTTGATGGTGGTCAGCAGAGATCAAGTCTCAACAGTCAGACATCACAATTGTAGTGGTATTTCTAGAAACCCACATTGCAGAACATAGAGTAACACATCTGCTTTGCAAGATAAGGAACTGCTAATAGAGGCAGTGACATACAGGGGTTCATTGAAAGGGTTATCAGACACTGGAATGGGCTGCCCAGGGAGGTGGTTGAGGCACCA
>JAOXJM010000012.1:1709585-1757816 GCA_026413425.1 Tringa solitaria
ATTCAGTAGCAGGTTTGAAAGAAGGAAATGCCTGTACATTAATTTCTGCTTGTTTTATAAGTTTAGATCTAACAGTAAGTCTTTGTGTACAGTAAAACAATGATTGAATCTGTCTACATGATAATAATGGAAGATGAAACCCACATAATTGCAGTGGAGTGAAAGTCAGGGGTGTGGGCTAATGCTAAGGTGGAGGAACCTGCATTTCCAGAAGATGATTCAAACCTTATTAAAAAAAGTACTTTCAGGGAGAGGAGCAACTGCTGAGATCTCAGCTGGGCTATCAGGGTCATGCTCCTTACCTTGGCCTTTCTCTTTGAACTATGTAGAACTTACCCTGCAAATGCATATTAATACCTTTTTTTTTCACCTCCCAATTTCTGGCCAAATCAAGGGAAAGTACACAGGTTTGAGAGACTTAATTTCACCTGAATGTTTAAAAATATTTTTATCAAATGCTCTTAATAATATTTGAGTACAAGCCCAGTGTTTTCCCTCCATTGTGGATGGAGGGTTCCCACATCACTGTACATACATTTGTTGTAACAATATATGGAGGGTCTGGATCAGAAACTGAAAATTTTAAGGTAGCAGTTTACCCCAAGTGAGCTGTTTTGGGATGGTTGATCTCTTCTATCAGGTAACTGCAAGATTCTTTGAGGTAATGAAACAGTCAGTGAAAGAAATTCAAGCTGCTCTGCCTTTTCTGTAGAGCAGGAGCCCCACAAAGCACTTAGCTCATCCTGAGTCAGGACTGAAGCCTGGAAGGAGGCAAAACCTGTGGGCTGTTAGGATGAGGGAAACTGGAAACAGCCTCTCGCTGTCAGATTTCACTCATTCGTGTTAACCCAAGGTTTCCCCAACGGCTGCAAAACAAATTCCTTCTGTGCAGGAAGTGCTCGGGCTGTGAAGGAAAGTGCTAATCCAGAAGTTCAAAGCCTGTGTGAGGAAATATAATACTTCCTCCAGAGACTTTTCAGGGGAGAGTGGTTGACCACAAGAAAATAGAGGCTCCTGCGGCTGATAGTAAGCCGGCACGAGAGGGCTGTTGAGGAGGCACCTAGGAATGACTGCCATGAATCAGCAGGGAGGGAGAAGCTCAGGCCAGGTCTTGGGAGGTGCCTGGGCTCTCTGCCGCCTCTCAGACCACTGGAATCCTGCAGAGAAACAATGAGGAGACAGAGGAGTCTGGGGACTGTGGGAATTCGAGGCACTATAGATCATGATGATGGCTGGATTGACACAAGTGCCCATGTAGACATGACGGTGCCTGCTGTGAGCAGAGACCTGAGCTCTAGTCCAACGGTGCCAGTCATGTAAAGGTAAGCACTGATTTTCTTCCTCTCCTTGGTATTTAAAGACAGAATGATCTTGTGGGCATGAGTCGCCTCGATCTATTTCTGTACAATGTCTGTTTCAGTGAAGCTGAATTTCCTCTGGATTTTTCCTACATGAATAGGAAGCCATATGGATCCAAACCTACAGCTCATCCCATTAAGAGAAGTTCAGGGTTCATTCATAGCTCCAATAACTTCAGAGGGTTTTTCTCTAAGCACCACCCCCCTCCTTAGCACAGACAGATCTCAGGACTGAGAATTCAAATGGCTCAGGACTGAGAATTCAAATGGAACTTAAGTTCCTGAAAAGCAGAAAAATTTAACTCACCTTGATGTGCTCACTCATTTTTGGATCTTTTCTGAACTGAGATTTTTCTGGGCAACCAGTACCACATTCAGAGCACTTTTGTGTTTGAAAGCACTGAATAATATATAATGTCAGCATATAATTGTAATAAAAAGTGTCAGGATGAGACTTTGAGAAATAACTTACCTCACTATTTTTTCCTCCTTCCAGAATAAGATCAACCCTACCTACAATGTGCTAGATATCTGTTTTCTAACTAACTAACTCTATTCATAGAAATTTCCCAATAAACTTTGACATGCCTACATTGGACAGATGAATCCACCACTTGGCTGTTTGAGAAGTATGGTAATACTGTTTAGGAATGTTTTGAATTCACTTTTTTGGACTGGAGAAGGTGGATATGTTGAAACGGAATACTTTCTTAGGAATGTAAAGGTCCTGGTGAAGCTTTCTTCATGGAAGGTTTTTCCAGCTGAGTTTCTGAGCGCAGTGGAAGTACGAGATTTCCCCCAAGAACAGACATTTCCTGCCTGTCAGGGATCTTGGTCATTTTCTGCAGAAGTTATCCCTGCTCAGGCTCTCCCTCTGCCTAAGTCAGATGAATTACTTGAAACTGAATCTCTTGTGACTTGGGTGAATATTTCGTCTACCAACCTGTTGCCTCCTTTTAGTCAATTCTCCTGTGGTGTTTTGAACCATTTCTTCTCCCATTTTAGCTTTTCTAAATAGTCTTGGTTTGAACTCAGTATGGACTGCACACCAAAGGAATGTCTTTCCCTTTCCTAAATAATCTATTTAGCTTTAATACAACACAAGCGAGGCTGATAGCATGTGGCTTTTGGAATAAGAGTCGTAACACCTCCTCCAAAACAATTTTGTGATGTCCTCTTTGGGATTACACGGGTTGATCATGTGTTGGCTTGAAGTCTGGGCTGAAACTGTTTCAGCTCAATTGAAATCAACTTTCCAAATGTATTTACTCAGAGTGAGATCCATGAAGTGCAAACACCCCAGGCCTAATGGTGCATGGAAAATAGAAAACACAACTCCTACTCGTTTGCTGTGATAAATGATCACCTCTGAATCCTAATGACCGCGGCAGTCTATCAATGTGCTCAGCTCCTACCCAGCACCAGGTGAATGGTGGTGGTGGGTGAGTGTGGAGCTCAAATTATATTGCTGATCTTGGCAGGGCCCGGATAATTTAACAAGCCTGATTAGATACTAAATAAATATTGGCTTTTCAATATGCTCACCAGTGTTTAACTTGGATAAAAGAGGCCGCAAATACTGTTGCACTGGGTGATCTGGCAATAGGCACAAACACTTTAAAAGATCCGTTCAGCCTGTGACAAAAGTGTATGAGAAGGAAATTTTGGTGGAATCATGTTTTTCCCTAATGAAAACCCTCTGTTCTGCAGAAACTGAAGAAAATCAGTTAGCTCTTCCCCTCATTACTTCAATTTACGTGTTACAGCAATTTGAAGCTCAACTGATTTTGTGAAAAAATGAAGTCCCCCAACAGACCCTGGATGACAAGTTAACAGCTATGGACAGTTTCACAATGATGTAGAGAATTTCGTGATCCCACTTAAATCGCAGAGTGCGCTGGAGCAAGGAAGTGCAAAAATTAAGATATCATCAGAAATCAGGCTTTGTGTGAGCCCCAGCATCCTGCAGATGTCTTCTTTTAATGCTGCATTCATCGGCTTTGGGGAAGTTTTCAGTGGTAAGGCTCATCCCATCTGGCTGCACATATACAGTAATTTAGCATCATTTGAGGTGCCTGTAAATTATCTCAAATGCAGGAGCGGCAGATGGGGTAGAAAATGGAAGGGAGAACCAACATTTTTTGGAGCACGAAATTGGAGAAAGGTATTTTAAGGTATTAATGATACCTTAAGACCTTTAAAATGTTCCATCTTTAGGTAATTGAATCCTGCTCTGTGTATCTTCACTTGAGCTGGGTGTTTATTACAGCCAACCAACACTTAGCCAATATTGCAACTGTAAGAACCACATTTAAGTAAACTTAGGACCAACTGGAGAAAGTCTGGGGAGGAATCATTGGAAAGAACAGAAGTTAAGAAAAAAAAAAATGACGTCAAGCCAAAGGAGAGAGGATTTATAATCTAGAGAGTCTGAGGGAATAAGCAACAGTCTTTTATAAAGAAAAAAGAAAATAATCAGCTTTCCAGATCCATATGTAGATCAGACATGAAGTCATGAACATCGAATTCAGCGAGTGTAAGCAGACTTAGAAATAATGATGATGACAATGATAATAATAATAATAATAATAGTAGCAAGAAGAAGAAAAGAAGAGAAGAAGAAGTGATAAAATGACCATACAGCACCCACACAACAGGAAAGGTAACAAAGGTCTGTAACTGACTACATGGAGAGGAGGAGTCAGTGTCTCTTTGTCAGTAAGTTTAGAAGCTGCTGGACAGTCAAGGAAAGTATAATTAGAAATGTTTTGGCCTTTAGTCTTGTAAGGAGTCCTCCACCTCTGTTAATACCTGATTCTCTGTCCCCTGGCAGATAACACAGGACTAGACTTCACAAGTATAAATCAGTGTTGTTCAATCATATCAACAAAGTTTTGCTAATATACTTCCATCGTAGGTTTGTTCTCGGGATCACCCATATAATGACAGCCAAGACAAGACAGCTACTCAGCTTTTTTAAACTAGACATAGATACTTTCACTTCAAGTTTTATTTACCTTACTCAGTTAAGAGGTGTTGTCTTATCTTCCCATTTTAAAGGAGGCACAAAAATTGAGTAAACCAGATCTTCCAGCCAGGCATCACTGACATCAATGGCCATCCTGCCTTACAGAAAAGAGTTCAGACTTCTCTCACAATAAACACTTGCTCACCAAGACTTCAATATGATTAAGATTTATATTTAAAACACCTTTTCCCTATTCTAGATGTGAAATTCACTGCAAAGCGTTTTGCATGATTTTTGAGCCATCCCTCATGCCAGTATAAATCACAATGGGCTTGAGTTGAACTACATCCACTTAGACCAGCAAAAATTTTAACACAGTACCCTGCCCAATGAACTTTAATTCCAGCTAGCCACAAGGGGAATGTCAATCAACAAACCTGTGCATCAAGGTTCTTGTTGTTTCAAACCTCCCCCAAATTTATGTTCCCACAGGGCTGTGCAACATAACACGTTACCCCTCTCCCAGTAGTGAGAAAACCAGATCCACAGCACCCTGGGTGCTTGTCAGCATCTAATCCTGCCAAACTAAAATCTCACTCTGGTTAATTAGGTGCTGCTCCAGGTGTTTGGTAACCATTTTCTTAGCCTAGCCCCTCCAGGATCAAGAAACGAAGGGGGAGGCTCTTCCCCTCCCTCCCTCCCTCATCTCATCTCCAAGCTCTGGTCCACAAGGAGAAATCGAGCATGAGCTGAAGAGATGTGTGTGCTTCCACTCCCCCTGGCACCATAAATTATATGGGGTAAAGCATTACCTAATTCATTTAACTTGTCATGTTTTGCTCCCCTCAGAGGAAAACTCAATGATTTTAAGAGCAAATGTTTGAGGCTGTGATGGTGGAAGTTTTGTGTTAAACTGGAAAAAAAAAAAAAAGTGGGATTGAAGGGAGAGCTGGCCAACAGGTAGGTCTCAGAAACTTGAGGTTCAGTAGTTTCTGTCTTACCCTGGAGAAGACCTACATGGAAGTTGTTCCTAACACTGCCAGATTTATGCCAAATGAGGTCACATGTAATGTTATTGTTCATATCTCCACTGAATATTTCTTGTAAGTAATTGTATGTACGACTGTATACCTGTGTCCACATGCTCACCCAGGCATTAGGCATTCTTTAGCTTTTTTTTTTTTTAATTATCCAAAAAAGGTGTTATTTTGTCATATTCTGCTTCTTAAGGATCCAAGCTTATAAAGCAACTGAGTCAGTGCCTTTCCTATAGAGTAGTTACGTTGACTTCCTATTTTTGCAAATAAGGGACTTGTAGTCCTCACTTCCTTTATTTTTCACTATATGCATATGTATATTTTTGCAGTCCAATGTATGTACAGACCTGGCCTTGTATGAGTGAAAATCTAGCTCAAGACTGGACTAAAATGCCCTTCCAAAATACTTTCCACTTAAGTTGAAGGAGGCAGAACCTCAGAGAAGATACCTTCCACTCTCTCTTGTCCCTTGGGGGACAACAGGACACCAGGCTTTCCTGGCTCTCTCCTAGAATTGATGGCAGATTTACATTGAGCTAGGAAGAACCATCTTACTTGAGATAACACAGTGGGTGGGGTTGGAATAACTCAAGAGCCTGTATTCCTCAGTTGTCGTAAAACTTCCTTCCCTACCCTCTTTCCCCTATCCTGTAGCCAACACTTGATTTTTATTGCTGTGCTGGTTGCCATGGAAATAGCCTAAAAAGAGGTAAGGTGATGTTGCAAGGCTAAATATAAGCAAAGCTTTGAAAGAAATTAGGCTTAGGAATCCCTTGTGGCTGCTCTCAGAGCTTGTATCGCTCTGCTGCCCAAATGAGACCCCAGGAGGGTGTTCAGCTCCAGGAGGTCACCATGATTTACAATTACAGGGGACAAACAGCTAGAAAAGGACTTATCTGCTTTTAGAGAACTTACAGTCTGATAGGCACAATGTAGGTGGCAAGGTCCCTTGGAAAGAAAGGATTTCTTTATTTTGTATTTGTTTGCTACAGGTGAAAGTAAAACCCACATCCATTGTTGAATGGGATGGTGTCTCAGGATGCTCAAATGGCCTCATTGTTGCCAATACCAGTCACTTTGCCCTTCCTAATTCTACAGAGTAAGTGTAAGATCCTTACAACAGAAAAAAAAGAAAATACATGCCTTGGGAAGAAGAGCAGGAAGGAGAATGTCTCCTTTCTGGAAGTCTCGTCCCAGGGAATATATGAAGAAGTGTCTTGATGGTCCTGTGGGCATTTCCTTTGCTCTCTGTGTAACATCTGTCAGCCAAAATGGGTACAAAATATCCTAAATAAAAATAAACATGAGGAATTTGGATGGTAATGATGGAAAAAGTCCTCCCCTGAAAGGTTTTAAGCGGCAAATGAGGGTGAATGCTGCAATAATAATTTACCTCATGGCAAAGGGGACTTGTCTGTGACAGCAGAGCAGGTTTGGTTCTATCCATGAAGAGGAATCTGCTGATACTTTCAGGGAGTATGGGATTATTGGAGGGATCTTCAAATTTCTGCTTCATTGTAGGAATTGTGAACTATGAGGCCTGGTTGACATCCTCCCTGGAGAGATGAATTCATGACTCCACCACTCTTTTTCTCTTGAGACGGGGTGCTTGCACCAGTCATAGCTCCTTCTAGCAGCTGGCCAGGTTTTGTTTTATGCACACTGTTTTGAAGGGAAAATAGTGAAAGAAATGGGCTATATGACTGAGAAAGGCACCCTCAACTATTTTGAGTGCTGTATTACTTCAGTTGCAACCAGCCCTCAGAGCAGTTTGAGGACAGCATTGGGTTCAAGCAGTCAGATGAAATGCAACAGCTCACCACAAGAGAAGCTGAGCCGGAGCTCTGAGGTTATTAGTGGTGTCTCAGTGGTGGATTTAGGTTCCTAAGAACCAGCAGAACCATCAGCCATAGCAGTTAAAACTCAAGCATTCTTCAGGACTGCGTTCATCAGGACTGTAACCAGCCATCCTGGCTTTGGAGCTGGATCCTGGGGGTCAGCTTTTCTGGTCAGAGCCACACACAGTGTCAAAAGTATTATTTTTTTCCCCCAGTTAGGCAAGTTGCCCAGACTGTGCCCTCATTTATCCTGTAGTAACCTCACAACATTAGCAAGTGTCTCCATGGGGATCTGAGGACATTTAGCACCTCTCAGAGGGGACTGAGATTTTGCCAGACCTGGCCCTAAAGCTTTATTTTTCTACCAGAAACCCTTTCTGCAAACAGTTTGCGGAAGCTGTCAGTAACCCTGATGGGCTGAAGGTTGTTAGCAATTTGGTTTAACAGCTCCTTGTGGTTTTTTTTTTTCTTTTTCTTCTGCCCCTTAATTGAAGTGGAAAACAGAAATTCCTGTCAGCATGTGTGCATCTGCTGCTGAAATCTGCCAACAACATCACATGGCATTCATCATGTCTTGCAGAGCAGCGGATCCCTGAGACCTTTCCCAGAAGCTCTTTTTTGGTGAAGGATGGTACAGGCACTTCTGGAAGTCCCCTCTTTACAAAGATCTACAGGACACTGTGGGAGCAATTAGGAAAGAAACGGTGGGAAGAAAGATCTTCTGAGGTCGCAGCAGATTTATAAGGGTATTTTTTTCCCAGGCTCAAAATAGATAATTTCTATAAACTGCAAAACAACTGATGTGGGGTCTTGTGACTATTGGATAGCACTCAAGAGATGTCTGTCTCTGCCATGAACCTGTTGAATGGTCTTCAGTGACTCATTTTGCATCCCTGGGCCTCCATTTCACCATCTATAAATTAAGGGTAATGGTAACAATTTCCTTTCCAGTGTTTTGAGAAGTATTTACAATACAGTTCAATACTCAAGACCATTGGCAACTTCTGTGTTTCTCTCCCCTGTCCAAATGCATAACTGCGTGTGTTTCATTTAATGTGCCTGCACCAAAGTGGGAAAAACAATATGGTCTGTGTAGTGTTTTTCAGAGGGGAAAGAGAAGGAAGAAAAAAGAAAATGAAAGAGAGGGCTCCAAGACATGATATTTGGAGCTGCCCAGCTGCATTTCTAATGTTGTGTCTCAGACACTGGTCAGGTTCCAGAGGCAGAAGTTCCTTCCAACCCAATCTGGAAGGGAAAAAAGCCACTGTCAATAAACACATAAGGGGCACTTTTCTCTTAATGAATTTGGAGAGAACCTCTCATTTATTTTTTCAGGGGAGTTTTGAGGCAAGCTGGCTACAGGCTGCGGCTGGGGTCAGGTGTGTGCCTGCCAGATCTCTAAGTGAAAATCTTTCTCTGGGAGTTTTGTCTAAGCTGGAAGACCTATTCCGTACATGGTGTGTAGACCCATCTACTATGTTCTCTGAGTTAAGAGAGCACAACATGGGTCAAATGACTGGTGAGAGGTTGGCACAAGAGGTTATGTGTTAAAGGAATGGCCACACTCTGAGGTTGCAGAGATGAGTCATGCCATCTGTGAAGAAGTGACTTCTCTGTGAGGGAAAGTGTGGTCTAGGCTTATTTTGGTGAACATGCTTGCCAAGTGCTGTGGGTGGCATCCTGAAGAGTGAGAGAAGATGAAGTATGGTACAAGGACATGCAATAAAACTGGGGAGTTGATATAAGTGAGGCTTACACAGGATGACTCTCATGCGAATATCAGATTTGGATTATACAAATTCACCTGGGATAGTTCAGACCATTTTAGGGCTGCTCCAATTTATGGACTGTCACTGTTATCTAGAGAGCAGATGGAAACCTTTGAAAACCTTTAAAAACATTGTCATCAGAGCCTTCCCTGGCATTGATTTTATTTTGGGGCTTAGATCTTGGCTGTGCTAAAGCCAATGAGGGATTTTACTATTGATTTTAGGGTGGTTTGGCCATAGGATCTCTCCTTCTTGAGGAAGTTTCCAAGCTTGAACACAAACCAGAAGAGTAATGCAAAGGAGCTGCTGTTTTCTATAATTGCCTTCATTGCTGACGTTCTATTTTTCTTCAGTCAATCAACTCCTGCCTTAATTACACTTTAGAGAGCCTATGGACACCAGTATTTGCAGGGCTGATTCCCAGAAGCACTTACAAACCTGCCTTGTTTTTAAATGGACTGAATTGTGTTGCCTGCTAAAATAAATACACTTGTCAAATCCCTTTCTTCAACAGCCTTGCCTTACACCTCGCCTTGACAGTGTAATAATGTCTGTAAAAACAACCTAAAGGCCACTTTCTACCTACAGCCACTCCTCAGTCCTCAAATGAATGGCAAGAAGGGGATGGGGGAGGGAGAAATAATAAGCCTGCCCTCTGGGATAGTGTCACAGGGCTCAGACCCTTTGGCATCACTCACAAAGGCTGGGAGAACTGTACGGACTTGTGAAAATGGTGAGGGAAAAGATCTAAGAGGAACCGATGGAAATATTACATTAATATTATTAAGGGGAGGGGAGAAGTTGTGTGTTCTGTTCCTGATGTGAGGTTTGGGACTCTGGGATGAACGGCCTGTTTGGCACCTGGTGGTGCCAACCCAACAGTGAGGTTGTGCTATGTGCTCTTCCGTGTCTCATCCATGCAGTGCATGAGTTACCACAGCCCTTCTCCTCCTCCCTCCCTGCTTTACCCCTGACCTTGCAGGGGAGGTCAGACTGCATCAGGATCTGCTCCATACAGCATTCGTACCCTGGATGGGGCTTTGAGTAACCTGGTTGGGTGGGAGGTGTCCCTGTCCATGGCAAGAGGGTTGGAACTCAATGATCTTTAAGGTCCCTTCCAACCCAAAGCATTCTATTACTCTGTGATTCTATGCTGAAGACAAGCCTGCTGGGGATCTCAGAAGCATGGGATGATCAGAGGAAGCCCTCAGCCCTGCAGTGGGTGTGGGTATTTCACACATTCCTTGTTGTCCCATCAACAGAGAAGAGGAGGGCTCACTTGCAGGGAGGGCTCCCTGCTGCATGGTCTGTGCACCAAGACTATCTCATGCTCATGTTACCTGTATGCTGCTGCACGTTGACCTCTTGGCTCCCCAACAGCCTGATTTCAACCTGCTTCAGGGCCTCTAATGCTGAAGGGCCTCTCAGGAGGTTCAAGACCGTGCTCTGGCGCAGGGTGACAATAGCAGTGCCCAGCTGTCCTGTTGCCTTCTCCGTTGGTAAATCCCTAAGAGCTTTATACCGGAGAACCGAGTCTTCTCAACAGTGAGGAAGAAACTGAGGCACAGAGGGACGACATGACTTGTCCAAGATAATTTATCAAGCTGGTAGCAAAGACAGAAAAAAAGTTTATTTTCTCCTGCATCCCAGTTAGATGGAGCTGAATGCTTAAATCCCATGTTATCTCCTATTTCTAATGCAGTTGTAACATAAAGAAAGACAGAGTTCTGGAGAGTCAGCATGAATTATATTCCCCCATCCAAGATCAGGTTGATTCTGGTACCTCTCTAGCTGTCAGCATCTGGATTTGAAGCCTTCTTTTGTGCCCCTTCACGAAAGAAGCCCAAAGGAACGCCTTTCGCACACCTCCTGGTGCAGCCAAAGGGTTAAATCACTTCCCATCACTGAGTGGGATCTAGAAACAACTTTTCCTACTGCATCCGCAGCTGCCAACAGAAGTCAGTGACAGCTTTATAAATCACACCTGAAGCAAATAAAAATGCTGTGTTCAAAATGAGCCCTTATCTCTTTGTGTTTGCATTTGGCTATTTTGTTTCTAAAGGTCACGGGTGGAAGCAGAAGGAGCCGTCACGGGGTGATGTATGTTGCCTTTGGCAGTGGGTGACTAATTTGCTGTTAGGGCACAGTAACACGAATGTGAATGGTAAAAGTGGGGGTGGAGGGAGAGAAGAGGTGAGAAAAGTTATGAAGCAAGCACATATGTTAACGAAAAGTGAAAGGAGGGCAAAAAAAGGTATCTACATAGCCTCCAAAAAACATCAACCCCCATGTAGCTGTTGAGGAAAAATGCAAAAGACAGATGAAAACCAAAGATTTCAGCCAGCTTCTGTCTTATTTTTTGGTAAATGATGGAGAAACTCCTTTCTGTGTCCAGGAGGGGAAGGTTCCCTTTGCCTGGTGCCTCTAAGATGCCATCTTAATCTAGTTTGGACATTCACTGCACACCTTATCAGGGGTCATCATAATAAAAATGCCATATTTATTTACATACTCACTAACCTTTAATGAGTGGGAAGTGGGAGGGGAGCTATTACAGAGCAACAGCCATTACACTTGCTAATAAGGACGTAAGAGAGTTCAGACAAGAGAATTTCCTCCAACATCTGTGTAATGCCTCAAAAAGATTCTGTCTGGGCTGGGTCATCCTTTTCAGAAGGTTGTTTGACCTTGATTTCAAAGCATTGGATGATGCAAACCCCATAGCCCCTTGGCGAAATTGTTTTAGTGGTTAATATCCCACTATCTAAAAAATCTGGGATTTAGGTGAACCTGATTATGGTAGCTCTGTGTCATTGGATCTTCTTGTGTCTTCTCCTGACAAACTACAGCATCTGCTTGTGTTTGGACAACAGCAAGACTGGGCAAAAATCTCAGCAACCAGACCCTCCTAACTTGTCTGAAATGGAAATAATTATATCTACAGTTCTTAGTAGTAATTTGACTAAAAGACGATTTACTTCATGTAAGGAAAATAAAAATCAGTGAAAATTAATTTTGTGCTGGTGCAAGCAAACTGTTCCTCTCTGACCCTGGTATCTTACAAGCACACACTCAAGAGAACACATCAGTTGTCCTGAACTGCAAGAAATACCTCATACACAATGACTTGTTTCTTTAGAGTTCCATGCCCTATGTGGCAAAAATCCTCTTTCCTATTCAAAGAAAAAGCACAAACAAGGAATTTGCTTGAGGTCCCCTGGCAAGCCTTGGTGTTGAAGCAATCAAGCAAGCACAAGCAAGACCACTTTAATGTATGTCAAATTGGGCACCACAAACCTTAGTCACCTGAGAAAATTTAAGCAATTCTTGTCCAGCTCAAGAACTCAAAGCACTTTGAAAACATGAAGGAATTAAACCCACATGTCCTGTCTGAGGTAGGTGAAGTATTTTTATCCCCATTTAATGGCTGGGTAAACTCAGACAGCGAGAGGTTAAGTGACTTGTTCAGTGTCACAGTTGGTTGGGGAATGGAGGAGGTGAAGCAACAGGGAAGAGGCTGGCCTGGGGCATGCGTATATGTGTGTGAATGCTTTTATCCACGCTTGCCCGAGAGTTTCTTTCCCTATAAAGCACATAACTCTGTTTCACAGAGCGCTAGTTTAAAGTACATGCCTTGTGCAGGGAGTGGGAAGGGAGCCTGTGGAGGAAAGAATCAAGATGAGGTCAAACAGGAACACAAGGACAAGCTGGCACAATAGTAGCTGGATAAAAGGATTAAGGAGTCGGCTGGGTTGTAGAAACAGGAAACACTGTCTCTTTCTGAAGTGATTGGAATTAGTTCAAAGTGCCCTGCATGAGATGTAAAAGCCCTGGGCTTTGAGGGGAGTGGGCAGGCACAGCATACATGTTTAGATGTGACCCAGCAGAGCTAGAAGCAGGATAGAGCAGTAGTTCAGGCCAAGAGTCTAAAACTACAGAGCTGAAATCCAGTTCCTTGCTTCTTTGATGCCTTCTTGGGTGACTTGAGCAAGCAACTGACAATAGGAATCATCTGCTTTCTCTTAGAAGTCTCAAATGGGCCTGAATCAGCTGCCTCCCTGTGGCCAAAGGTCACTGGAGGTGTCAGAAAGCATGAGACTTTGATAGGAGTCTGGCAGATACAAGACTTAGAGAGAACCCAACCCTCTGGAGCAGCAGCTGGAGGTCATGTTGACAGTCCATGGTTTCTCAAATGGTACTAGCTGCCTATTTAGGCACCCGAATCTTCCCTTTTACTATACAAAGACCATAAAGGTCAGTGTCTCCATGTGAACTAAGGCTGTCCATGTGTGCATGGACAATTATATTTGAGATGTCTTGGCTTCCAGCTGCTGATGCATATTGCCATAGGTCTCCTTTGGTAAGCTCCATATTAATGTGTCAACTGTTTTTTTTTCCACACCAGCCACTTAGACGACAGAATTAAACCCCTAATCAGTACAGTCAGTGTATCCCAAATAATGGTTCAGATCACCCTATACACCTAGATTTGATCTATATTGGCCTTTGACTGACTCTTCAACAACTACAAGAGGAATATAGCAACACAGAGGGAGCTAAATCCAGCTGTCTAAATTTGCATGCTAAATGGCACTTAGAAACTATTAGATGAGTTGAATCCTACATTTACACCCACTCTGTTGACATTTCCAAACTTTAAAAATGGCTTGTGCTAAATACAGCAAAAAATAGGGATGATTTGAATTCTCCATTCAGTGTCTGAGTAGTTGCAGGTGCTCCAGCATTTCTTTCGGGAAGATGGATTGTCTCAGACAACAGTTAAAACATGTCAGCGGAGCAAGATTGTTGTCTGGGCTTGGGAAGGGACAAAAGAAGGGATGACCATTAACCTGGACATATAACCCAGTACCCTAGTTCAGGAAGACATGGAAAACCTACTCTTTCTGTAATGATTTACTATTTAAGCCTCATACCACTCCAAAATGTTGACCACAATAAGTTGTTGTCATTAAAATAAGTTCAGTCAGTGGAACAAAAGTTAATTAAATATCTCTTAGACCAGAAAGGAAACTAAATTATGAAATGCTTTCAATCAGACAAAGCAAGTAGAATGAATACATAGCTTAGGAGCAGTGTTGAATAGCCCCTTGTTAACATGTCAGTATAAAACAGTCCTTAGGGAGGGTGCAGATTTACAAAGGGGGCTGTGAGGAAAGAGGCTCAAAGCTGATGTCAGTTCTCTTCCATCTCTTGGTCTTCTTGTAAACCATTCTCCCTGTCAGCACTGTGACATCAGCAATAGCACTAGTGTCAGGCCAAGAGAGTGAAAAAAGGGATTGAAACTCCTTTTTGTGATTGTTGGGTCCAGGTTGTCTTTGGAGACAACTGGGATTTGTGCATCGTTGGGTGGCTGAGATGTCCTTGATGTCTCTGGAACTATGATACAGTGTGTGCCCACCTGCTGTGACTCCAGAGAGGAGCCACACGCCTCTTCTTACATGAAGTAAGATACAGAAAATATCCTCTGTATTTACACATAAGTGAATGAAAGGGAAAATCTGAAATATTTTTGGGGGTGCTTTAGATATCAAGCATTTAATTTTTTTGTTTTAAATAATGCTTTGACACCTAATTAAAAAAAAAAAAACCCAAACACCATCTGGCTTACATATGGAATAAAATTACTTCCTTCATTTTCAGCCTAAGAATTATTTTTAGGGTAGTGGATATTTTTTTTCAGCAAGAAATCAAAAAAACCAACTCATTTTGAAGTCAACTTTAAATAGTATCCCACTCTTTATTGCAATTCCTTAGCTCCAGGTCCCCCCACTGCAGTTCTATAAGCTTTGTTTTTTAACCTGAGGAAGTACACATAGTGCACAGAGGTACCATTTGACTGATGATCATTGGTTTTCACTCCTCTCTGCTGTTTGATTGCTTTTTCAAAGCTATCACTTGCATGAACCTGCAAATCGCAAACCTGACTTTGGCCATCACCCTCCCACAGTGATGTCAGTTTGCTGCTATGGAGACAGTGACATCATGAGGATGTCCGGCAGATGAAAAATTTCAGGTGATGAAAAAGCAATGGGGATCAGACACACTTCTCTGAAACACAGATCCTGTTTGATTTTCCGTGCTTGTTCTGAACTGAAATTGTGCATTGTAGAAGAAATATCTCATTTTGGATAGAGAGGGAATAGAAGCGTGACCATCAAGTTAAAGGAGGCAATTCTCCCCCTCTACTCCACTCTGGTGAGACCTCACCTAGAGTATGGCGTCCAGCTTTGGATTCCTGTTAGAGCTAGTCCAGAAGAGTCCATGAAGATGATCAGAGGGCTGGAGATGATCACAGGCTAAAAGAATTGGGATTGTTCAGTCTGGAGAAGAGAAAGCTCCGAGAAGACCTTATAGCGTTCTTTCAGTACCTAAAGGTGACCTACAGGAGTTTTTCTCACCCAGTGTACAAGGCTTTTGTAGAAATCTCTTACATGTTTAAGATAGTTCTTTGTTTTCCCCTCCAGCTTTTTATTCCCAGAATTAAAAAAAAAAACCAAACCAACAACATTTCCTTCCGCCTTTGATCATTTTTTAAAAATCTCTGATCTTTTTTGCTATACCCTATTCCCCACTCATCTCAAAACCATTTTTGAAATACAAATAGTGATAAAAATTACCCAAAAATGTGGATTAGAGAGACAGAAGAAGGACATATAATCTAATCTAATAACTAGGCCACATAATCATTAATTTTGTAGATTTAGCCTAAGTCTTGCCTGTTGACTCTTCCATATGGGTCACCTTGAGATACAAACGATTTTGCTTTCCTCAGAAACACATTTAACCCTTGACCTTTTCACAGAGGCTGCCAAAGAGATGACTAGTAGCTCCAAAAAAACATTAGTGGTTTGGACATGACGTACATCCATCTAGGAGGGACCACCAGTTTGTCTTTATGGAAACCAGCAATCCCAGACACCTCTGAACACTGACCTTCTGAAGCTGTTGGCCTTTGTCACCTTGAACCACTGACCCATAAGACTGGATGGGACTTAAAACCCATTTGCTAAATATTGGGTTTGTATTGTTTTTGCCTGATCCTCCCCATTGGGATTCCTAATAGAATTACTTGCGCCGTGTGTAGCACCAAGGCAGTAATTACAAATCTCGCATTTGACTGTGCTTCTGCTGAGGCTGAGCAAATAGGATTAGAATTCTTCGTCCCAAATCGGCAGTGCAAATTAAATGTTTA
This sequence comes from Tringa solitaria, assembly GCA_026413425.1. Classification (NCBI taxonomy): domain Eukaryota; kingdom Metazoa; phylum Chordata; class Aves; order Charadriiformes; family Scolopacidae; genus Tringa; species Tringa solitaria. The sequence goes on from JAOXJM010000012.1 coordinate 1,725,769, forward strand.
TTCTTTCATGTAGGGAAAATGTCAGCTGTTTCAAATTACCTGCGAAAAAGATCTCAAATGATTGGGAATAGTGAAAGATAAAAGTCTGATTTCTGATTGAAAATGTTCTGTAGGTCTGGGGGTTTTTTTCCACCCTTTTCCTCTGTTTGGATTGAGATCAACCCATTAACTGAATACTTTTAGGCTATTCTCTATTTTTTCTTATTCTTCCTTTTTTTTTTTTTTTCATTTCTCAAAGTCTGTAAGGTGCTTTAGTCAAAACTGATCATTTTATTTTTATAGTCTGTAAAATTCCAGGCTTAAAAGGATACTGTCAAGTTACATTTTACTTCAAATTAAGTTTTGGGCTGGGAGTCAGGAGACATGAATTCTAATCCCAGAGACCTGCTGTGTGACCTGCTTCACCTCTTTGTACCTCGGCATGCCTCTAGGTAAAATAGAGATACAATGGTCCTTTCTGCAATGACCTGTATCTCCCATGATGCTCTCACACTTCCAGGCACCACAAGACAGCTTTGTCCCGTTAAAGAAGAATGACATGGAGGGAAAAGTTATTTAGTAGTCAAAGAAACAGGCTGCAGAGCCGCTTTTAGCATTACGGGGCCAAAAGTTGTCCCTATTGCAACTTTGCTGACGCCAAATGGTGCTGAACATAGTCCAATGTGTACACTTTGCTTCCTGAGGGACATCAGCGATGAAACGCAGCCAGTTAGAAAATGCAACCCAAAGAAAATCAATCTCTGTGCTCCACCTGCCTGGACAAGTTCACTCCTATCCTTATCAGTGCTAGTCTCAGCTCTGACCTCACACAATTTTGGAAGTCACTGGTGAGGCTGTGGGAAGAACGCCAGCCTTCTGAACCCTGTAAAATTTTACCTCATTTTCTGTAGTATCCTATATACTGTCTTGCTTTCAAGGGTTATTCCAGAAGGGTTGGATGAAGAATATCTTATTGCATGGTGGTGGCAAAGCAGCAGATATCTTCTAGAGAAACTCCTTTGTGTTAAGGGTTCTGTCAAATCAAATGTTTCTCCCCTTCTCCTCCCATAAATCATGGAATCATAGAATGGTTTAGGTTGGAAGAAACCTTAAAGATCATCTAGTTTCAACCCCTTGGCAAGGCAAGGGGGTTCCATTAGACCAGGTTGCTCAAAGCCCCATCCAACCTGGCCTTGAACCCCTCCAGAGATGGGGCAGCCAGAGTTTCTCTGGGAAATTCCGGACAACCCTCACAGCAAGGAATTTCTTCCTAATATCTAACCTAAATCACCCCTCTTTCAGTTTAAAACCATTACCCCGCGTCCTATCGCTCCCCTCCCTGATAGAATCTCTCTCAACCTTTCGTGTAGGCCCCTTTTAACTACGCAAAGTCTAAAAATGCAGCCTTTCTCCTGCTCTGTGAATCCCCTTCAGTAAGACCAGATACCAAAACAAAGGAGTATCTGTGAGTGGTGTGTGGAGCACAGAGCAGAAGAGAAGCCACAGCCCTACCTGATGCTGATCTCTAGCTGCAGAGACTGTGGGAATAAATAGTAGGTCTGATCTAAGCTTGATCGCTGCCAGGCTTTGTCCTTCGAGATTGACATCTCCATAGACTAGATACCTGCTCACTTAAGTGATAGAAATACCCGCCTTGTGTCTATCTGTTGGTTGAGGAAATTTTGCACTAACCAGTGTTAACCTCACACTCGAATGTGGCTTTCCAATATACCCTTACCTGACAGGAGTGGTGGATGGTATCCTTGGTGGGGGTATGCAAAAAGGAACAAGGCGGAAAGGTCAAACAGACCATTGCTTTGCTCATCTGCAGGGAGGGGAAAACTTCACGTCCCCCCTTCATGACGCCATTACCTCTACTCTGTTCCAGATGGAAAAAACAGGCCATTTGTTTTGGGGGCAGAAGAGATGAATGTGACTATCGGGACTCAGGGAGGCAACTTTCTGACAGACAACCTGTTTCAGTGCATTCCTTCATGCTCCTTTTTAATGCAGCCCATGATGATGTTTAACCCTCTGCGATGTCCTACCCATCCAAACCAACTCTGGACTGCCCACCCAAAGGGGAAATCCACCCAGGTTTGACATCTAATTGGTGGTCCTGCTGAGCTGTGCTGCACCCCAATGCTCTGAAAACCCTTGACAGATATGGCTTGGGGCCAAGCAACGGCTTGAATGGCAGTGATTTTACAAGCCCTTCCTTGTGTGGCTATTTTCGTGCCCCCTTCCTCACTCTGGGAAACACTAGGGGACAGCCATAAATTTGTGATACATCATCGCTTGCACTCTAGGCTGAATGCAATATTCCCTCAGCGAGGCTTCATTAAGAGGAAATTCATGCCTTAAACACCTTGCAGCCTGCATTTTTGACAAGTCATCACATTTTTGTGTGCCCTGCTTTATTTTAAAGCCCCTCTAGTAATGACATTCCTGAACAGGGGCTGCTTTGCAGCTTGCGAAGGGGGAGCCTTTGTCATCTGGGAGCAGTGGAGAAGGAAAAAATGTGATGTAGACTATGTATTACAATGCAGGAGAACAACCTGTTGTGTAATTTTGTCTTCTTGGACACCCGTACTGCTGTCCTTTTTAGGCAGGCTGGTCAGGACAGAAAGAAACTCAGTGTCTTGAATCATCAAGGAAATTATCACATATGAGCAGGCCACGCTGAAACTTGTATTGCTTTGTCTATACGAGACTCCGTAGGGAAACTGTCTTCAAACTTCAAAGCCCACCCTGAATTGGCATCTTTTTCATTGCAATGCTGTCCCTGCCCAATCAACTTTGCTTGTAGGTATCAGAGGGGAATCCCCCATCATCTTGTACTCTTCAGGATCACCTGGGAGAGCTTTCCAGGATTGCTGTGATATCATTTTTTGGGTCTATTTGCAAATGTCTATCTCCCAGACCTTAGCCCACAGCAAAGTTGTGGCACAGACTCATTAATAGCTTTAACCATGGACAGAAAATTGACTCCAGGGTTTCTCCCTGGAATTAAACCAGCACAAATCAAGACAACATGAGATATCTTTTAAAATAAATACTTTTCTTTGAGAAATTAAGTACACAGGGCAATGCTTCCCAGATTGGATGACCAAGCAGATTTGCCCAAAACCCCATGTAGACATCAGAACAGAATGACCTATCTTTGTGGAGATCCTGGGGATCTTCATTGACTGTTGGATTGATAAGTGGTAGGTAAGTGATTTTGATTTTGTATTTACCTCTATTAAACTCTCACATCAATAAAAATGAAACAAATACAAGGCCTTCTAACCCCCAAGTAGCCACCATCCCCTACCAAAGCTTCTACCCAATGCATTATTAGCAAGACTCCAGGTAGAAGCATCTACTTTGAAGAGCTGAAGCTCCTACCATATCTGAAAGCAGAGAAATCTGTTGTGTCCTGAAGACTTAGATGAGCTGTGGAGCTAGTCGTAAAGATTTAAGATGACCATTTCCATGCATTTAACCAATATGTCTCTTAGAGTGATAACCTAAGGGATTATGTGAGTGTAAAGTGCTTAAACTAGTTTCATTAGTAACTTAAACTAATCCTATTGATGCCAGACTGAAGAAAAACAAGATGTACTGATAACCCCTGATGTAGCTGTGCTATGTGTGAGGAACCAAGAGCTGGAGAGCTCTGATGAACATCTACAGATGGTCACCTCTGCAGTTATACTGCTAACTTCAGAGATCATCTGGCTAACACTCTCAAGCTGCTTGTCTCCCCCTCCCTCCTGTTGTATTCCCTCTGAAAAATCATTTAATGACAATTGTCTGGTACATTGTGAAGTCTGCCATGTCAGTGCTAAGATGAACCAAGTTTAGGTGAATCTTCACCTCCAGTCCACCCTCCGTCTGATCTGAGCGAAAGAGAGCTACAAACCAGGGTAACCAGGATGTACTCAGCACACAGAACATCACAAGTTGAGAAAAAATATTTTTCATCATCATACATTATCCCTAAGGAGCTCGTTACCACACAGAGAGGATTCCCTGAGAGCTTAGTTCACAGGCTCCGTGAGATTCGCACTGTGCAAGAGGTTTCCTGTCGTTCAGGTTGAAATAAGCAGATGGGCTGATGGCCAGGTCGGACTGACATATGGTCTGAGCCCAGCTTGGGCCTGGAGAAATGGCAGGGAGAAATTAAAAGAACTAAGGAGGAAACCTGTGACTTAAATAGGACTACGGATGGCCTCAGCAATCCACTGTCTACTACTATTTACTTTTTGCAAGCTGCCTGTTTCACAAACGCTACAGGTTCCAGCCACAAACCAAGAAATGACTTCTATTGCAACCAGTGCCAAGGATGGATGTTGCAAGAAAGTCTCAGTGGGTCCCTTCTATTTCTTTGGTTTCTACCACCAGTGAAGATCCTGAAACTGGGACCTTGTTAATGATGTGCTAGAAGGATTTAGTTGTGTTCCCACTGAATAGAAGAGGGTGAGGCCAGTGTACTCTCTGGGGTGATCCTGTAGCCACAGGCCCCATGGCTGGTATATCAACCCAGACTGAAACTGTTCGTATTTAGTAACTTGTTGCCAAAAATGGTTTCAGTTCCCCACCTCCTCAGATCAGGATGACAGAGTGTAACCATGCATACCTACAGCAGTGAGTTTTCACCACCAGGAGGTGCAGCTCAAAGGTACAATCAAGATAATTTGACTTGAAACTTGACATCTCTTACGTAGTTGTGTGAGCATGGTCTTTGTCCACCCCAACTGCAAGGTCAAAGCTCACCTCTTTCCTGTCAAAGGTTGGCTAAGCCAGAACACATCATACATCTGAAGCTGAGATACATCCATACTAAGCACATGGACAGGTACTATAGCTGAGCCATTAGCTGTGAACTCATTAGGCCACTGGACTCAATCACAGGTTCTTTCGCTGACCAAAGTAAATAAATACCTTTTTATTCTTTGTGAATTTATATGTGTCCATATATTGTTACTGCTATTTTTATTGACATCATTGCTACTACAAGTAGCCTACTATTTAAATTGTAAATTCGACTTTTCCCTGGTGGCACATCAGTCATTTGACTGTGAAAATTGGGTTGAAATCTTGCAGTTGGCCAAAGCAGATTTCACTCTAAAGACATCTTGCTGCAGAACTCACCCTTATTTTCTTCTGTGAGATGTAGGAGGAGAATTCACCCTGAATTAGTAGGTGGACAAAGTTCAGCTAAAATTCAGCTAAATACATTTTCCAAAAAGATTTTACTTTGATGTGTGGCCATTGAAATGAGAGAATCTGGAGGAAAGACCTACTGATTCGAGGTGTAGGTGATGCACTGCTGCTGCCTATGCAATCTCTGCAGTATCCGTTCTTTTTGGACCTGAGCAAGGGGCTAAATCATGGAAAAAATAAATACTTTAGGGCTGAAGTCCCAGGTTGGATGTGACCATAAAAAGAGGAAGGGTTCGTGGACCTAATCTCACATCCTCAGACTAGGAACCCCCTATGGAGCTGTCAGGTCCAGACTCAAAGGCATATTTGAACATCAAGGTCTCCTGGAGGCCAGGGGGAGTCAGGAACTTAAGTTGCTTGAAAAAATTGGGCCTTGGTCTCACTTCTGTCCTGTGACAATGCTTTACAAAGGCTCATGATCGCAACAAGACTATTTATGAATTATGAATAAAAAGATTGCAATAATTAGGAAAAAAATCGGTTACATCAGGAAAAGGAATATATCTTTTTATTGCAGTTTAAAAATACACATGTGCTAAGAAGAGGGAAAGAAATCCACCTGAAAACACCAGTTTCAAAGTAAACGGTATGACAGAACTACTCTTCCCAAGGGATTGATTGCAATGGTCTCTGCTGAAATAGGCGGAAGAGGTCTCTGCAAGGTGGCTGGACAGGAGCAGAAGGTGGCAAAGGCATAGGCTCGATGAGATGACTTGCCTAAGGTTTGCAGGGAAAGACAGTGGACTCGAAGGCTGACTCCATACCTTTTGACTCCTCAAGCGGTGCCCAAGTTGCGGCGCTTCCCTTTCCATCTTGCTTCACTTTTGCCTGAAAACCTGTTTGGGGGGAAATATCTAAAGGCTGCTTGAAATAATTTGTCTTCCCTTTGAAGACATTTTAATGTTTGTTTTTCTTCCACTCCATGGATTTCTTCATTTTCTGTCCCTTCTCTTTGCCTTCAGTCAAGAGGATGGAATAAATTAGCAAGCAGCATGTGAACCTCTACTCTTGTTAGTTACACCTAAATACTACTAAGCCTATTAAGTTTATTCCTGGAACTGTCCTGTGCTACCGCCCCCAATAACTTTTCTATTCAGTAGATTTCATTTCATTTGTTCTTACTTAATTTACTTGCAGCCAGGGGCTCCAGCAACTGAGCCATTAGCTTGCTGCTAATTAGCTGGCACTAACAGCCTCTCATTATTCAGGAGGCTTGGAGAATGTTTGCTCGAAGTCACATGGTGAGACAGCTTTTTAATAACAGCCATCCTGTCTAATTCTGCCTTTCCCCTGGCTCCTCATATGGGTATCCAAGCTGAGTCGACTGGCACTGCTGGGTGGTATTTTTATACCAGATGGAGGAGGAGAGGAAGGTATTTTGTGACACTCTTTTTCTCTGGAGATTGTTCCTCCTCTGGTGTGTCCATGAAGTGTTAGGGACAATGTGAGATGTGACTGTAGCACCTGTCACTGTAGAAGGAGAAGAGAAGCAATTGTCTCCCTCCTGGCTGCCCCTGTTGCAGCAGGAGGTCCCTGATGTCCCCCATGCTGGGCATAAAACTTATCCTGTTTTCTGCCACCATATGCTCCTCACCCAGGTCCTTGATTTGGGTATTCACATCATGGTGTTAATCTCCTGCTCTGGGACATAACTGTAATCCCCAGAGGGCTGGCAGACAGGAGTCCCAGTACTGGGGAGGAAAATGCACCTCTGGCTGGCTGATGGGTTTCCCAATCACGTCCTCCCACCACCGTATGGGGTCCAGGGTGCCACCCCACTGCGTGGTGTCACAGATGTTATCTTATCACACAATCTGGAGCATGAACCTTGGGTATCAGGCTTCCAGGAACCACAGAGGTTAGGACACATGTCAGCAGGTTGCAAAGAGCTGCAAACCTCCGAGCATCTGCCCCACTTGCTGGTAAATCAGGTGGTGTTTTTCCTGGCAAGTGGAGAGGTCTGGTGATCCAGGGAACCCATTAACCCTCCTCACACCCTCCTCCAAACCCCAAAGATGCAACTTTTGGCACATGCTGGTCACCAGGTGCCTCTCTTCCCTTGGCGGCAAAACAGGAAATGAGTCAAGCAGGGAAACACACTCTCACAGGAGGAATTGCCCTCATAAGGCTTGAGAAGTGACTGCCTCAGAGGTGTTTGTTATTCCTGGGCAAGAAGGACGCTTCTGGACACCATTCCCTGAGGTGACATGGCTGTGGGCTCTCAGCAAAGGGTGGGGACAGGTGGAAAAAGCTGGTGTCTTCTGACACCTTGTTTACTCGAACCCTTCCGGCTCGTGGTGATTCCTCGGAATCCATTTCTCAATCATCTGGAATCAACGTCCAATGCCCGGGGTGCTCTGCACTTCTCAGAAACTTGAAAGAGGGTGCCAGAAGTGCAGCTTTTCAATGAAAGCACTGGCACCTTCTCTGTGAGGTGCCAGGAACCTTCTGGGAGACACCAATCTTTCTGCAAGGAGGAACAACACATTTTTGTTGTGTTGTGAGAGAGACAACACCTCTGGGCTCGGGCTGGCACCACACCAGTGTGCCCCTTGCACCATGACTTGTCTATTCTGCCCACGTTCCACAGCTTCCCCTCTGCTGCAAACCTCTGGCAAGGCAAGATGCACGCAGAGGAAGAAACAACATCTACTCCAGCATCACCTTGGGCCTGCCATGAAACGCAGTTCATAATCAGTCAGCCCTCACCCTTGGGCTGAGGGACTTCTACAGCCTCCAGAGTGGCAAAGCAGCACGTGTTTTGTGCCTGAAAAGGGCCCTGAGTTTGAGGGTGTTTGAGGGTTGCACCAGCGATGAGAGCAGGAAACTGTGGTGGCGTGTGTTTTCGAACATACCCTGCCTCTCTCTCCTTCATGTCCCTCTCCTTGCGGAGAAGTTAGAGCATTTTGCCGTGTTCCTGGCTCGGCCCCAGCCTCTCTGCAGGATCCAAATCAAAGTGGGAGGCTGCTTGATGTGCCTCTTTATCATCTCACTGACGGCCGCACCCCCCAGCTCCCAAGAAAGGAGGAAAAGGCAAAGCGTGGCTGTGTTTCCTGCGATATAGCTGTTATCATCTCCCTGTGACCTTGATCAGGAAGGCATAGGAAAGGAGGGGGGGCAACACAGCTGCAGGAGAGCAACACAAGGTTTGCTGCCTGGTAGATCCTGCGCTGCTCCATCCACTGCAGGAGCAGGTGGGGAGGAACAAGCCCAGGAGCCCCTGTGATGGGCAGCAGTCCACAGAGCCTCCTTGTGCTGCCAATGGCAATGCAGAGGGGGCTACTATCCAAAATCACTGTCACTGACTTGCATGGAGGATGCATCTGAGCATCACTGGTTCCCAGTGAGCACCGCAAGATGCAGCCCAGCAGGAAGGCACCCTGCCCAGTCGGGATTGCGTTAAAGCCCAGGAGGGGTCACTTTGGCACTGTGTGGTCTTGTCCATCGAAGATACCTGCTACTCCATGTCACGTAGGCAGGATCAGTGCCAAATCCTCTTCCTCCCTCTTTGTGACTCTTGATCCATAAGTTTTGGTAGGTTTGGGTTATTTATTTTCTAACAGAATAGGCCATTCCCCTCCCCCCCACCCCCCGGCCCTTTCTTGCAGGATAAAATATTTGTTTAGTCATAGCCAGACCGAGCTTTTGCTTCAAAGAACATTTGTGGCTGAGATTTAGTTATTAGAAAAAACATAAGAGTTGGTTTCAACATATGTATGTGCATTTATACGTTTGTATATACATATGTATATATTATATATATACATATATGTGTATATATACATATATATGTCTGTGTGCATACATATACTGTTATATGTGTGTACCCATTTCCCACAAAATGTTTTATATCTGAAGTTTCATTTAATATATATCTAATTAGGTATGTATATATAAACTTGAATGTGTGTATGTGTGTCTGTGTAAATATATGAATGTATGTAAGGAGAAAGAGGGGGAGATACATGGCATAATGGAATGGCATCATAGCCTGTTAAATAGGTCATGGTCCCTCTGTTTCCCTCATGTCCTCTGACTCCCTCTACATTAATAAGGCAATCATGGCCTAGGTCTGGATCTGGCTCTTTGGCATAATTTTAGCTGCAGCCAGAAAACACTTCCTCGTACAGGAACCAGCCACAACAAGGGACTCTCTGCTATGGACACAACTGCCCTTTTTGTGCTGCAAGGAAGGGAAATCAGCTCTGCAGGTGTAAACCATTAAGGTCTAGTTGATCCTTTGCCTACTGGGAGGAGATGGTAATCCTAGTTACTAGCCTCTTTCTTGAGATCTTGAGCACTGCAAGAGACAGGAGCACAGTAATTTATTTTTTTTTATATTTATTTTATTGTGGTTGGACTTGATGATCTCAGGGGTCCCTTCCAACCATGAGATTCTGTGATTCTGTGATTCTGTAATTATAAATTAGAGTGTGCTCAAGCGTTAGTATGTGATAAGTATGTCCTGCATCCTATAACTTATATTCATCTTCAGTATAGCACCTGGGATGCTCAGGAGAGGACAACGCATTTCATCTTCAAGGTATACCATAATAAACTCTCTAAACCACACAATCTAGAATCTTTCGTGAGGGTTATATTTCAATGAAGCCTGAAAAGGACAGACAACTTTCTACAAGCAAAGACCCACTTCAGGCTGGATTTCCAAGTCCATATTCTGAGACAACAAGGAACCTGATTTCCATCAGAGCTGAAATTAACACAAGCTGCTGGGCTGTTTCTGCACTGGCACCAAACCTTGGTTGTTATTCCACTGCCTGAATGTGGATTTAGGACATCACACATGAGAGGTATTTTTGTTTCTTATGTTTTTTAACAAATGGCAAGAAAGACTAAAATCAAAAATCAGCAAAAGATTGCTTTAGAAATGGTCTCGCAGGTATTTCAGAGTGTGCTAGGGCTGGTAAAATGATGGGAGATGACTGCAGTGTGTTGGGACATAAGAAGGACTGCAGATGGACTCCAGAGTTAACTGTTCCATGGTCCATTTTCTTTTCTACTGAAATGGGGTTAATGTTAATTCTTGCCGTGGAAAAGCGTGAGGACAGTGGAGACAACTCCTCTTAGGAGGAGTCAGCATGAGCGGGAAACTTCGCCCTGAATTACAGTCAGGGCAGGGTTTCCAGCTTGTAACTGATAGACCAGAGTCCAGATGAGGATGTTTATCCAAGAATTAGCATTTGTAAATCTCCGCAACCCCTGTTTATCTGTCCTTTTTGCTCAAAGCTATGTGTTCCTTCCTGCTTGTCAGGACAGTCCAATTGCTAAAGCCTGTAGACCACCGAGATCTGACAGATCTGCAGGCATCTATGGCAGGATTGGGATGACCACAAGTGCCACCTGAATCTTTACCATGTAGGTACAAATTTGGCCTGATTCCCTGCTTTTGTCCAGTAGAGAAGGTGAAACAGTAGATGTAGATTTGAAAGGGAAGTATTTTATTTGCATGAACTCCAAAACTTTCCTACAACACTCTGTGATTTGCGCTTTTGGTTTATTTGTGGGGTCTTCTATCAATGTCTGACAGTAGTGCAATCTCAGCCACCATTGCCTGGAAACATCAGTGGTGGGATTTACTTGAATTCTAAACTTTTTAACCTGAGCCAATCACCCCAGGTTACCCTCATGATTAAAGGATGGAGGAAGGCATGTTAAGGAGGAAACTTCTTGCCTTTTTTAGGAGGAGATGAGGACAGCGGGTCCTAAACTCTGCTGTCTCTGTTGTCATTGAACACTTTGGGGGATCACCTCAGACAGGGATGTCTGCAATGGAGATGGTTGTACTTGCTGGCATGAATACCATCCACATTGTTGCTGATTTTTCCTGCAAATAGGATTTCAAATCCTTCAAGCAGTCTCTGAAGTCTTCTAATAACTGCTCCAGGCAAGGTCCATCAAAATCTCCGAGGAATTAAAGTTATTGGTTAACTACCTGAATAAAGAGGAAGGATGCTTATGGTGAAGTCCTACAGAGAACAAAGAATGTATCATTAAGATGTGAACTCTTCACATGTTGTTGGGATGTTTTGGATGCTCAAAGTTGACATGGGCTCAGAGGTGAACCGGATGACCTCATAGAAGTAGCATCCATGAAGAGTTATTAAGCAGAAAGACAGCCCCTGTATTTCAGGAAGTACTTGAGCTGTAAATTCTTGGAGGTTGGGAGAATATTTGGAGAATTATCACTTCATGTCTTGTCTATCCTTACACTCTTTCTGAGGCATCTGTATTTGGAAATGGTATTGGCCATTTATGGAAACAAGATATTGGATGGGTCTGTGGTTCGAACCCATACAGTCATTCTTGTGTCCCTGCCCACCAGCAACAGATGGGCTTATAGAAAGGAAGACAGGCGCTCTTTTAATAAATAGGTAAGTAAGTCCATGACAAATTCAGAATCCATAAAGGGAAGGAGTTTAACATTAAGCAAGTTCAAAAGAACTGAGATGAGTAAAAGATGGAACTATTAACTTGCAGGAATTTTTGTTTCTTTTTTCTCCCCTTATCAGTTTCACACCTGAGTATTACTTCCAAATATTACATATTTCCCAAAGAAAGAGGATCACATCTCTCCTTTGGGAGGGAGAATGGTGAGTGAGGACTGTAAAAGGGTGTCTTGAATAATCCCAGTATAATGGAAAATTATGAAGGTAGGGCTTGGGGTATCTTCTGCCACTTAAGGAAAGACTACTGGGTGAGCTAAGTCATCATTAGCCACACATTAACTCCCTAAGGCTTCATCAGTTCCTCTGCTGAAAGTCCCTTATCAGTCCTTTGACGTTCATCTGCTGTGGGATTTTTCTGACTGACTGTAAACTGTATGTTCATAAAAATGATGTTTAGACTTCTCAGCTAAGCAAGTTGGATGGGGGTGTGTGTGTAGGATGGATCTCAAGGATTTCTAGATGTATTTCTCTGATGAAGATGTTCTGCTCGTCACCAAATTGGTGCAGCTGCATTGCAGTTATCCCCTTGGTGCAATGGTATTTTGACTGAGAGACCAGGGAGCTCCTGCCCTTCTCTTCCACAGGAGGATAAGGCAGAAGGACTAAGTATTTAGTTACCCTATATAGTCTTATTAATGACTTTAGTGTTTGGGTATGAGAACCTACAGAGGTGGGATGGACATATCCTTTACACATGGTTCCTAAAATTCATCTGTCTTTCCACATTTATCCCCAAATGCTCTTCTTCCATGTTTAAAATCAAACAAGGCAGATTTCTCTTCAGAAATTGGCTGTGGTTCAGCAGGCACTTCTGTTTAGAATGAATTGCTTTACTTCCTGCAAACAGCTTGTGTTACACAGTCCATATGCCTCAAATTCTCAGTTCAGATACTCTATTTGACTTTCCTATCATCTTGCTCTGCAAAGCAAGAATACGCCTCAGAAGCATCTCGGTTTGTTCAGTAATGGAGCAGTATGGCGTTAACAATTGGGGTTACTAATTACGAACACTTCTCTTACTGGGTAGAAAGAACTGAGCTGCTATTTTTAATTACAGCCTTCTTCAAGACACACCAAATGGTATTTATTTTCAATACACAATGTAGACACATTTGAAACAGACATTGTATTCAATAGAGAAATAATTAACAGGTAGAAAGTTTGAGGATCAATATATTTTATCCAAAGACAGTAAATCTGATACTTTGTACCCTACCTACTTCTGTGCACTATGAAGTACAACAAAGTTGTCTATCTCATTTTTAGTTGTCTACATCATAGCCCTTTGAACTTAGAAAGACCATATACCAGCCTTCTACTTAGCCATTACAGCCACTTCTTATTCCCATATCCTGGAGGACTGAATTTCTGCAATATAATCTAAGAAATGTGAGAAAGATGTTAGTACGTCATACTCATCTTTGAATCTTTCCATGATCTTCATGGGCATGGTGATCCAATGATTTAAGCTATCTGTTAGCTGCATACTTTAATTGATAAGTGACTGAAGCTTATGCAAAATCTAATGGACTTCCAAATGCAAACCATTACTTTCTGGGGAAAAATGACAAATGCAGAGAGAGGAGTAAAACTAGGATCATTCCCCAGTCAAGACACCAGTAAAGAATAAACCTTTCTACATGCCTCAATTTTTATGATGTGTGCATTGTGTGTGCTCATGTCTTTGCCAACTCAAATGGACAGAGCTAGGAAACCTTTCAATGTTTTTTCAAAGCTGGATTTAAGTCATATTTTGTTAAACTCCTGTAACAAGCTTTGACCTTTCCAAGAATATCTTGGATGGCTGTCTATGGTTCATAATTTCAAGGTGGCAGCAGGAAAAGAACACAAATCCTATTGTTTACCAACTGCTTCAACTTAAGGTAGGAACAGTCTTCATTAGATGGTTTCAAGAAAGGTTTGTCACTTATGTTCAGACCATGTTTATTCAGTATACTAGAGGTTGAACCGGCACACAAAACTATGGCCAATGAATAAAAATGTCATTTTAGTAGAGGTTCATGCCATATTCCGGCTGTCTGATTAGAGGAAAGGCTCTGTCCTCAATGGACTTATGTGCTTAGCAAATCACAGAAGTACTCCCACTGAGTAGGTCATATTGTGAATTCAAATCTTTTTCCTGTGTCCTACCAAAATGCTGCCTTCAGGTGACCCAGATGTATCTGAAGACCTGTGAGAGACCAACAATTGGACCGGGACTTAACAAGACCCAGTCATTCAGGCAAGGAAACCAATGTTGTCTGACATGACTTGTAGTCATAGGGCTTCTTGTTTTACAAGTGGCTACAGAGGCTGGAGTATATTAATGCCAGCAGCTTCCTGGGTCACCTACTTTTGGAAAGGACTTCATACTGGGATTCTCAAGGACTTAACAGGCAATTACTATTTGAGGAAGGACAAGAGGCAGGCTTGAGCTTTCTTTGGGAAATCGTTTGTGTCAGCACCATTTAGACACTGGTCCCAAAGTGTGGAAAAGTGCCAGGAGAAAAGTGAACATGTGTAGGCCAGGGAAATTTATTTTATTAGGTAAGAAGATAGCCAAGCTCCCCAGGAGCTATCTAAAAGGCATTTCCTCCAATTGTTTAGTCCTTTGCTTTTAGCATCATGCATTCTCCTTTCTCCTCCTACCAGTGTGTTTGCTGGGAACCGTCCAAAGGCTGGAGGCATTTGTCATGGAAGTGGCACATAAAAGGCAGTGCACCACAGTATCCACTACATGTCAACAGATCTCTCTTCCAAATACTTTGTAAACAGCTTGCCTTGCTGGTTTCCAGGTCACTGAGATTTTTTGTTGTTGCTGTTTTTCCAAGAAATTTCCAAGCATTTAGTATCTTGTCCATTTCCTTTTCCATGTCTCATGATGCTTCATAGCACTTTGACATTTATTAGCTATGAGTAGCACATTTGGAGGAATTGCTTAATCATTTCTGACCTCTTCTCCTTCCTCTCTGGGGTATATCGTGCCCATCTACTGCTCTACATTGTTGTCTGTAGTCATGCTAGACTCCTGCCCAGATTCCACTCATTGCTCAGCTCTGCTTCTTATCAGCAGAGAACCACATACTTATTTGCAAAACAATCTCAACTGAGAATCAGGGCACTATAAGACGCCTGGTGAGAGTGAGTCCATGCACTGAAAAATGTGGTATTCAAACAGGCTGAAGGAGAGTTTACACAGTTATTGGGTGAAGGTCTTACCTTCAAATTGTTAAATGGTGTTATCCCACAGTTGAAAAACGGCCACAATCACAGAAACAAACTTGATGTGTGCTCCTGGTCTCTCTCTCTGGTGATGGCTTACAGTAAATACATCGTGTTTGACAAAACCATTGGACTGAAAATGCAGTACTGGGACTCATCTGGTGAAAAGGAACTTACTATGTTGAATTCAGTAGCTGATTTGACCCTCTGGCCATTTTCAAAATGTGGGAAGTGTTTCACCTTCTTCCATCTGCCAAAAGTTACAGTTGTATCTGAAGAGTCTGTAGAGGAAACATAATCATATAAGGCAGAGCTCAGTATTTCTTAACTGCTTTAGATGTCCATTGAAGGGTAAGATGAATTATGTCCTATTTGTTGACTACACAGAGCTTGAGATGACCAGCATGGATGAAGACATCAGGGAGCAGAATTATGAAGAGCAGCTGAGGGAGCTAGGGTTGTTCAGCCTGGAGAAAAGGAGGCTGAGGAGAGACCTCACTCTCTACAACTCCCTGAAAGGAGGGTGTGCTGAGGTGGGTGTCAGTATCTTCTCCCAAGGAACAGGCAATAGGACAAGAGGAAACAGCCTCAAGTTGTGCCAGAGGAAGTTAAGATATTAGGAAAAAATTCTTCACAGAAAGGGTTATCATAATTGGAACAGGCTGCCCAGGGAGTGATTGAGTCGCCATCCCTGGAAGTATTTAAAAAACAGGTAGATGTAGTGCTTAGGGACGTGGTCTAGTGGTGGACTTGGCAGTACTGGGTTAATGGTTGGACTTGATCTTAAAGGTCTTTTCCAACTTAAACAATTTTATGGTTCTCTTTGTTTTTAAATAATTTTTTAACATGTAAAACAATTCTCATAGAAAACTTTGAAGAAACACTAATTAGGACAGAAACAGTAGGCCTTGCTGCTCAAAAGAGCTTAAAGTCTTTTTCTGGATAAAAAAGAACTGGATAAAAAGACTTCATAGGAATCAGATTTAAGGAATCTTTCCTTAAGATTAAGGAAAAAGCTAACCAAGTGAGTGAGTCAGGTGCTGAAACATAGCCAAGGGGTCTGGATTTTCCCTTAATTTTGTTTTATCTTGGGGCTTTTTTTGTGCCCTGAAACTAAGGTACAGCAAATCTCCCTTGTTGATAAGGAAGAAAATGTCATGATGGCATCATAGCTCTGTTCACTGGGACAGTTAGGGTCAACCTCACCGTATTCTTCAGGAACAGACTACCAATTAACAAATTTCTCTGTTCAACCCCTTTAAGGTTTTGGGCAACTGTATTAGTACAAACCAAGGGAATTGGACCCCTGGGAGCCAAGAGGGTTGGAAGTGATGCTTGTTGGCATAATGGGATGTGGGAAACAATTTGCATTTGACACAGGAGAAGGCATCTGTTTTTTGTTAATTGGGTAGCAAGGCAGGAAAACTATCGGATGTGCTAATTTGTTGGTCTGGCATGTGTTGGGATGGGGTACTGAGGATGTTCTGGCACTGTGTGATGCGGAAAACTTCCCAAGTAATTTCTGAGCCAAGTCTGTTTTGACAAGGAGAATTTTGATGGTTTTTAAGGTCACAGTGATCTAAATGGTGATGTAAATACATATGAGCTGGTGTTCAGCTAATGAAAATAGGTATTGTGAGACAAATGTCTCTTAACTGCTGTCAATCAATACGTAAATCCCGCAATTTAAGTATTAAAAGCATATAGCATGTTGAATTTTACTTCTATGACATTTTGAGCATGTCATTTACCTTGTTTTCCAAGGCCAAGAATGTGGAAAGTCTGAAAGGGATGGCAAACTCCCAGCAAAATTTTGCCTTTTGAAAGCGTTTCTTTCCTTTGATTAACAAACTAACTTTGCCCCTTGATTTCTATTTCAGGAACAGTGTCATTTTTGTAACAATCTGAATAGGGATAATGGTAAGCATGACTGTCTAAAGTAGCAACTACTTAACCAAACTTCATTATCAGTGTAGGATGCTCTTCTTATATAGGAATATAGTTATATAGGATACAACTCATCAGCACTCCAGCCCAGGCTTTAATTTCCCCTATTATGGTTGAAGGGAAAAAAAGGGGGCTGTTTCGGATAGTGATTTGTCTGACCTGATTTAGATACTTGTGTTAAGAAGAGGTGAACTTCATTCTTATTCCATCAACAGCACTGACCATGATGACTTATACCTTTTAAATATGGAAAGTGTCCAATCTCACTGACTTATTTTCAGGCATTTGCATACACTTAAAAACTGTAACCACCTTACCTCTTTATTTTCTCCTGAGAAACTAAATGCACTGAGCTCTACATTAAAATATCTCTCATTTATCAACATTTTTCTTGAAAATGGATAATATCTTGGAAAGAAAAATGCAGTAATGATTGTGACTTAGCCTGAGTAGGCGATATAACATAGTGCTGTATCTCTCCTTGGATTTCATTGGTGGTTTCGTGCATAGCAGCTCTAAATAGATTTAACTGAGTGAAAAGGAAAGCCTGTTCCCAGGCTATTTTTTATTTAATGATATCCATTAGGGTGGTGTCATTTTTCAAGATAACAAATAAACATAGTGGCCACTAAATTTTTGGATTAGAATAGAAACCCAAGAACCTTTGTGGAAGTCATTCAGCAGATATGTTTGACAGAGCTGATAGCTGAGATTTTATTATAAACTGCAGATCTAGTCTCAGTTTTACTAGCATTTTTCAACATGACATGTCATATACGGTGGGGGACCTTGTGTATCTAAAATGTCCACCTCTGTCAGGGCCCTGAGTATACTGACAGGCCTGAATTGCATGAGCTAGTTTCACTTGGGATCTCCACTCTCTGCCTACTGCTCCAGGAGCTCTGTTTAAGTTCAGTGAGAGCACAACCCAGACTGGGCCGTGGTTGCCTTCAGCTTCTGGCTTGTTCTGCCCTAATGGAGAAGTCCTGCTTTGGAGAAGATCACTGAGTCTAACCATCAACCTAACACTAACAAAAATCATCACTACACCATGTCCATCAGCACCACATCTCCCTGCCTTTTAAAGGGACCTTAAAAATCATCTAGTTCCAACCCCCCAGCCATGGGCAGAGACACCTCTCACTAGAGCATGTTACTTGTTCCCTGCTGCATGGTGTAGGCTTTTGTAACCTATTCCATGAGTTGTCTTTGTGCAAAATATCCCTGTGGTGGACTAGGACTGCTCTCTAAGAAAGTCTTTGGCTGGTAACGTTGAAAGATATTTGGGTTTTGCAATGGTGCTGAAAGGCTGCCAAAAGGATGATTTGAATGCGGAGAAATTTTTCTTTGTTTTTTGGTTCTTCTTTGTTTGCCTAAGGTCGTTGTTTTTGGAAATGTAGGTTTTTAGGAAAAAACTGCCTGGAATTTAGTCACAAACGGGAAAACCGGAGTGGTGAAAGTGAGAAGTTGTTCATGTGGATGTTAGAAATTCTGCCATCAGAGACCATTCCTGGGGAATTAAAAATGACCACAAGTCATGGGAGCCAGTTCAGCTTGGGAAACTAACACTCCCTTCAGAGCCTTTCATGAAAACAGAGCCTGAAACCCAAGAGTGCTCCAGAGTGTTGGTTGAAAACCTAGTTTGGAGGAGTAGGATGGCCATAGAATGGTTCAACGTGCCAAGACTCAGCGAGACAGATCTGTACTCCCTGAGGTGTGACTAGCCAGTAGCAACCCAGGAGCCATGAATATGTGTGTATGCTCTGGTTTCCCCTTCTTGAAGGCAAGGATGATATGATAATGTCCTATCTAAAAGACACAGAAATAGCAGTAAGCTTCTGCTATTAAACTCCATGTCTTTGAGTGTCTCAGCCCCATCCTGAGAACCTCTTGCAGGTTTGACACACACTACAAGTTCTTGAAGGCAAAAATAGTTTTGTCACCAAACATGCCACTCTTCATGGTACCACTCAACACCAATCACACAACCACCAACACAAAAACTTCAGAATGGTCAAAGAAATACTGATATAATGGTTCTTATGCCAGAGGTGAGGCAGAAAAAGGTCTGCCATGGAGTATGCAGAATGGAGAATGCCCACAGGCGACACTATGCACAACTGGGCTCTACCCAATATATCTGCAAGCCAATTCCAATACTTCTCTTCCAGGTTTTAAGCTCTATGTTGGGAATAACTGGTTGGCATGTGTAAGGTCATCCAGCTACCTGCATGTGGGTCTCTGTAACAGAGGAAAGTACAGTGGATTAGGTGGCTGCTGGGAACTCCCTATGACCTTGCCTACAAAGTTTGCTGTCCACTTCAGCATAACTCACAGCATCTCTGTGTCACTGTTGTCTCTGTTTTGCTTGTTTAATTCACAACTGCCTCAGAAGAAGGGAGGGAGAAAAGGTTTATCTCAGAGTATAAGAGAACAGTCTTACTCGTGGCTGAAAGCATTAAGGTCTAATCTTGACTTATGTTCCACTGTAATGGAGATAAATTGGTAGGATGCGGGGTTTTTTTTAAGAAAGATGCCTGAAGTTTGCAAGTCTGCCTGACCTCCTGCAGGTAATGAAGACAGCTAAGAGGAAAGCTGAGGCTCCCGATCCCCTCTTCCTCTGCACTTTGAGCCTAGAGCAAGCTGATGAGCAAAGCAGAAATGAAAATGATAAATGATCAGGGGCTAGCGCATGGTGAGGCGTGAACTGTGAAGGAAGACCACATCAGGCACCCTTGCCCGGAAAAGCATTTATCTTCTGCTTGCTCCTCCAGCTTGCTTTCACTGCAGTTGAAAGCCAGAGATGATGAATATGCAGGAGGACAAACTGTCGTGCTAAACAGATTCCCACAGCGTGTGACAGGATTTTGCCTGTGAGGAGAATAGACAGCTGAATCAGTGGCAAGAGATAAACCTGTCAACTTTGCTGCTGATGTGCAAGAAGGTCACCTCACCCAAGGGAAGTTTAAATAAACAAGTGGTGTCCAGAGTTACAGCAAGATCAACAGTTACTCATAGGCTGTTCTTCCAAAAAGAACATCGTAAAAGCAGGTTCAACTAAGACAGAGTCTCCAGAGAGCAAAAACTAAGAGTTCCCTTCAGATGTGTAAAGTCTCACAGGTTTTGTAGGAGAGTCTCCATAATTGGCTTCTTCACCTTCTGCAATTAGAGGGTAGCCACCCTTGTAGTGAAAGTGCTGATGTACCCCTAACCTTGACCCACAGACTGATCACTCCTAAGACACCTACTTGGAAGCTGGGGAAGGGTGAGAGCACCATGCTGTAATAGTAAGAAGTGGGAAGAGCTCCTTGGAGACCTCCTGCTCAGGAAAGCCCTCTGAGTGGACACACTCTCCAGCCTCCTAACTGTTCTGCTGCCCCATTGAATGAGCTGATGTGGGCCATCTCCCATCATATCACCCAAAATGCAACTTATCAGGTCTTTTTCCATACCTTGGAAAAAGATAGGGCTGTGGCTGATGGGTATCCTGCTGTCAGCCCAGCACAGAAGCACAGGGAGACGAGTAGTCTGGAGCAGTGTCACTAAGCAATGGAAAGCAATGCCTACTAAGTCCTGTCAAGTGAAGCTAGGACAATTGTCATTGATGTTAAAGGGGTATGAACTCACCCTGGAATTGGGAAAAAAAAAACATTCTAAGAAACTCATAGGCCAGTGAGACTTTTTTCCCCCCTTTTAATTAAGCACCTGGGAATGGGGAATCTCCATGTTGTGTATTTGAAAGCTACATTTGAACACATAAACTTAACCATGACTGAGAATGCCTTGGTACATAAACATGTCCTTGGCAGACTGTGGGGAGTTAACGTGACTCAGGGACCAGTCATAGGAGGTGGTTGACATGCGGCTGCTTTGTTTTTGGAGACAGGTTGTTCCACACCAGGTGGCTTCTGGGCCACAAAATGGTTACACACATTTGCCCTGATCTCTGGTAGAGGAAAAGTTCTCAGAGCTCTTAGTTCCATCTCAGTACAGCATAAGAGACATTGAGCACAGCAGTGAAGCAGGAGATACTAGCTATAAGAGGGCTCAAGCCATTGTTTCACATGTTGTACAAAGAAGAGAGGAAAATTGGACCTAGCTAAAACTAGGATAAATATTTGAAGGTAGCTACTAAGGGTTTACTATTGAAATGGAAGGATGCATCAAGCTGGGACAGGTTTGCATCTGTGCTGGCCCTCAAGGTATTCACACTTTCATTCAGGACAGGGGTGGTGGAAGAGGGAAGGATCTTATTATATTTGCAGATGACACAAAACTGTTCTGGACTTCAAGGTATGTTCCAAAACAGGACTAAAATTCAAATGACCTTGGTACATTGGGGAATGGTCTGTAGGAAAAAAAAAGCACAAACAAATGAAAAAACAAACCCAAAAACCCCGTGGTCTGTAACTTGGGAATTTTTTTTT
Source organism: Tringa solitaria (assembly GCA_026413425.1). Taxonomy (NCBI): domain Eukaryota; kingdom Metazoa; phylum Chordata; class Aves; order Charadriiformes; family Scolopacidae; genus Tringa; species Tringa solitaria. The sequence goes on from JAOXJM010000012.1 coordinate 1,747,022, forward strand.
CTTTTTCACTTCTATTTGAAGCAGATTCTTCCTTGAAAAATGCAGATATTTAAAAGCAGGTGCCAAGTTCAAAACAAACGAAAGAAGAATGTGGTTTGTCATACATGGGTCTGAATATGGGTTCACTATATGGGTAGCAAAAGTGTGGAACTCTTTGGCACTGGGTGTTTTGGACACAGAAACTTTTAATGAGTTCATGGGGAAGCTAAACAAATCAGTGGCAGAGAAAACCATTAAAAGGTATAAAATGCACAGAAATCATGTCCAGCTTAGGAAGTCCCAAAGGCAGAAATTGTTATAGACTGTGAGAGTATTTGATGGAAGCATTGCCATACGCTCACCGCATTCTTGTACTCATTTGGTATTTGCAACTTTATGAAATAGGATATTGCGTTAGGTGGATGTTTGGTCTGACCTATTTGGCTGTTTTTATGTCCTAAACCCCCAAAAGGCTCTGGGTTTTGGAGCAAGATCTTCAGCCTGTCAGTTAATTTAGACTAGCTCACCTGCAGCCCCCAGCACCCAGCAGGAGCCAGGTCCATTCATAAGCTGACAAGTTTCAAACAGGAATTCTTTAGCAGCTGCTAACTCAAATAACAGAGGCAGGTCAGGCAGATGATTTTAACACTGAATGGACAAAATTTTTGTGAAGAACCTGAAGTTCATCTGCATCTATTTCTCCCTCTTTTCCTCTGGCAGCTCAGCACCTTATCTCCAACCCAGGATATTTGACTGGTAGTTTGGGTGCAACCCTTACTCAGGTGTATTAGGAACACAGAATTTTATGTTCTTCCACATCTAGCTGTGGGGAAATAGTACATAAACCCTCACAATGGATACTTACCATCCTGTACCTCAAGTTCTTTTCAAGAGAAAGACAAAATCAAAACTGAGTGCAGTGCTCCAAAAAATCCTGCCACCATTGTCCAGCAAAGGTTTCTGGCCTTATAGAGGGAGGACAAAACACATTGGTGATAGTCCCTTTTGCTAGACTAAATCCTGTAAGTTAATGAACTAAACCAAAGACTGGACAATTGGTTCTTTTGATCATCTCTGCTGCAGGGATGGGCAGGACTGCGCAGGCATCATAAACTAACACAGGAAGATTAATGAGATAAATACAGATTGTACCCTCTTGGGATGGAAATTATATTCTCCCTCTCCGTGGGTAGAGCACCCAGCAAAGATCTTTCCTTCCAAAGAAAAGTCAAATGACCTGCCCAAAATCACAAGGTTGCAGCACCAAAAGAGGCATCTGCCTCTCCTGGAGAGGTTGTGTTGTGCAGTTACAGAACTTTCAGTAAAAATTTACTCTTGTCCCATTTCCTCCAGTTTTTTCATGATCTGTCCCCTCTGTCACTTTCTTCCCTCTTCTGAAGATGAGCATCATCTCGATAGGAAGTACTTTGGGAAGTGAAGACATAAGGCAATCGAGCCTGCTTAGCCACACTTGACCAGAAAGCAGAGACTCCCCTGGCATTTCAGCAGACCTTCCACTGACTTCACTTTCAGGATTAGCTTTGGCAGCTGCAAAGTTTTTGTTCTTCATAAATCAGACAGAGCTATAGGAGACCTAGACTGTCCATGTGTCCCCAGCCAGCAGCTGAATGCAGTAAGCACCACTGGGAACACAAATACTGACCTTCAGATGCCTAAATAACTGGTACTTATTCAGGGAGCAAAAAAAGCAAGAAGGGAGACATACCAGGGGAAAAAAGCATTTTCTTATGACTTCTTCTGGGCTGTGTAACACTGCATAGGAGCTGAAATCAATAGCTCACCACCAGTTCATGTCGGATGGGGATCCAACCATACCAAACACATCTTGCCTACTATGTCTGGCCTGAGGCTCAGATGGAGACCCTGCAGTTGCTCCAGAAGAGTGGGAAAGAAACTTTGAGCCCTCCCACCCTCAGAGGCAGGCTGAGATTTTTAGTGGTGTTAATCTCAGTTGGCAATGAATCTGTCAGTAGCACATAACTTACCGATGGTGTAAAATAGCGACAGTGTGAGCCAGGAGGACTGAGAGGAGCTGGGTGTCAACCCCTCTGGGTTTGCTTTTCTTTCTCTCCTCACCTTTTAAGCAGTTGGTTCTGGGCATGATGTGTTCATGTGTCTTAGCACACTACGACATCTTTGTAATAATGGCTGTAATAAATAATAATGCCAGGGCAGCATTAGCATTTGAAGTCTTTAAGAAAGGAATTCTGCTAAGGCCTCAGGAATGAATCAGAGATGAACTGAGCTTTCAGGACCTAAACGAAGAGCTTCCCCATGATGTGGGCTGCCCATGATCTTCTGCATCTCCTACCTCTTTTTGTCAGGTACAACTTAAACAGCTGCTGTTTTGCTCCCTGAACTTGGCCGTGTATTTGAAGTAGTTGAAAGGAACATTCTCATTTTCGGATGAAAGATTATGACTAAATGCCATAATTATAAGTAATAAATATCACGTGTAATAAAACTGTGACACTATGCTTATTTTCATATGGCAGCAGAAGGACAACCCCAAAAATCACGTTTTCCTGTCTTGTAGTTTGTGAGAAACCAGTAAGCACAATCTTGAATTTCAGAGCAGACCAGGACCCAGGCATGATGCAGTTTCCCCAGCAGAAGGAGCTCCAGACTACCAGAAGGGCATCTGCAGTTCTAGCAGTACTGAATGAGCTACTCCACTAGATACTGGCATTTCAACTTTCTGCTCTCTGCCCAGAGCAGGAGGAGCTTTCAAATCCATTGGTTTGCTGCTATCAAAGAGGGCATGTGTACGTGTGGAAAACACAGGCTTCTTTTTCAGGTGCTCACGTCATCATATCCTGTCAGCTGTGGATGGAAAGAGTAAAGGTTACCTAAAAATAAAAGAACAATGGTGGATTCAAGGCCAGGTTGGATGGGACATTTTCCCATATCCTAAATGCAAGGAGTGCTGCCATCATCCAGGACCTGTAGGAGCTAAAATCCAGTGTGATGCATACAAAGAGACTGGACATATTCCCTATGTCTGTTTATTGCCTAGCAGTTTGCTAGCTAGAAGGTCCAAGATACACTCAAGAGATTCCTACGAGGGAGAACCACAGCTAAAGGTGACTGAGGACCTGCAAAAGTTAGGGGGAAGCTGATGTGAAATAGGAGATGCTACATGGTTTCTGCAAGTGTGAGAAAAATGATGTGAGAGAAACCATGAGAAAAACCACAGGTTCTGAATTTCCGCCTGTAATCAACTCTGTGCAAAAAACCTGTTCCCTTCGCAGTGATTTTTACATGTTCAGATGCTGGGCAGTATATTTGTTATTCCTTGGTCACTATGCAGTTCGCCTAGTCTAAAAGACAAACAAGTTTATTGTTTTCTGTTAACTAAAATTATTTAAGTAATTGTACTTGCTGCTGTAGACTATTAGATGGCTTAGGAATGCAAAATGGGCTTTAAACTCTTTTCTCTCTTTTAGACTCTCTTTTTTAAACAGCTCAAACAGGAAAAAATTATCTGAAAGGATAAGAAAAAGACTGTTTTCCTCTCTCTTGCAAATTAAATAAATTTGGAAATACATTTATTTGGAAATCCCATTTATTCAATTGGCAAAATTGTCATTAAATTTTTCAGCTCAATCTTAGGACAGATTATTATAATGAAATCCGGGCATTTTTGCATAAATAATGATGATGTAGTAAAATTCGCAAAATATGAAAAAAAGAATACAGTGGATCATGAAAAATGAAGAAGTTTAAGTTTTCATTTTTCAGTTCCCTCTTAAAGCATATTTTTAGTGTGTGACCACCTGTAGTTATTGCTATTCATACAGACCTAGAGCTTCTGAGTGTCTTGCCTATTTAGAGCCCTATTGGTCTAGATTTTTTACCCCAAATATCATTTTGTCTGTGGAAAGCGACATAAATGTTCTTTGTACTGTTTCATGTATGCAGGTTGTATACAGGGAAGGGCTCTCTTTCTCTCAAATGATAAGAGGAACAGAGATATTAAACCAGTAAAATCACTAAAAATAATAATTCTCCCCATCTCCCTAGTTCTCTACAGACATGAATTTCCTACTCTGCTTCCCCAAAACAGTAGAAAGTCACTCGCATAAAAGCAGCAAAAGAGCCAGAATTTGTTTTTGCTGGGATCCTATTCTAGCGTCCTTTAAACAAATATTTTGACTTGGTGTAGGGGTGGGTTGCAATTCTGCCTTTACAAGGGCTCAGTTGCTCCAGCTTTATTTTTATGATGCCAAAGTAGAAGCTGAAGGTATAACATGACCAAAACATGTTCCTCTAGATTGGTCATTACAATGCTGTAAGAATTAAAATCCCCCAAGGAACACATACTTCATGTGTGATGTATGCCAGAGAGAAATTTCAGGAGCCCTCTGTGACTTGAACTTGAGTAAATTAAATTCATGGGGTACCTTTGCCCTTAGGAGACAGCAGGTTGCTTTTTTTTAAGCTTACTGTGGTAGAACAGGCAGGGGATCGTTTCATCTCTCCTTGAAACACAGCCATATCTGTGGTAGAAGTCATCATATCTGCTACCAGTGTTATAAAGCCTCTTAGCTATGAATGAAAGCTATGACCATGCCTGCTGGCTAGACATCCATTTAAAAAGTTTGCACAGTCTGACTTTGCCAAAATTTGAGGGAAAAAAATGGTGAAATTAGAAAAACCGCAGCAAATGGTCTGATGAAATTCTTCCCTGAGCAGATCATGCCTGCCCTTCAGTTCCCAAAGGAGCTAAAACCAACCCAATCAGTAATCCAGTACTGAAAGTCCCAGATCCCAACCACTAATTTAGAAAGCTCCAAAAAGGGACAGTCAACAAACTGTAATAATTAGCAAACTTCTCATCTGGTCTATAAGAGTTTGGATTTTTACTTTGTAATACCTATTATTCTCCTTTTGGAAACTGGGGTGCTGAGTAATGTTGCCTTAAACGCAGTTCTGGATCTCAGTCGTGGACTTTGAGCCTTTTTTGGACGGTGCTAGTTTCTTGTTTTGTCTGCACAGCACCCTGGAAAGTTCATGACTGGGGCTCTGAAGAAATAATACAATATATATATTTTTCTTTTTACTGTTATGTGCGTTATTGGCATTATTATTAGGCTGAACTCATTCTTGTTTGAAGAAGCCTTTGAAAAACTCCGGCAAAAGGTTCCATCGGGACCTGTTGACATTCGAGTGTTTTGCGTCAAATTCCAAAATGGCAAAGAGCTGTTATGAGCTGAAAGGGAGAGAGGGAATCTCCAAAGGAGCCTGCAAACCCCACCGACTCTCTGAATCTACGTAAGTCAGGGAATTGAGTGATAAAGCAAACATCCCAGGTTATGGGGGTGTGAAGTTTGCTTAATGGAACAGACACGGTAGCACCCCCGGGTGAGGGGGGAACGCCTGCGAGGTACTTTCCAAGCATGGGAATACCCAGGAGATACAGGACCTGTCAGGCAACTGGCTGATATATGTGGGCTGCCCTCTGATTTCCCTTTCTCCCAGGCCAACTCTTTCCTGGCTGACTGCAGGACGTCTCGCCGCAATCCCTTTTTTTTTTTTTTTGTCTGGCCTAAGCTAAGCAAGGGCAATCTGAATGAGGAGTTTCACTGGAGATCTCCAAGGAACACCTATCTGCCGGGGAAAACTGTTCTGGTGATGCAAGAAATGGCAAATTTCCCTCTGAGTCAGAGCTGGATTGGTCCAGCTGGCCAGGAGGAGGGAGGTTGGAGCTACAGAGCAGATAGCAACAGAGACACTAGGGCATTTCCTATCCAACCAGGTTTCAGATTCAAGAAGGGGTGCCAATGCCTTGGCCAACCCACATCCCAAAACGTGCATCTGATGTCAGCGTAACCTGACTATTGCCACGCAAATCTCCTGCTGTGTCATCTCAGCAGGGTGGTGTATATATAAAACCCTGAGTAATTTCACCCTGAGCAACTGATAGGACTGAATATTTAAGGTCAGATTCTTCTCACCTAAATTCAGACTCATAATTAAGGTAGTTAATTGCTTTCTCCCTAGAAACAGGGGAAAGGGAGAAAAAGAACCCCAGACTGCAACGCTACTCTGAGATTTTCATTGACTATAGGAACCTATAGTGCTGTTTGACAACCTCATTTTGTCTATTCCAAGTCTAAGAGACATGAGTTGAGACACTTAAGTCCATATATAACTTCCATTCTGTGATTGATTGATCCTATTGATTGAGAGAAAGCTCTTGTGTTTAACTTAAGTCACCTTATCCTCTTCGTTATTTTCTGGGAAATCACAGTTTGATTGTACCTCTTTTATCCTGTTCCCAGATTGCATGAAGAAGGCTGGGCTAAAAGAACCAGGGTCTTCTTCTCATGTAACACAGATGCATCTACTATTCTGGATTCCTATTAGGGCTGTAGGTGGAGGTGTTTTTGCAATTACCAAACAAGGATCTTACATCAGCAGATCTCTCTGTCTTACAAGCTATTCTACACAACACGCCTCAAGGATGTAGCTGGGGAAAAAAAAAAAAAAAAGGAAAAAATAGCCTACTTTAAAGGCGATGTCCAGAATATAAAACATAGAATGTATTTTCTTTCTTTTTTTGTTCCTTTCTGCTTTATGCTGAAAATCTAAAAATTCTAAATAGAATCCTATAATAATTGCTTGTATAATAGTGTAGAAAATGGGGTGCCAGCCATTCAGTTTCTTTCTAGTTCCTATAGACTCTGGCAAAAGAATTCACTTACATTTAATGTTCATGGAGTAGTGCTGAGCTGGGGGAGCAGTTGTTTTTTCATAAGACATTGAGAAAAATTTTTTTAAGTTGGGAGTGATGGAGTTCCAAACCAAGGCCTGATGGACAGAACAAAGTTGTGGGAGTTGTCTCATTAGACATGGATGCAGAAGGATTTTCAGAGCTCACTGGCTCTGACAGAAGCGGAGGGAAACCTGGCCTTCAGCCCTAGAAGTGGGTTGACCTGGAAGACTTGACAGGGAAGGGTTTGTTCCTGAAAGAGTGAAGAAGGCTTATAAAATTTTATAATATTGGGTTCTAGAATTTGAAATTATATCCAGCCCAAGCTAATGGATATTTAAGCTTCTTTGCCAAGGCTCTTAAAGTGGTCAGGGAGGAGAAAGACAGGGAGGAATCAACACATATAATCCATGGGAAATTCCCAACCCACTATAAGGATCATACAATTTCCACTACATGAGAAACAATACCCACTCATTTTACCCACATATATCCTTACTCTTCTGTATGTCCCAAGCTCTCACAACCTCAATCTGTTCCTATTCCAGCAGCAAGACAAATGCCTTGTTGCATGAGAAGAACAGCAAGAAGGTTCCCCAGATGTTGTTGAGAAGCAACCATTTGTCAGGCAATCTCAGCTGCACACTCATGTCCTTCTCCAACCTGAACGGGGACCGGGCACCTGGCTCCCATGGAAATGTGGTAAATATCCCTGGGGAGCAATGTTTCATGTCCCTTGAAAACACCAGATTAATCAGGAGTGTCTTGTTCACTGTTGGAACCCAATGTCTGACAGAAAATACAAAAAAATATTTACACAATAATGTGTGGTTTTCTCAGTATTGTGATCCAAAGAACAGCAAGTTTGGGGGATCATTCCTTTGGACCAAGACATCACTTGGTCTCCAAAGCTCTTGCAGTCCAAGAGTTTCCAGGCTATATAGTTAGGATGTGTTCCCAGAGGGCAGGACCAGTAAAATCTCTGCAGTTCCCAAGTATTCCTGTGTGTAACAGGGACCCTACAGGCTCAAAATCTCCAGGGAACATGAGCTCAGAAACCTACCCAGGAGACTGATATAACTAAGTACACCTCCTGTTCTCATTGCCTTTGTTTAGCCCTGCTATTGCATCCCAGAATGAGACGTGAGCAAGTGTGTGGGGCAAGTATTGCAAAGGGAGAACTCAATTGGGCATCCATTTCCGCAGGGAACTCTTAATTTGACAGGTTAGGGGGTGAATAACTGCTCTAAAACACAAGAGATGCTTAGCCTGGAGAAAGAGGAAGAAAAACATCAGAATATGAGCAAGGCAGATTATTTAAAAAAAAAAACATTCCCAAGACAATCCCCAATTTACTTTAAATTCCAATTAAAATTGGAGAAGGGGGAGAAGGAAGGGAAGAAAGGTAAAAAAAAAAATGGAATGTTGTTGACGTCTGTTTTCCAGTTTGGTATTGACCAGGGGAAAAAAAAAGCCACCACCCAGACCCTTTTTCTGATTAATAAGAATGTGATGGAAATTTCATATGTTGTCTCGGCTCCTAAACACTTCTCAGCCACATCTGGCACTGCAAGCTCCTTCCAGCCTGTTTATGTTCACAATGAGAACATTTTTTCCAGCCCTGTCAACAATTATTGTTTCCCCTATGGGGAGGTCAGAGGTTGTCCCTCACTTCGGTCATTAAAAAAGCCTTGGCTTTGAAGTGCCTCCCTGGTCATCATTTGTTGGTGCGTGTCTGAGCTGTGGAACAGAATTGAGGACAAACGCGGAGGAGACCTGGACCTTGATTGTTTCTCCCGTCTTGCAGCAGATGAGAAGAAGTGATGGACAGAAAAAGGGTGCTGCTGTGACGGGGTGAAGCCAAATGTTCCCTGATGGTGAGCAGGAGGGTGAGAGGTGCACATCTCACCTCAGGGAGCTATGGGGGCTTGTGGCCCTCCTGGCAATGCAGAGGGTGCAGCAGAAATGAGTCAGTGCCTTTGAATCTGAGATTTTGGCTCCCCTTCATGCCTCCCTTTGATGTCAGGGTTTGTTTGCCGAGAGGAGGCGTTTTTATGGGCTCTCATCGAACTTGTACAACTTCCCATTGGAGGCCAGGCGATGAGGGGCAAGGGGGGAGAACAAAACCCAACCAAGCCCCTGAGGCCTCAGGTCCAAACCGCAGGAGCTGCAGGTGAGCCAGATAGCGTGTTCTCAGAAACCGAGGGGAAATCAGCCACATTCTTTCTTTATGCAATAAAAGGCAGTTTTAGCAGCACAGCCAGCCCCTGTCCAAGCTCCCTTCAACTTTGTGGGGGCAGGCAGCAGCCTCAGGAACTGATTGTTCCCCTGATTTGACGTTGCTGGTGAGGTCCTGCAGCCGTGAGCAAGGTGGAGTTTTGGGTACAGAAGCAACGCATTTGGTTCAGTGTCTTTTCCTGCATCTCAAAGTTATTCTTGAGCTTTCAACCTGGATGGGTAAGGGCAATCGGTCCTGACTCAGTCCTTACGCCAGTTATAGACAAGAAAGCAGCAAGCTGAAGTTACACATCCAAGGTTGCAAAGAAAATTAGTATTAAAACCAACAATCAGTACCAAACTCACTCGATTCCCTAGGATTTCAGAATCAACACTATCTGGTCCAAATACGGCTGCTCCTAAGGAGAAGAAATGCCCTTTTTCACATCTCCAGCTCTACCCAGCTACTCCTCATTTTTATGTCTTATCCAGAGGTATTTGGAAGGGAGGAGGATCAGGGAAAGTTGCCAAGAGGGAGCTCTACCAGTGACCCCGTAGGAGAACTTGACAACATTACTTCTGCAGCCCTGTGCCTCAGTTTCCCTCGTATGTTAGAATGGACTTAACACCACCTTGTGTCATAGGGCTGTCACATAACTGCAAGCAAACTCATGAAAGAAGTCATCAGGTGATTCTTTAAGCAAGGGACTTGTTCTGAGCTCACTTATTATCAGAAAGCTAAGTTTGGAGAGGGCCTCTGGAGATCATTTAGCTCAACCCTCTCAGAGAGAGCTGGAGGAGGTTGCTCAAGGTCTTGTCCAGTCAAAATTTGAATGTCTCCAAGGATAGAGACTCTACAACCTCTCTGTCTGCTCCAGTGTTTGACCATTCTGAAAGCTGAAAACCTTTTCCTCATGTTTAAATGGAATTTCCTGTGTTTCAGTTTGTGCCCATTGCCTCTTGTATTAGACCAAATCAAAGTTTAAGAAAATTCTATGTTCAGGTCAAAACCAAGTGATTTCTTTCTCTGAATTCACTTTGAGATCTATGATATTTCCAGTCTCTTATGCTTCTTATGAATTTGGTTTCAAAGTACATTCATTTGTTGTTGGGGAGGTAGTATCTTAAATTTTTTACAATCAAAATTCAGAAAATATTTTGCATGTTCTCCAATATATCACACATTTAAAAAAAATAATCCACTGAAGTACCCTTTGTGTACCTTAGCCTTAAGTATCCACTCAGTGAAAAATAAGGGCTCTTTAACTTATTTAGAAATAGTCTTCAAGAACTGAAAACCCACCCTCTTCCTTCCTCAGTTTTCTGCCTTCAAGAATGCTACACAAAGTGCTTACGCTCAGCAGTAGGCTCACTCTCCACGCTTTGTGTACTTGTAGAATGAAAAAAAAAATCATTGTTGTTGCTATGGCCATTAACCTCTATCTGGATTTTTTCTTCCTTAAGAGTAATTCCATAGAGGGAACTGAGAGGTTTAGGATGAGAACTCCTGTTTCAGAGTAAGTTTAAGGAGGCAGAGAGGCCTCTTCTCTTTTATGACCTCCTTCCTTCCTGCCTACCAGTCAGCCATGCACCCATCCAAGGAGGGAAACCTTCTTCTGTGACAGGTTCACAAAAATGGGGACTGCCACACAGAAAGAGCACTGCCAGAATCCTTTCTGAAGTCTGCCACATGACAGAAGAAATAGTATAAACCTTTCTTTATTTTCAATAACCAGATAAAAGTGCATCATCCTTTATTGTTGGAAGAGCCATGTCCTCATACCCTGATTGCTAATGAAAGATATCCTTCGATATCCTTCTGCTGACTCTTTTCCAGCTCCATATCTGACCTCTTCAATGGGG
>JAOXJM010000012.1:1768945-1781824 GCA_026413425.1 Tringa solitaria
ATGCTCCATTGTCCAGCTAGCTAAGTGCTTGGATCTTCTGTCCCATTTCTCTTATCAAAAGCCTCTTCTTCCCAACTCCTTTTTTTCCATGTCGAATTGTTGTATTATTTTGGTAACTCATCTAGTTCCTTGAAGTTCAGCCACATTTCTCCTCTCTGCTTTTACTTTGCTAGGCTGAATAAGCCAAAGCCCCACAAGTTTTCTTTGGTAAGAGAAGCTCTCCAATCCCTCGATTGCAGCAGGAGCTACTTTCTCCAGCCATTCCTGCCATAACTTGGCTCTACCAAGTAAGAGCTGGCCCATTCAGTAAATCATCTGCAGTCCCAATGTGATTCCAGAGCTACTGCAGTTTCAAAATGAGAGTTGGCCATTGCTCTTGACAGGGAACAGCCACAGGGACCCTGAAGACTAATTTTTCTTCCTGGGACAAGATGTTTGTGAAAGGATTCATTCTCAGTTAATTATGCCAGCATAACAAGATTAGATGAGTTGGCCAAGGTCGCATTATTAATCACTGGCATGGTCAGTAATGGAATATAAGCGTCCCGATTTGTTGTTTTTGGGTTTTGGGAGGGAGGATGGTTGGGGTTTTTGTTTTGGTTTGGGTTTTTTGGGTTTTGTTTTGTTTTGTTTTCCCTATTCAGTGTTTTACATGTTTTTATGGCTCATCAACACTGTGCTTGGAGCCATTCAGAATGCCCAAGAGGACGCCTGTCCAGTCAAAACATGCAATTCCTCTGCCCATGTTCCAAAGCAGTTGGCCATGAGCTCAGGTCTATCCACAGGATCTGTGCTAAAATGTCAGAGGATAATTAATAAAACCTTCAACACAGTTGAATTGTCTACACAGTCTGTCTACACAGGATCTAGAGGTGGGACAGACCCTGCTAACACCTGTTTTCAAAACACGGTGCCAACATAGGTTATATTGGCATTTGCAACAAACACAGAACTGAATCCCCAATATTTGCCACTAGTCTCCTCTTTTGGCTGTTAGAAATTAAATTGGACCTGTTCCTATGTAAGTGTCTCATCTCTGTGCCTTTTTTCATTTTTTTCTTTCCTTTTTTAATGAATATTTTTTACCCTGCTTAGTGTGTGTTGAAATTAGTATTTCATAGGAAATGAAACTGTTTTCTGTTCCCAGTTGCAAATAGAGATATAAAGATTTTCTGGAGTTCTCAGTATCTTTTGTATGAGAAATAATGAGGGTTTTTTTTTCCCGTCTTGCTTTTTTCCCCCCCTCTTTCTAATCATCTTGGCAAAACTGTGAAATCTGGGGAAAATAAGAGGGTCCATCAGGAGGAAGTTCTGCCAGCAGCGGGGCTTACTTCAAGGAGACCTTGAACGTTGAAGGAATTAAGGAGGAATCAAAATACTTGGTGATGGATTTCTGGCATCAACATCTCCCCAACCCAAAGAGACAAGTAGCTGCAGCTCATCCACCCAAGTGAGGTGATCCCAAGGACAACTTTGTGGGTGCTTATTGGGACACACTGTGAAGAACACTTTTCCTTGCTTATTTGAAATCATTGTCTGGACAAAAATCTTGCCCCTTCTTTCAAGAAGAAAGATTTGTATCTCTTGTAGCTTCTGGTGCTCATGCCTTTTTCTGGAAGCTATCAAGGTCCAGGCTTTTCACAATGACACCTGAGAACTATTGGGTAAAGGTGAATGGCCTGAAACTTTGGGACTAATTTGATTTCTTTAATGTGAGAACATGCATATCCCTTTCTATATATAAATGTTTAGAGAGAGGTCCATCTGCAAGGTTACCTTCTGGCATTGCTCCAGACAACCCTGTAATTGCTTCTCTTCTGCCCAAGAAAGGAAGTTGGGAATGAGAAGAAGTGTGAATATGAGGGGCAAGAAGGGATATTAGATGGCTGCTCATAATAGACATCTACACACCTCAGCTCTTTTCCTGATTGCTCAGCAGAAATAGAAAGACCAAAGAGGTGTCTTGCTGTGTGGACACTGTGGTAAAATCTTCTGCTCAGGAGCAAAACTCATGCATCCAGATTCCTGTATCTTCATTCAGCTCACAGCAGATCTTTAGCTCTATGCTAAGGAGAAAGAAAAAAAAAAGAAAGAAAAGGCCTTTTTTTTTTCCCCATGATAGTGAAGATTGCTTTCCTTTGGGCAATATCTTCAGTCCACATATAAACACAAGAAGAAAGGAACGATAAGACATCAGTACAAGCTTTGATCTAGACCTCCCTAGGGCCTCAAACGAAGTATAAGACATTAGTTCAAGCTTTGATCTAGACCTCCCAAAGGTTTTGGCCATACATTTCCTATCTGACCTTAAGCAAGTCATTTAATCTCCACACACTGATTTCTCACGGCAGAATATTGCTCTAAAATGATTTTCCACTCCTCTTCCTTGTTGTGTCTAATTTGGTTGGGGTGGGTGAAAAATATTCATCCCAGGCAAGACAAAATATTTCACTAATTCCAACTCCGCTGCCAAATTATCGTTTGCTCAAGAAGCTCTGAATCAACAGTTTGGAGGTTTTTTAGAATATTTTCAACACACGTCTGTCATGGTTGATTTAATTTCAGTAGATGTCCTCTCTGTCAGAAGGACTGGCTGCCGTCTCATCAGGACACTTCTAATCCTCTCCAAATAGAATGTATATTTTTGGAACTGGTTGAAATGTTTCCATAATGTGACGTATGGTTGAATGTTTCAGTTATTTTAAAGATATTGTTTAATTTTGAAATTTTCTTCCATTTTATTGTATAGCTAAAAGCATGACTTTCAAGAGAGAAAAATAAGAATGAAAAAGCTTATGGGATTTAGCCTGGATTTTGTTGCTTTAAATTTTTATCTTACTAGAATCAAAAGATTTTGTATCCACCAAAATCTTTTCCACTTCAGTTTTATGACATTTATAAGAGTAAAAGACTTGTCACTTGTCACCTGGCTCTGATAAAGGCAATCCGGTACAATGTAAGGAAAATCTGAATCCAACATCTGGCTGTTAATATATGATGGCTACAGCCTTTCTGAAGAGAGTCTATGGATACCATTTCAACCATTTCTTTTTGGTGGGAGTACTGGAGGATTTGGGGAGGACAGATCTGAAACACTTTAACCGACAAACTGTTGCTCTCACAATTAGAAAAATATATTTCTCCTCAAATCTGTTTATTTTCATATATAAGAAAAAACAGTATATATTTTCTTTGACAGGTACTTAATGATGTAAGTCACCTCCCTGAAAATTTTTTCTATCATCAGTACATAAGTTTTATTAGGTTTTTTTATCTAGTAAATTTAAATTTCAAATATTTACTGTAGCTTTAATTTAAATTTTCATGTCCTTCAAAAAAAGAAGAAATTTTTTAGGCTGTTTTGCTTTAAAATATCATAAAAAAATCAAGGGTAGTTGTTAAGGTTTTAGTACTATTCTTCTATTAGCTTATTATTTATCCATTTATTTCCCATACAGATCACTTCTGAAATAAGGATTTAAGTTTTTTTTTTTTTAGCAGTGTGACAAAATGAGAACAGCATCTTATGGAAAATATTGTACCAACTCAACCAAAACTCATATGTCAGAATTTTAGAAGTGCAGAGCTGCCCCAAATTGTATGCAATAATATTTGTACTTCTTGTCCAGGCAGGTGGTAAGCAATATATCTTTTGGGATATGCTTGCCTTCAGCTATCATCACATAGTGCATTAGTTGCCTTAAATCATGTATAATTTGGCAGAAGCTATTGATATGTGTCAGCAAGCAATTCATTCTGCCCTAGTCTTGCCTGATTAAGAAAGATGCTTTCCTCAAGCTAAAAACCTTTGCTTTTTGAGGGGTGGAGGTTACCATCCCCTCAGACCTGAGACCAACATGTCTGGAAAATTTAGTAAACAAACTATTATTCCTAATTGCTTCTTTAAGAGTATTTCCCTTGCACAGGAGAGCGTCCCGGTCAGTTGAAATTTTGCTTCATTCCTATTTATTCCCGTTTGAAAAGGTTGGTATGAAGGAAACGTTACAGTAATCGGTGCAGATTGTGAACCCACTGGCAAGGAGAGGCTGTGACTGAAATATGTCATCTTTTCAGGACTGGAAGAAAAATAAATAAATCATAGAAAAAATATAAAATAATACTTAGGTGAAAGAGAGTGCTTCACAACCCAACTCTGAAGGTACAGGAATACTGCAAGGTGGCCATTGGCAGGAGGCAGAAAGTGTGACTCAGGGAACAGCAACTGAAGAAATGGTGATCTTAACCTAACTCATTAACGCAATGTGAGACCTAAGCGTGAACAAATCCTGTGTGTTTTATGATCTATCTCACATGAAAATCCTTCTTGCCCTTAGGTTACATAAAGTTTGGTTTTTTTTTTTATTCTGGGAATATGGAGATCTACATAGATCTCAGGAGAGATGTGCTTATGAGGGTAAGGATGGTTTGGAAACCTACGTCACAGGGTCACCCTATGAACTGAATACTGACCTAGTGAAAAGTCAAGCTTATCCTATTATTATAATTTCCTTAACTGTATTCATCACAGCTTGAAGGTCCTGGCTGTGATGAAAATATCAACCTGTTGAGTGCAGGCACCAGCTCATTTGTGCTGTTAGACATTAGCAGTCTGAAGGTCCAGAGAAGATAGGACCTGCTTCAGAGAAAATAATGTTTAAAAAAATCCTCTGGGAATTAAGGACAGAGAGGAGAGGCAACAATTCACTGATCTTTACTGGAAGTTGACTTCCATTTCTTTTTCACTACACCTTAAAGTTGCCATGAAAGCTGTTAATTTTTCACTCAGACCTTTTTTTTCTCAGAACTGTTATTTCCCCTGTGAAAAGTCATTTCTAGGTGTGCCACCAAGTCAAGGCAGGAAAGAAAATGAGTGGGCAAACTGTGCCACCCCTTGGGTGCCTGGAGATTATAGCAAATTATGACTATAAGTTAATAATGCTTGTACTTCCCCTCAAGTGAATATTCCAGCTGCTGACACTGGTGGACCTGGTCTCTGTATTACAAGAAGGCAAATCAGACTAAACCAACTTGGGATATTCTGCTTAAGGGAGGAAGTTTCAAAGGGGAGAGGAAGTACTCAGAGTCCTAGTCACTGTCCATTAAGGCTCTCTGCAAACTCTGGTAGTCAGCTGATTTGTTTTTCAAGTCATTCATTGAAGCTTAAAGGTGAGAAGGATGTTTTTTCCCCCCTTCTCTTAAATAACAGTTGAGATTTGAGCCTTCCCTCCGTTTCTGAGAGCAAGGACTCCAAGCTCAGGTTCAGTTACCTTAATATGACCCTTTAATATGGAGAAAATTCTACTCTTCCAGCTGAGCACAAGTTCCCAACTGAACAGACCTCTCCTGCCTGTACATCTGCATGGAGGGAAATGACAAAATGTTCCAATTTTTCTAAAATGTCAACTTAAAAAAACACACGCATGCAAGTCCAAATAGAAAACAGATGCACCGTGGCAGCCTGGGAGATATAAATTTAAGGCTTGGAGCTGTCTTCACATCCCTCACTACCACTTTTATGGTCCTGCTTTCACTGGAGCATACCTGAGACCTCCTGGCAAGACATGTCTTTTGAGTGTGAGTGACTCCCCAGTTGAAAACAAGCCATGAAAAAGCCTACTATGTCTGAGGAAAAAAAAAAAAAAAAAAGGTAAACAAGAAAGAGCCATCCCTGGCTCTGAATCAGATCCTGCCAACATTATTCCACTGTGGCTCATGTTCACCCACGGAAGGTCTGACCTGTTATCTTTAGAAGTGAGACCATATAGAAAACATCTCTCCTGTAGTTTCTGGTTGCACCGCTCACTGTTCAATCTTCCCACTCCCTAACAGGAAGAACAGGTCAGGCATGGACAACTCCAAGTGTCCTACTAACAGAAACTCACCCATTATCCTTGCTGTTGTTTATTACAGTCTATTCTTATCCATCCTCACTTTTTTTTTTCTTTCCATGTCTTTCCCATTACACATTTCCTCACAGATCAAAGGCAAAACTCACTGGTGGAAAGGAACTTGAGTTAAGGTCAACATATCTGGTGCATTCATTCTTAAGAATTGACCATTTGGCAATATCTTTTGATATTTATTGCCTTGGATCAAAACTGAAGACTCTGACATAAGACCTATCTTGTCCCCCTAAGTTCTTGAGACAAGGGAAAGTTTTGTTTCAATTCTACCGATGGATTTAAAAAAAGTAAGTAACAACATTAAAAAACCAAAAACATCAAGAGAAAGGAAAATGGAGAAAGAAATTAAGCATTAATAGGATTTGAGATACCTAAACAGAGGTAGGGTGCCAAAGTACTCCTGGAGACATCCCATGTGCCTGGAAGCACTACATGTGTAAGTCCCCAGGTCGCAAAGTCTCTCCTGAACACACATCATGCATTAAACCAGCAAAGCCCCGAGACCTGGTCATCAATAACCCTCTCAGTAATCCCACAAAGAGACAGAAAGCCTGTGAAGGGTAACACTGAAGCCTCTGGCAGGCTGCTCTGCAGTTTTGGAATCTAAGTGTGGTCTCCACCAAAAGCACTACAAGAATAAGCCTTACTCACCTTCCACCACTGCCTTCGGAAACTCATCGTCAAAGAGGAACGTCGGGTTGAGGAGCCTATCAGGACTCAGAAAGGGACTGGAAAGTTTGTCTTGGCAGTGAAGTTATCCTGAGCCCTGATAAACAGGGCTCATAAATACTACAAGAATTTAAAAAATAAATCAGTACAAACTATAAATACATTGTATCAGTCAGTCTTTCCATGCACTTCATTTGTGATGCATGAAGGGAAAAGGCAGGTTGAAATACTGCTTTTTCTCTCCTTCCAGCTCCAAGTTTCCTAATATATCCTTTACCATAATGCGTTGGGTCTTAACTGCAAACTGAAAGATGATGAATCCTTATTACTTCAGTCCTCCTTCCCTTTACTTCTGGGGTTTGTTTTTTTTTCTTCTTTCCCTATTATTCTTTCTCTCTACAGCTTTCTCTCCCCCAATCCCATCCTGTCTCCCCTTTTGCCGGTGTCTCATTTCTCTGATAAAACACTTATTGGGATTTCTAGAGAGATTTTTCACTGACTTCTAGTAACTGAAACTCACATTAAGTGTTCAGGGCTGTTCTCCTCTCAGGTGCATGGCACGTTGCCACGCATTTCGGGAAACCAGCTACTGAGCTCACATACGCGTGGTGATAACACGCTGGAAAGGCCAAGAGCAGTGAAAGCTGGAGATCTGTACAGCTTGTGCTACGTGTCAGCTGCCCAGATAGCACATGACAAACAAACGGCAGGTCACCACAGGGCTCTGGCTCCATCCGAGCTGCGAGTCAAGCATCTGAGCCTCAGAATAAAGGCTCTCAATTCAAGTATTCAGTTATTCACAATACATGGATAGTGCTTTCATGCAAAACTTTTCTTCATCTGATTTTTCCACTCCACTTAGGTTCCTTACTATCTGCTGGAGCAGCAAAGCCAAGACACTCCTGATGTCTCACTTTGTACCTTTCAATTTCCCTTCATCTTCATCCCATCTCATGAATAAATCTCGCGTTTGTGTTGAAAACTATGCGTTCCCTGTTCAAAGTCTGCAGTTACAGAACATACAAAATTTGTGAGTCTGCATCCATGTGTGTAAGGGAGGGGTGTCCTGGAGGAAGTATCAATTCATGTGTGATCTGTTCTTTATATTCTTTCCTAAACAATTCACTGCATCTCACTGATGGGAACAAGATGAGACTTCAAGAGTTTTGTCAGACTCAGAATAGCTGTTTTCATTTTTCTTGACACAAGCTGGATTTCTTTTTCTAGATTTTTAGCATACACTTTATTTTGATTTTGGCTTTCTGTCTTGATTTATCATCAGTATTCATGTTCAATAGCTCGGATTTTTCCATGTCAGAGGTAAATAAGATTCCTACTCATGGATGTTTACATAAAAGTAACAGAGTCATGGCAGGAACCATCAAGATGATCTTTCACCAAGTCTTTATACCTGCAACCAAATTTCTCTCTCCTTTGTCATTCCAGGACGTGTGACCTAATTGGGACTAACTGGGCACATTCACCTGGAGATTCCATTGGACCTAGTGCCTGTATATCTCCCACAATATAGAACACAACTGTCACATTCAGCAACCTTCTCTGAGTGAGAATCAGGTGAGAGGCATGGCAAGACATCATCTCAGGTTCTGTTTGGGACCCATTCAAACATCCATAATGGGACAAAGTAGCACTTCTTTATAAAGAGAAAGAAACCCCATATTCTCCGCGTCTCTTGATACGTCTCAAGCTATTTACGCACTGTTTGGCTTCAGCATGGAAAAATAAAGGTTAATTTTATAGAAGGCTTTTGTGGCCTTATAAAATGAAATAAGAATGTTATAGAACTCTTTGCATCTGGACTGCTGGATATATTATGATTGCCATCTGTTCTTTTAACACTGTTGGTTATTTTTGTGGGCCTGGCAGATTTCTATGCAGAGGGAACTGGAGAGTTTGATTTTTTTATTATTATCTTAGTTAAAAAAGTGGATAAACTAACGACATTTTTCATTTATTTATCTCTGATGCCCAGCATACTCCCAGGCTTCTATCAAAGTGTTGCAGCTCAGGTTAGTGAGAGGAAAAACAGATATTAAAATGAACAAAAGAAAGGATGGTCAGTAATAATCTGGATTAGCTCTCAGGATGAACACTGCATTCTACCTGTCTCTATTAACTGTGTGGTATTGTTCTAAGTATTTCTACTAACAGACATTTCTGTCATTAAACAGGGAGGACTTTGCTAGGACTGCAAGAAGAAAAATGCCTTGTGGAAGGAGAGCTTCTAAGACATAGAGTATCCCTTTATTCTGCTTGGAAATGGCACCAAACTGCTCCTCACTCAAGCTCTAAGAACAACTAAAGGATTAAAATGAAACCTAATGTTGAAGTGGAGCTCCTCGGAGCTGGTGGTGAGTGCAGGCTTGGAGGGCACATCTATTCCTGCAACCTTCCTGACTCCCTTCTCCCTCAAACTAGACGTCTTTAAAACAAGCAAATAAACAAACAGCAAACAAACGACTATCTGAATGTCTGAAAACCTATCCCTCCTGCTCTGAGTAGACAATTTCACCTGCTGCTTGTCTCCCTTGACTTATGGATAACCACTCCCATCTTGTACTTTCCTTCCTAACCCAGCATGATTCCTTAGACATTTTTTCTAAATTTTTGGGTCTATCTTGGCCCATGCACTCTCATTTCTTGCATGAATGTTTCCTTTTTGTCTCCTTCAGGTTGCAGTCTCTTCTCCTCCAGTGCATCCAAAATAGAAGTAGAGAAAAGGGAACCATAGAAGGTGAAATTTGCTTTCAGTGCATATTTTCACTGTTGCCTTCTAGAAAAAAGAATCTCATCCTCAGTTCTTCTACAATGGGATGCTTCTGTATACTAAGATTTAAACCTCTGCTATTATTACAGCCACAGCTCAGCTAGCAGAACTAGGACTGTCTGGTGCTAAAAACTTCATCTAAGAGTTTTTCATGTTCCTGAACATGAAAAACTAGGAAAACTCTCAGAACCAGTATATGGACCACATGAGACTCCCTTAATTGAGATGCACATTCTTCTTAGGAGTATTAGTGGATGTAAATTCTTCTTGGGAGCATTAGTGGAGTACAATGAAGCAAATTTTTTTTTTGCTCCTAACCACCTAAGCAGAAGTTTTGTCCTAAAGGATAACCAGACCAGCCCTTTTGTATTATTACATCCCAGTTTTTTTCCTGCACCATTGGTGGAAATCATTTTTCTTCTAAACAATGCAGAGAGGAGAATTTTGGCTCTATTGTTGCAGTTGTCTTGGGATTCTTGTTTATGACCTGCCTATTTAGTTTACCCTCGATTAATTTCCTTATCCTTCTGGACAATCTCTGCTCCAGTACATGAACTAGTTCTCTCCTGTATGTTCTTGTCTTCTTTTGTTTTCTTCTGCTCAGCTTTCTGATCTGTTGATCATGCAGAAGAGAGGCCCTTTATGTCAACAAAGAACTATATTCCTGCCTACAGTTCTTGTATTTTACAAGGTTATGAAGAAAGAAGTGAGGACTATGGAAAATAATTCATTCATTTAGAGTCTAATCTACTCAGTCCATGAAAGGAGATTGACAGCTGACTTGATTATAAAGGCTATGCACCTTTGCAGGCACATAGCATTGGCTAATGATGCATTCTACAGTTTAGATGAAATAAAAGGAAAAAGACAAAATGAAAACCATTTGTAGAAGCTGAAGTTCAAATGGGAAACAAACTACACATTTTCAAGGGAAGCTTGCCAACACAGAAAAAGCCCAAGAGATGGGGTAAATTTTCCAACATTTTTCATTTTGTGATTCAAATTGCTGATAAAAGACACACTGAGATGTCTGCCTGTATGTGACTTGTATCTACATGTGGGTCTAAATTCCCACTATAGTGACTGGAGTTTTCGGTAAGATTCAGGTGCTTGTACATAGGTATGTAATGTCATTTTAGGAGCAGTGAGGTATTCTACCTGCTGTCCAACTGTCTGCTTCAGAAAGGCATTCATACCCTGAACCTTCTGTGTCAGAGCTGCCAGCTCTTGTGAGTGTCTGTGGTACTCAGGGGTTTCTCATTCAGCAGTAGACCATTAGACAGTAATTGGAGTCAAAAAGACATTGTTCTGGCCAAATCATTCTCCTTTAGGTGAGAAGAGATGTTTTCTAAACTCCAATAGTTATATTGCTTAGGGACCTGACTCAATTAGACCTTGTCCCACCTGAGATACTCTATGATAACCCTCCTGGCTACCAAATACCTTGGCTCTGTTATGTTACCTCAAATGGGATAAAGCATCTGTGTTTAGGCAATAAATTACATCTGTAGCCAGTGCAGGCACTTGAGTCTGGAGAGCTATTCACCTAACCTACATGTGACCCACTCGTTTCTAGAGCAGCATCTGGAAACCAGGCAAGATACCCCACGGTGACTAGAATAAAACTAGACACCTCTATTTATTTTCCTACAGTTACACGCAGTTGTGGAATGGGAATGGTGGCCACTAACTAAGGGAACTCTGAAAAAGCTCGCCTGACTGAAATACATGAAGACTTCTTTTTAAGGTTTTGCAGGAAAAGGCCCAAGAAAAGAATTATTCAGGTATCAAAAAATTCCAAGTGAGAGAATAAATTCCTGAGATGTGAGGAAGCTGTAACAGTTTACACCTGTAGGTGGTCTTAACTTCAAGTCCCAGAGGTGGCATTAGATCATTTTGTCTCTCTCAGGTCATCAGGTTTCACCCAGTCACCCTGTAACAAGCCCAAAAGGTAAAGGATTTCAGTCCCCAGCAAACAAAGCCACATTTCAAGGCAGGGACAGGAAAGTTCACACTGAGAACTGGTAGGTGAGTTACGCACAGTTATGCCAGCAGGTAAAATATGGTTCATATACCAAGGAAAGCTGAAATCAGTCTGGCAGAGGGGAAAATAATTTCCAGACCAAGGTAAATGGTGTGGTTGTGAGCATTGTGGTATACGGCACCTAAGCTATGTCTGTTTCTAGTCCTTGTGAAGACTGGTGTTTCATTGAAAGAAGAAAAAGGAATCCCAAATACCTTCACAATGCTTCTGTGCTTCACAGCCTTGATTTCAGAAGACTATGACATTTTACAACCACAAATTGCAGAACATTTTTTCTAGCTTCCAGAGGAAAAAATCCATTACTGATTCATAAAGAAAAAGGGTCAAAATATAACTTGATGCTGATGAGATTTGCCAGTGACTACTTATCAAAATGGCATGAATTATGTGACTTTCATCCATTACTGTTCTCAGTCCACCATTCAGGTCTTCTGTTTCCCATTGTACAGCAAGAAAACCACCCAAAAGCAATCACAACGATGTGAAAAAATCATGAACTTTGAAATTTGACCTTATCCATATTCTGTATTATCTTTTTCTTCTTTGTAAATAATGGGAAACTATAGAAGTTACTTTTAATCTGGTGGAAATTGTGTTACTGCGGTCTCTTTGTTCTAGAAGGCAAATCATATCAAGGTCTGTACTAATGCTTATTGAAATTAGTCCCACTAAGCTACTGTCGGGAGAAGCAAATCTCTTCTACTGTAGAAGCAGCCTAGAGATAGTAGCTCCAAACAATAGTAGAGTGTAGCTCTCCCTATCTTTTGTAAGGAGTTGGGAGAAATGTGTGTTCTGATTTGAAAGCAATGTTGCTGAGGTTTCTGTAATGCTGTGCTTAAGTTAACAACCCCTGGTGAGAAGAACTTGGCTTTATGTCAATCCTGTGCTACTTATTTGAGAGCTGGCCCCTATTCCAGTGGGAACTTCAGGTAGAAAAAGCACATGACTTCCCACAAAAGCCTATGGCTTAGTGCCCAAAACTGATGTTCCCCCCAGAGGCAGAGGAGAAAAGAGGTGGACTTCAGCTCACCTGACTTTAACCATGTAAGAGTTAGGGATCTACTCTGAGCAAACCATCAAGGCTCTTTCTACAATCAGTGGACAGTGAGGGATACTTCCAGGTTATGAGTCATCCTGTCCTGGCAGAGGTGTCCAAAATAGCTGGAATGAGATGCCTCTCTCTCACTTCATTGACTATTAAGGAAACCTAGATGACTGCTTTGGACCACAGGCACACATTTCTGGTGGTTAAAGTTACACAGGATAAATCCAGCTCTCACTTCAAAGCTTTCAATAAATTTGTCTTTCCTTTCATCACATTAGAGAACCAATTAGGAACTTCTGCACAAAATTTGGCTTAGAAAACATATAACTGTTATTTAAATACACCTGACATTAAATACAATGACATGAAACAAACAAGCAAGAAATGAAATAGAGACTCTCTATAGCTCTGAAGATGTTTGAAAACACAT
>JAOXJM010000012.1:1781924-1813652 GCA_026413425.1 Tringa solitaria
AAGCAAGAAATGAAATAGAGACTCTCTATAGCTCTGAAGATGTTTGAAAACACATCGAGCAGGAGTAAGTTACAAAGTTTTTTGGTTTTGGTTTTTTTTTTAATTTATTTATTTGTTTTTTCTTTTTTACATTTTTCTTAAGAATTGTATTACATTGTAATGTTATGCATTTGTTAAGTCATAGTTCAGTCTGGTGCTTTGGATAAGCTACTATATTTCAAAGGTACTATACTGCAAACACATACTCATGCAGAAAGGCTGTTTACATTTTGTACGTCAAATGGTTTGATTACTGAGTTCTTATCACCCTTCTCCACCTGGAACCAAAAGAATCAAATGTCTAGATGATGGTAGCAAATTCCACCTTCAGAAGGTTTTATTCTTTTAAATGGAAAAAAACCCAATAGGTTTCTAAAAACTGCATGAGATCTTCATGATTTCTGAGAACACTGTGTCTATTCTGTGTTCTTTACTTTGGCGTAGGATATTTCTTCCCAAATAATGACATATTTTAATCTGTCTTGCGTATTCTGCACCGCTGCTATGAGAGCTTCAAGGATTCTGCATATTCCTTGCCTCCTAGTTCCTATGGATGTTGCCATGACAAAGTCATTGCTGGTGAGGGACAGGCCAAGACTATATTCCATGTTATTCAGCTGTAACTGAAGACAGAACTTAGCTCATAGTTTGAAATAACTAAGTTTGGCTTGTAGGGAGAAGATACACCTGTCTAAATGTAGGATTTTAGTGGCAGTTCACACATCCTGACATATTCCACTTAATGCTCCTGAATGTTCAATATGTTTTGTAGATCCTGTGTCCTGTCTGTGAGCCCTATGTGGACCTCTTAGAAACCCATGTGCCTCAAATGCAAACACAAGGTTGGGTAAATAAATTGCATCACAGCAGCTCATGTGAGCAAGGAGTTGCAGGAATTAGTAGGATCAATTGATTTTGAAAGAACTTTTTAGCTCATAAAATGTAGGTGTTTAATCTCATAAAATGAATCACTCTAAGTAACTATCTGAGGTCTATGCCCATTATTGTCCTTGTTTGGGAGAAAAGTACCTGTAATTTATGTCTTGCACACTGGAGTCAGGTACCTTCTTCTCTGGAGACATTCAAAATTCGCCTGGACACGTTTCTGTCCAGCCTGCTCTACGTGACCTTGCTTTGGCAGAGGGGTTGGACTAGATGATCTCTGAAGGTCCCTTCTGACCCCTATAATTCTGTGATTCTGTGACCTAAATTAAATGGTTTGCATATCACCTTCATATTATCTGGGTCCGCAGAAGAGGACAATCCAGGTATTCCTTCTGTCTTACAGCTGCACTGCCTCCGTATTCATCAGTCTTCATGTCCTTCCACCAAAATCTGAGCATGTTTTGCATTTTTCCTCCTGTGTCATTTGGGCAATGGTTCTTTGTGTGCTTAGGCTGCTGTAGTAGCCTTCTGTGACACAAATGTTACATAATTAAGTTAATCAACACTTTCTTCATCTTCGGATTTCTTCTGAGAATGACGGCCATGGTGAATCAAGAATCAAAAGTGGCCCAGAGATGAAGGTGTAACTTGATGACTAAATGAGGACATTGCACTATATTTAATGAATACTTTGTGAGGAACTTAGATCAGACATAAAATCGTACAGTTTAAATAAAGAAAAAGCTTCTATATATTACCCACAACTCACTGCAAAATAAATTTGCATAGTATTCCACCTAAAGGCAATTTCTACTTCCCCCCACTAGATGGAAGCAAACATTAATTTATACGATCATGCCAGCTGTGCGCAATATATTTAATGTCTGAATGCCAACGTGTGTGGTCTTGTGGGTTTGACTTACCTTTTTAGTACTGTTTAATGAGGGAAATGCATAACTTTGAGCAAATCAATTCTCGGACATCATAAAAGGTGTAGATTGGCTAAGGACCAAGCGATCACTTGAGCACAAAAAGGAAGGGAGTGGAAACCTGCAATATCTTTTCCTATAGACTAAGTCAAGTGTACATGTTTTTTCACAAAGTGTTTTATTTTTAATCCTTGACTAAGCATCTAATGTTTTTTGAATCTGCAGTGAAAATATTTGGAATCTGGATGTCTCGCTGTTCACTCACTAACACCCTGCCCTTGCTTTCTGACCAGTAGGCCAAGAACAAAATCATGTGTCATGGAAGCCTGCACCATTAAAGAGAAACAATTTCCACAGTTTTATTGGGTATATACGTGTCAGCTTTCCAAGAACTGTCCATTAAATGAGATACATTTTCTGTTGCAGCAGGGAGAAATAGGAATCTTGCTAGTCACTGTTTACTGGAAACGGTCAATAAATGAAAGTGTCAACATAGGGGCTCCTGAGTCACTACAGCTTGCAAGAAATTCAAGCAGAGCTCCCTTGTGGGGCATGTATCAGGTGGCAGGTAATGAGGTGATGCATGCATAAGGGTTTTTTCATAATCCAAATGCCCCATGTGGGGAGGGAGTTGATAGGCAGAAGCAGCTGAAACCCTAAAGGAGATGTTTTCCTGGAATCCAGCTCCTCAGCCAACTCAGCCCCATCCTCTAGTGGATGTCTAGTAAATCTTTGGTGTTTGTCACTGTGATCAACTTTTTTAAGTCTCCCTCCCTCGGCTCTTAGGAGCACATAACATGCTATAATTCCTCCAGCCTCAGACTTTCCAGGAGCCTTAGAGAGCACTGGTAAATCCCTGTGGAAGGTGTATCCCTGTGGAAGGTGTACATTTCTCCTGCTGGTTGCAAGGTAGCCTAGGATGACTAAGTTTAGACACAGGCATTTAAGTTTTAGATGTATAAACTCAGGGGATATATGTGCCACAGCTGTTTGCTGACTGATAACCAATATGTAGGAGGCAAAATAAATTTTGCGATTGCACTTTGCTTTTAAGATTTCAGTAACAAAGTTACTTCACAGGTACCCATCCATTTCAGTGATGATCTAAGGACTCAGCAGCACCAGAGAAAATATTTTAACCTACATGCAGAGAAGTGGAAATAAGAAACGCTATTTACCACTTTTTCACATTTGCTTTTTGGGTTTGTTATATATTCTGGTTATTCTGTTGCCTTAATTCATGAACGTATTATTGATTTCAGAATCAGATACAAAGTCCTGTGCTCTAACAACAAAAAGAACTTAGAGGACAGACTGTGCAAGTAGAAAAGGAAGGGAGACAGAAGGATGGAAGGACAGAAGGAAGAAAAGTTGGTTCTGTGATAGTATTTTCCATCTCTGGATGGAATAATAATACTGGAGATATGAAGGAGATTTATGGAGGCAATCATCATTGCATGATCCTTGTTTTACAGGTGGGGAAGATGAAGCACAGTTGATGTTCCTGCTCAGGGGGTATCTAGCATCTAGAGGCTAAAAGTAGAGCAGGGAATAAAACTTTAAGGAATAAAACTTTAAGGCTATTTGAGCCCTTGTGAAGTACTTTATAAACTCATGCTATTTTTCACTGAAAAAGAATATGGTTAAGCTAAAGAATTATTGGGGGAAAAAATAGTAAGCAGTGCAAAATTTTGGGAGAAGAAGAAATCTGCCTTCACCAGCACAAAAAGGAAACTATCTGCCAGAAAACTTAAAAATTTAGGATCTCAGCACAGTATCGAGGAGATAAAATCAGTCTTATGCCCCAACATTTAACTGCTGAAGTGAACTCACTTGCCTTCTAATAATGAAGCTTTGCCAAGTCAGATAGATTTCATTAGCTAGAAAGGGTAACAATTTTTTGTGCCCCTGCCTACTTGAACTGACAAAACAAATAAAGATATGTAACAATGCATTATTGAAAATACATGGCACATGGAATAAAAGGAGAATTTGGCAAGAGCAATCATCCATCCAAGACTGCTCTGGAATCGAAAAAAACCCCAATATTGTGAAGGACAAAACTATTTGCAGCGAAGAAAAGCAGGTCTGTTTGTTGCAAGATGGTCTTATGAGTAGACAGAGCAACGTTCTGGAATTTATGATGGCAATTGTAATGTAATTTGGTGAGTTTAAACCCTTTTCTGCATAATTGCCTCCTCTTCTTCCTCACTGCTTTACGATTTCTAAGTCTATATCTTTTCTGCCTATTAGAAGCTTAATTATCACAATTTATTCCTGTATGGGACTCCTGAATATTATATGATTTTCTCCTCCCTGTCTTCATCTCCCTGTAGAGGCATGGACTGATATACTGAACTGAATGACTTCAGGACATTGACTGAGCAAAGTCAATGAATGATGGGGCAAAGTTGGAAGTAGCCCACAAAACTGGAGGTGCTACTTCCCAGGCAATGATGAAGAAGCCAACAATATAAAAGAAAACTGAATGATTCACATTCGACTATGGCCAGATGTCTCAGATTGCTCAAAAATAAAATTTTGCAGGTACAGAAGAGAATTTTCTTTACAAATGAAACACTAAATGCCAATCTAGCATGTTTTTTATGGAGGTTAAGAGCTGTAAACTGAGACAGGATGATGTTTTGTTTCAGCTTTGGAAATGCCTGTTGGGTTGGGTTTGATTTCGATTTTTTTCAGATTTCATTTTGCTAGTTCACCCTGGAGTGGGAAAAAAATGTAGAAATCTCAGAACTACTAGCTAGTCTACAGAAGGACATAAGTTGACTGCTCAACAGAGTTAGCAAAGACAGGTATTAGTTGTGAAGTCTTGGACTTGGGTTTTAGCTTTGTTGCAATGTCTCTAGGATGGACCATAAGCCAGGGATGCTCTCAGGTATCTGAAACCAGAAATCCATCCAGCAATTCTGGGAGATTATCTTGGTCCCCTATAGAAAACAGTTCTACAGGGTGTTCAGTTACGCTGGACTCTGTGGTATCCCTTTGCATGTGTTTCTAATGTTTATTATTTAGCTGCTATTTTTCATGAGTTCAACAAGTGTTCAGTGCTAGAAATCAAACAACAACGAGAAATTATAGAAAATTCATAGACCTCATGATCCATAGTAAAGGCTGCTGAGGTGACTTCAGCACAGCAAGGAGCACATCTAACAGGGAAAAGAGAAGAAAGTTCCTAGTGATGGTAACCACTCAACATTCACAGCTTCCATGTTACGGCAAATACTGCTCAGGTATATGATGCAGCCCCATAGTCCTCCCTTCTTATTCACATGTCAGTCCAAACCAAGTCCTAAAAGCACAAGGAGTTGAAAGATGTATTATTATCACCTTTACAGGTTCCTGATATTTAGAACTTCGTTATTGATAAGGTCTTCTTGTCAGTGACATTGACTTCCAGCCATGTCATCATAAAACAAAAAGAAAAAAAAAAAAAAAAAGAAAAAAATTCCACATTTCTTCAGTGCAGGAACCTCTTATTTTAATGAGAAGAGCAACACAAAGGGCACCTAACATAAACCAGAGAAACAAGACCACTTCTTTTTAATTAAAACTCCACAAAGCCCCAGAGGGGCTTTGCATAGGGCATTTAAGTGACAGCAGAAAGTGGTCATTAGTCCTAACGAAAGAGCTGCCAGGAAGCGCAGAGACCCTTAAATGAGAGAGCTTTAGCTTGTCGCGGTGAAAGCACATTTATTACGGCTAACGAATCTTGGCCAGGGTCTATAAAACAGTGATATCTCACTGAAGAAGCCCTGAGCGCCTTCTCTAGCAGTAACCTTGTCATGTGCATTGATAGAGGCCAGAGCAGTTCTGTGGGACTCTCAGGAGGTTACGGGGTCTCTGGGCTGCTCCTTTAATTAGCCCTCAGATAGCTGAGGAGAATTTCCTGCTGCAGTTCACGGTGGGACAGGGCAAAGGCCTCTGAAACAGCCCTGCAAAGAGGAGGCGATGTTTATGCAAAGAGTTGACCCCCATAATCACTGCGTTGACTTCAGCACACGGGGCTGGGAGTCCAAAAGGAGCACAGCCGTGCCCGTGGCTATTTATAAGTGAGAGCCGGGGGTGGGAAAAGGGTCGGGAGGGAACAGGGGAAGCAATGCTGTGAGTGTGGAAACAGAGTGCGTGCTGTCATGTGAATGGTAGAGGTTTGTTTTCCTCTTGGTGCTTGCTTCAAAATGCACAGGAATGGCTGAATGTGCCTTGCACAGGGTGACCCGCGTTTGTGCCATCGTCCCCTTCCAGTCTGCACCCTGCTCAGCTGCACTGCAGCCCATCTCCACATTCCTCCACGTAGTTGCCCTCTTGTTATTCCTGCCAAAAGGGGTTGATGTGCTTTAAGATGTGATGAGCTATTCCTGCTCGGTGGGTTTTGCATCCAACCACTACACCTCAGAAGAGCCCGGCAGTGACTTTGGCTTCTGCTGAAGGCTGCAGAAACTCCAGAATGACCACAAGATCCAAGAAGAACAAATTTAAGCTGAAAGCTTTTCCACTGAAGCCACACTCACCCCTATGCAGGCTCAGAGAAGGCAAGAGTGGGCCCTTCTATGGGTTATCATCGCTAAGGTCTTGTGGTGCTCAGTGCTGGAGCAGATGAGACAGACTCAGAAAGCATATAGAGACCCTTTTTTACAGATATTAACATGAAAGCCAAAGGAGATAAACGGATCTATCAAAATCATGCCTGGAGTCTATCACAGATCTGTGAATACAGTTCTTAGTAACTTGGCAAAGTAGGGTATTCACTGGTCAATCATAAACTTTATTAGCTCTGTGGGTCATCTTAAGTGCTCTCCTGTCAGGTCAAGAGGATTTAAAATCTAAAGAAGAGCGGTGATATTTGTTTTACATATACATTTTCAAATGAGAAAGCCTTTATAGCTGTTAGCTAAACAATATATGCATTACAAATTACTGAGAAAGCTGATAAAGTCCTCTCATGCAGAAAGACCAACAAAATAAGTAAGATGTTGCTTCTACCCTGCTTTTAGAGGTTGCATAAGGCAGCCTCAGATGATTGATAAATTTGGCCAGTTTGAGAGTGGAATGGGGTGGGTTGTATCCTCTGTGATGCTGAAAGCGCTCCTCAACTTCTTAGTGGGAGATACCTAGAAAGAGGATTTATATTAATTTGTTTTATATGGCATCTGCACTGTTCTGGAATTATATCCCCTGTGGCAGCCCCTCAGAATTCCTAGAATCTTCTACCTCAATCATTTGCCATGGACTAACCACAACCTTTGTGTATGGAGGTCTCTATCTCCACTGACCTACTGAGATGACGTGGTTCTCTTTCCCCAGAAGCTGGAAAAAGGGAAAAAAGATCATTGGCCTCCTGTTAGATAGGATGCTGGGCTTGACTGACCTTTCCTCTGACCCAGGACAGCTCTTCCTGTGTTCATTAGCAGGACCAGAACTTTTTAACAGTTTCTGTACCAGCTACTGGTTTTATCTCCGGAGATTTCCAGTGTGATTTCTGCAGTTTGGGGTGACAAGGTAGCTCTCATCATCCCAGCCTGTCCTGGGATATGTTTAAGACCAAAAAGTACCCTTCAGCTATCATGTTAAAAGATAAATTGAAGACTTGGCAGGAATTCTTGCCCCCCCTAAAAACTTAATCGGATAATTCAGGGTTTGATGAAGATTCCTGTGTATATATAGTGAACTGGAACTGGGTTGTTTTGGGGTTTTTTTTGGCAGATTTTAAAAAAATTCACCTCAACTCCTGGGCTAATGAGATTATATCTTATAATCTGTGAGGGAAAATTGTTCTTAATAGCATTTTATAATGTTGCATTCTGGGAAGAGAAGGATGAGAAAAGAAAATATAACATTTTTTTGCAGTTCTCTTTTAGTTACCAGTGCAGTGTGATGCCTCAGACTTGCTTCAGTGACTTTATTTATAGCTAGACAACCTTGAAGAAGACATCTACATTGTGGAAATCCATCGAGGATAGTTCATGGTTTCCAGTGGGCTACATTGTCCCCTCCCACTTCTATTCTGGTGTCTACTCTCAGTGGAGCAAGTTCTGGAGTTTAGGTGATTGCAGATATCAGTTACCCATTCATTGCCAGTATGCAGCCAGTGGTATTTATCATAAACAACAGCATAGTCTAGTATCTTGGGGAAAGGCACATCTTGGGATTTCAGGAGTGCTGTAGCCTTTTTCCAACTCTGTCTCAAATCTTTTGGATAATCTTAGATTGACTACCTTTCTCCACATCTACATTTAAGACTCAACGTTAAGCAATGCAGATGGTCAAGATTTCTATCTTTCTCTCCCCATCTCAATGAATGCTGAGTCCTCTCCACATTCTCCTTGTTTTTACACGTCTGTGGGCTCTTTGTGGCAGGGATCACACTTTTATGATGTGCAAAATACTGTAAAGTAAAACCATCATTTTCTTGATGACGAAAACATTTAAGCATCAGTAGACAAACTGATAGCTCCATTATACTGGACAAACCTTTCCACTGTGAGAGTGTACAGCTCTGTGTGTTGAGGGGTGGGTACATCATAGTGTAGATGTGCAACGTGGGTATCTGCATGTGTGTATGTCCCTTCTTGGTTTTTGTGTGTGCCTGGCTCCACTGACTTCATGCACATAACAAAGTCTGCAAATCTGGTCCCTGACATACTATTCCCAGCTTTCATGAGCAAGTGCAATCTGTGTGGTCTAACTGCAGCATAAAACAATACCTTGAGGGAACAGTAATGATGCTGCTGATGTCAGAACGCTGAATTGTTCTGCGCAGGGATTTCGTAGGCCACAGCCCTGTGATCCAAAGGTGAAAAATCAGGGTTAATGCTTTGAGAGGACCACTGTGTTTTGGTAAAGCAGAATGTGGGCTGTGACACATAAAAACACCACTTCATTAGTTCTTTCATTTTAAAAGCTCAGATCCCATTTTCATGTCTTCAGGTTTATATCGACATACTATTGAATTTGGAATTCCCTAGTCCCATTTTAAAGGCTTGCTTTGCCTCTATAAACCCACATCTGTTTTGGCTGGAAGTTCTCTGGTCTTGGCATGGGCTGCAATTACCAACTTGCCACCTATATAGTCTGCACATATAAAGCTTTGAGGTTGTTGCTGCTGGAGGGAGGATTTTATGTTTTTTGTCTGTTTGTTTTCATGGGGTATCCCAGCATTCTCTTAACTCTTTCCTTTTTGTTTCTTTGCCTTCTCTCAAAACGCCACAGCCCTCCTCAATAACTTGACGTGCCCCTAATCCCTTTTTGGATTGACTGTGCTGCTGTTGCCGTGTTAACAAAACCAGAACTTCCTCTCTCAGACCTTCCAGTTTATAACCACAGTTATCATAATTTCCAACTGATTTCAAGCTCCAGTTGACAGCCAAGAGCTGGTTTATGTTGCCAGTAATGCATGTCAATCATAGGGGAGCAAATTAATTTGCTTGTGCAGAGAAGCTTGAATGACTACAAGACTAACCTTCAATATTTCATATGGACTTACAACTTCCAGTTGCTTTGTTTTCTCTTATAACAATTACAGTGGGTGCTGCTATGAGAAAGAACGAAGCTCTCCAAATTTTTTTGGTGTGCTAGAACAATGAGCCAAGAACAATGGGGTTTCATTAAAAACCAGCAGTGACTCAGAGGGAGGAACGAGGGAAATGTGATCAAACTGATTTTGGGCACATATTTGTATGAGTAAGGTGGTCTTTATAACATCCAGTAAATAACTCTGTACTGAAGTGATCAAGAAGCAGCATGATGAGCATGTACATATTTGTCTTCTGAATTCCTCCTGCTGTCACTCCAGGAACAAAATACCTGCTGCCAGTGCACAAGAACATCACTTTTAGCAACATATACATCCCTGATCTTTCAAAGGCTTAAGTACATGGATGATTTTATAAACATGATATAGTATCTTACTGTTTGTGAAACTGTTTGTTCTTTACATGTTGAAGTATTTCCTGTTTCATGGGCCGACAGCTGGTTCTTTGGTGGAATACGTCAGTGATGAATTAGGAAATCTGCCACCCTTTCTTAGTTCCAAGATTTATTTCCTGAAAAATTTCCCCGGTTCACCTACATCCTTATTATAAATATATAGGCAGCTAATTCCCTGGGAAATAATTGATGACCAAGTGTCTATAAACTTTGATAAACTTGAGTTTTATTTTTCTGTCCAAACAAATCAATAATGTTTGGTGAAACATAGGCTTGAGAGGGCAAAAGCATTGTGCTTGTCCACCACCAGCAGTTCATCTACAATCCTGGTGCTTGAACACTGTTTAAAGGTGAGTTGAATTAAAACACCCTGTTTATAGCTTTGACTTGGTTGCTGTCTTTGCAACAGATCATTCTAGTAAGGATCTGAATCCAGTTTACGTGCCTAATGCCAATGCTACAATACTGCTGCTGGTGTGGAGTTGGTAGAAGGTGTCATCTAGAGCTTGCTGAAGGTCACAGAAAGGGGAACCAGAATAGAAATATAATCCAGGAACTCTCTGACAAGACCATGTTCTCTTCCTTCTCCCTTGAGGAAGCCCAAAACTCCTCCTAGTTTTGTTTGTTCCCTCACCTCAAGTGTAACTCACCTCAAGTGTCTTTACTAGGCAATAGAAGCTTCATACAAGCTGCTGTGACACAGTCTTTTCAATGAAGCAACAGGAGGTGGAGATGTGGCCAGTGCCTTCAAGCTGAGTTCTTAAGTTCATTTACTCCAGAAACAGTTCAAAGTCTGTTGCCAGTGGTGATCTACATTGCTTCTGATTCGCATAACTCAGTTCAGGACTTGGACCCTTTCACAACAACTGCTGCTGACAAGCCACACAGTAATATTTCTGCTTTTCATCTGCCAAGTGGTTGAAGCCCAAAGAAGACTTGTTTTAATCACCATTTTATGTCATTTTTAGGTATTCCAAGGTCTAAAATACATGGGGTTTATTTTGTTTCAGTATTTCCCTCGTCTACATCAAATATAGTTGGTTGAAACTGAGTTGGTGTCAGTGTTTTCCATCAAATCCTTCGCATGCTGATTCACAAAAGCAAATTCCTTCTGCGAGATAACATGTCCATCAGAGTGTCCTCAGGTTCCCACATGGTGATTGAATGGACTATCCCAGAGTGCAGTAATTGACATGGATTTCTCTTACGATGTTTCTTATTTCATCCCTTTGCTGTGAGCTGGGGACTGGGAGCATCTAAGCAGGAGTGGAGTTGTACAATATCAGCTGTTTGAACAGTTCAAGCACAGGGAAGGGTGTTAAGGTCCTGGTTTGCACCGTGAATCTAGAAGAAATTCAAGGAGGGGAAGAGATGTCTTCTTGGTTAGAGATGGATTTCTGGTGGAGAAGATAGTGCTTGTAACATTGAAGTCTTGTTTTGGGTGGGTGTAGTGAGCATTGTGGGCTAAAGGTCCTAGTTCAGAAGGTGGTCTGGGAGGGAGAAGGGGAGAAGAGGTGAGAGATGTGGGGAGATGAGGTCTGGCCAGACAGGCAATGAGTCCAGCAAGAGTTAACCACGTAACCAGTCCCTGGTACATTTGGTGCCTCACTGCCCCTCCTCTCAGCTCGCTGCCTTCCACACTCCACAAACTCCAGTCTGCACCTTTGATATCAGCCTCTGGTGATGACAGTTTGCACGGCGATGTTTTCTACTGTGGGACCACGTAGTTTGAGGTATATCGGTGGTACTGCCTCCCTTCACAAGGACTCCTATCTCCCTGCCGTTTCTCAGAAGCTCACCAGCAGGGCAAGAGCAAGGCCCAGGCAACAAGGCTTTCAGCTTGGTTTGGAAAACAAAACACACACGCACGTAACATGGAAAACAGACCCACCCATTTTTACAAGCCCGTTGCCTTGCAGGTATTGCCAAAAAAATCCAAGAAAGATTTGTATGCTGTAATTAGAAGCGTAATCATCATAAGACAATTTGTATATTTATGTGCATATTTATGTATAAAACAATCCAAAATTTAGCCAGAGATGAGAGGGACGTTATTTCTTTTGCTTTTCTTTAAAGAAAACTATGCTAACAGGGAAAAGTGGCTGCAAATGCCGTTTCTCCCTGGAATTGGAACGCTCGGAGAGATCCACTGGCTGGATGTCGGTGCCTACAGCTCAGACCCACCTTATTCCTACCTGCCAAGAGCTGACTTCAGGCCTCTGGGCTTCCCTCACCGTAGCAGATGATGACCTCGCTGGTACCTCCAGTGAGTCAATTCCCCTCCCTGCCCTGCATGAGGTGTGAGTGATGCCATGAGGCTGCGGGGGAACATACAACACCACTGTGAGCTTAAGCCTTAGCAACTGGAGTATTGTGCCCAACAGAGAAAATAAAAGCAAAATCAAAGGAAAAAGAAAAAAAAAAATCAAACCAAACAAACCCACACTTGTGCCTTTCCCCGCTTTATTGGCCTGGGATTTTGAAGCACAAAGGCAGGAACGATTTAAGGGTTCTTGGGATAAAAAAAAAAAAAAAAAAAAAAAAAAAGGGTATTTTTTCCTGCAATTTTTACCCTCAAGGAATAGATGCGTCTTATGTTGGAAATATTGTTAGGGGAAAAAAAAATACCCACAATCTATTTCAGAAATGCTCACTGGCATCCAGAAAACAGAGCTAGGGAGCTAATATAGAGTCTGATTTGCAGTTAGGGAACAGTGCTACATATTCAAACCCACATCTACCAAGATCTTTAGACATCTGCCTCCTGTTATTATATTAAATATTTAGAAGGTGGTGGGCTTTATGTGATTTAAAGACATACAATGATTATGCAACAGAGATGAGCTTTTTAGAGTCCTGGGAGGGGAAAAACAACCATTTCTGTTATTGGTGTAGTTGTGGGCCTCCTAGATTGCTGATCATGGATGCTCTTAGTAGGAAACATCCCAAACATGCTGCTGCCTCTCCCCTTGCTTTGGACTGAGGCATTCTTGGTTGGGGATACAGTGGCTATTTTCTGCTCCTGAGGCCTCTTCTAACTTGGATGGATTGAGTGCTGTCTCATATGCCCTTCCATGGAAGAAGAAATATCATGGGATTCCTCAAAAGGCAGAAGTGTCCATACTTTGTGAAAGGATGGGCAGGACCCAGAGCAAGTGTAAATCAAAACAGTTGAATCAAAAGGGTCAGAGTCACTTCTGTTGTGTATGTCAGCATGGAGAGAGCGAACTCAGCTCCTCATCAGGGATAAATCTTTACAACCCCATTGCAATAAGGAAGGCAAATAATAATCTGAGGAAATATGTAGAGCTTTGTTAAAGAGAATACGGTGGGTTTTCTGCCAATGTAACTCAGCAACTCAGTAAGGGTCAGCTGTCCAGGTTCCCAGTTATGGTAAATTGGCGCTGCTCAGCTGCTGCTTAGTTCTGCCTAGTCACCCTAGATGTTGATTTGACTCTGTGTCATGGCTATATTTGCACTCTTATTAACTGCAGAAAATAATAATGTTTGCTATTTAGATCCCTGTCATCACAAGACCCCAAAGTGATAAACCACAAGCTTTCCCCCATCCGGCTCTAACACCATCCTTCCTTCATGGTCGTGAGGCCATTGCCTTCTTGCTGATCTTCCCCAGCTGTTTCTCCTGTGCCCTTGACCACTGATGCTGGCTGCTGTAGTGCATGCCCAGATGTTTATTTACACTTTGCTTCCTCCCATGATCGCCTCTGAGGCCCCTGTTCCCCTGCTTACTCCCACCACCACCCCCTGTGAAGCCCAACCATCTGCTGTGTGTGTGTTGACAGACCTGCTTTCACGCATGGCAGCAGTTCTTCAGGTTGATTAGTCTTCAGCTGGAAAAACCAGTGCCTCAATGAACTCATGCTAGTCCTTGGCATCTTCCCTCTGTTTGATATAAAGAAAACCTGTAGCATTAAACAAATACATTAAACACAGTCTTTTTTCATAGACCATTCTCTCTCCATCCCTGTGGTTGACCATTGCTTCAAACAGTTACTTGGTGCTGCAAGTGTTGAATACTTCAGGGTTCACTATTACAAATACTCCAAGCTCCAGAGAGCCAAGGTCTGCTGGCTGGATTTATGAGGTAAAAACAAGAAAATGCTTCAGCAAAAAATGGCAAATTGACTATGTCTTCACTCCTAACTGAAATGTAAGCATCTGGGTGGCTTTAAGCACACCAATCTTCTTGACCTGTGTGCTGGCTGTCAGCCCAGATATATCTTGGACTCAGAGGCAGCATCTAAAATATATAGGACTGTCTCTACGGCTCTCCCAAGGGCCTTCTTAAGGTCACATGCCTTCATCCACCACACAGACTAACCTCAGTAGGGTTCTCCAAGAAGTCCAAAGATCACCCATGCTGCTGTGCTGGACTGTTTAAAAACATGTACAGAAAACAGACCTCAGAAATGCCATCACAGTCAAGTCAGAGTGACTCTGTCTAGTCAGTGTCCTGAATCTGCCAACACAAATGTCCTCCTAAACCCTCCCTGAGGTGTTCATCAGACCACAGGCTAAGCCTGTATCTTTCCACACCCGTCTTGTATGGACCACTAGGTGGAATGGATTCATCACTCATGGAGGTCAAGATGGGAAGATGATATCTTTGGATCAAGAAAATGTCCATCACATTCCCATAGTTACAAGCCTTCTTACATTCCTATTCCTAAGGACAGGTTGCTGAGAAGATGACACCAGGCTCCTTACTGAGGCACACAGCAGAAGAATGTTAATGGTTATAAACTAAAACAATGAAGGTTATGGTTCAGTATAAGGGGGATAAAAAAGCCAAACACATCATAATGATAATGAAGGATTCTCTGGTCTAAGATATGCAGGCAGTTGGATGTATGACCACAATTGCCCCTTCCAATCCTCGTAAAATAAACAACAACTAATGATAATATTTGAGGAAGTCTTAACAAAAGGAAATTGAATCAAAGGATTTTTTTTATCTTTCTTTTTTTTTTTTTTTTTCCTTAACCCCAAATTGGTAATGAGAGAGCGGCAGCCGAGGAAGGCACATTATGTTCATTGCAAACAGAAGTTAGAAAAAATGCACTAATCAACTCTGGAGAGGAAGCCAACCACTTCAGAGGGCTTCTTCAGACAGCCACCTTCTGCAAATGATGGGGGCTGCTCTGTTTCTCATTCAGTGAATTGCAGCTTTGACACTTCAATAGATTTATGCTTGAGGTTCTTTCTAAGGCTTTCATGGCCTCTTTAGATTGCTAGTATAACTTTCTCGAGGAGGCGAATGAGGGGAGATTAATAGATTTTGGTTTTAGTGCCCCAGTTTTGCCCTCATTGAAATCAGTAACACAAGTCCTTGGTAATTTAAACAAACCATGGGCAGAACTCGAGACTTTCTAAAGAATCGAGGCTCAGTTCTTTTCAGCAAGGAATCTAAAACAACAAAACAACTTTTTTGACAGATCCAGGCATTTCCAAGGCCAAAAGCAAACAGTACTGCACCTTGAGCTTATGCTTCTAAAGCAGAATATAAGACTCAACTGCTTGATACATCAGCACACAGACCTGTACCGTATTCACTTTAAGTGTGGAGAGAGTTCATTGATCATAGCACCAAAGACTGAGGCTTATGTTCTTAAACTGAGTGAAAGCGTCAACAGAAATGGAATAATTTTTCTTGATAATTTGAGTGTCACTAACCTGGTTATTATTAGACTAAAAATCCAGTTGTTTAAGTCAGGGTCATTATTACTGGAAATGAAAGCGTGAAATTCAGAGGTCAGAAGCCTCACCAAATAGGACATTGACAGCAAAAATATGTAGAATGGTTTGATATGACCAGATGCTAGTGACATTTTTCTTGAGAAATGGGGACCTGATCCAAAAACTATTTGCTTATCTGAACTCAAGAAGATCATGTGGTTGTGCAGGGTCTGGGCACTCTTAGCTCTGCCCCCATATCCCTATGTCACCTGGACAGGATACTTAATTATTTCCTGACCTTTTAGGTCTAGTTTTAATTACAAAGTCATTAGAAGAGGGATGGATTTTATAGAGCCCTTTACCGCAGCTGGTGCAACTAGCACAATTTTGGGTTTTTCAATAGACAGCCTACATGGCACTGGGCTTGCTTGTATCAAATAGAATTCATGTTTCTCAAAAGCAGAAGATGGTCTTTGCTCACAAGCTGTTGGAACTTATTGAGAGAGCTATAGTCTAGGCTTGAAGAAAGAGGGGGATAATACCAGGCTTGCCTGTGAGAAGCAGTGGGATGACACATCAAGGTTAGAGGAT
The DNA here is from genome assembly GCA_026413425.1 of Tringa solitaria. NCBI lineage: Eukaryota > Metazoa > Chordata > Aves > Charadriiformes > Scolopacidae > Tringa > Tringa solitaria. The sequence goes on from JAOXJM010000012.1 coordinate 1,798,010, forward strand.
CTGCAGCCTGTTGCTCTGAGATGTGCTGGCTCCACTGCAGCACACTTCAAGTCCTATAGAGATGACCCAGGGGGTCCTGAGGTTGTAGGAGCCAACACAGAAACACCAGTGAAATACCCCCAAGGAAGTAAGGGGTGTTTCTCTAAAAAGGTATGATGGCCAACAGCCCAGCTGAAGTCCTTTACACCAACCTAGTGGCCTTCTATAGCAGTGTCCACATCAGTGGACAAGGGAAGAGATACAGATGTTATCTGGACTTCTGTAAGGCCTTTGACACAGTCCCCCCCAACGTCCTTCTCTCTAAATTGGAGAGATAGGGATTTGATGGGTGGACTGTTTGGTGGATGAGGAACTGGTTAAGTGGTTGCATCCACAGGGTAGTGGCCAATGTCCAGATGGACATCAGTTACAAGTAGTGTCCCTCAGGGGTCTGTGTTGGGACCAGCGATGTTCAATATCTTCAACAATGACATAGACAGTGGGATCAAGTCAGCAAATATGCAGATGACACCAAGCTCAGTGGTGTAATTGACAACCTGAGGGACAGGATGCCGTAAAAAGGGACCTGGACGAGCTTGAGTAGTGGGCCCATGTGAGCCCTACAGTTGAACAAGGCCAAATGCATGGTCACACACCTGGGTTGGGGCAACCCTCAATATCAATGCAGGCTGGAGGATGAAGAGATTGGGAGCAGCCCTGCCAAGAAGAACTTGGGTGTACTGGTGGATGAAAAGTGGGACATGAGCCAACAACACATGGTCTCAGCCCAGAAAGCCAACCATATGCTGGGCTGCGTCAAAAGAAGTACGGCCAGGAGGTTGAGGGAGGTGATTCTGCGCCTCTACTCTACTCTCATCAGACCCTGTGTGGAGTACCGCATCCAGCTCTGAAGGCCCCAACATAAGCACATGGACCTGTTGGAGTGAGTCCAGAAGAGGGCCACAAAGATGACCAGAGGGCGGGAGCACCTCTCCTGTGAGGACAGGCTGAGAGAGTTGAGGTTGTTCAGCCTGGAGAAGAGAAGGCTCCAGGGAGACCTTTTTGTGGCCTTCCAATACTTAAAAGGCGCCTACAGGAAAGATGAGGACAAACTTTTTTGCATGGCCTGTTGCAATAGGACAAGGAATAAAGGTTTTACACTGAAAGAGGGAAGATTTAGACCAGATATAAGGAAGAAATTTTTTACAATGAAGGTGTTGAAACCCTGGAACAGGTTGCCCAGAGAGATTGTAGATGCCCTATCCCTGGAAACATTCAAAGTCAGGTTGGATGGGGCTCTGAGCAACCTGATTGAGTTGAAGATGTCACTGCCCATGGTAGGGGGGTGAACTAGATGACCTTTAAAAGTCCCTTCCAACCCAAACTATTCCATTATTCTACCCATTAGAAATTCAGCGGCAATCTGTTTGCCTTTTTTTTTTTTTGTCACTTAATCTGTGTGGTCTGTCAATACTGATAATGAAGAACAATCTTTCCTTTAGTGGAAACTAAACATTAAAAGTTTGTTTCTCTTTTGGATTATATTATTTAGAGTCATTCAGATCAGTTACTTACAGGAAAGGGTGACACTGGGGTATGAAATACAGAATTATTAGAGCCAGATGAATTACAAATAAAGTAAGGTGGAATTATTTTTCAGTGTCAGGCAACTTCAGCCATTTAAAGATAACTGTGTCTGTGCATCCTAAATAAATGAATTGAAGCTATGTAATTATCATTCTCAAAAAGCTGCAGAGGCTGCTATATTTTGCAAGCTGTCAGACACAGTGCTGTAAAACTGTCGCAAGCTTCAGCTAAACCTCACCATGCAAATGAGCTCACTGTCTCTCACCAGACAGTAGGAGTTATTTTAAAAGATTAACTTGAATCCTAAAGCAGGCAGCTAACAACAGGGTATACCAGCTAATCCTGAAGGGGAGATAAAATTTCTTCTCCTGTTTATTGCAACACATTACACTGAATATTTGAGACTAAATGGTTGTCCAAGCTAAAAACGTAGCAATTACCTTCTTTTTATTTTATTTTCCCCCTTTCACCTCCCATTGGATGCTGTAAGTTGTCATTAGTTTCTCTAGGAAGGTAAGGTAGCCATTTACATCTTAGAATATTTCATAGTGTACAGTGGCACAAAAAGGATTAAGGAATAAGTGGGTATTTAATAGTTTCCAGTGCTTTCAAATCTGAGTTAAATAGCAGACAGATAGAGCTAGATTCCAAAGTCTTTGCAAATGATAAGTATTATTGCTTTATGAATAGTTTTTTTGATGTTATAAACAACTTGTGAGAATTATCTATGTTTTTTCACAGCTTTATACTGTTGTCAGGCCTTATCTTGACCAACATTTCAGCACATCAATAATGTTCTCACAGTCTATGTGATTTTCAAGTACTTGATATTTTAAGTTTTGCCAGTCTGTGATGATATATAAAAACTCAGTTTCTCGAGTGTTCTGTAGCTTTTATTTGCCATGTGTGTAAATCAAGGTGCAAATAGTAATCCACTCCAGACAGACGTGTTCCTTTGCCCAAGGCAGATTTTCAATTCCATCATATAAACACATATATATATAAAAAAAAACAAAAACAAAAACAAGAAACCAACCAAAAAAATAAACCACCAAACAAAAAAAAAAAACCACAGAAAAACCCCAACAAACAAAAGTAAAAGAAAATGTGGAGCTCAAAGCAAAACTAGAGTCTAGGGAACACACCTGAAAAATCATGCCTGAAGCCTTAAAAATCATATCTGCACCTGTAGATTCATGGCCCTCTAGTCATTTGCAATAAATATTGCAGCCCTGATTTTCTCATTGTATTGTTTTATGTTTTCTATTTAAAAAAATATTCTGGATCTGTTTGCTAGTTTATGTTATCATGGTTTCATTCATAACTACATAGACATCTTTAAAGGCAGCAGTTTGTTTAGCAAAGAGCAGACTCTGGACTTCATGAACTCTGGAAGTTGGTAGGAAATAAATGCTCAGTTTCTTGTTTGATTAGTTATAAAATTGTTCCAGTGGTGTTTTGTGTTTTGGCACTTGGTGTTTCTGTTTCAGACAATATAGACAATGACTCTGAGAGAGTAAAAATTATATTGCATATATTAAATTCAATAACTGTTTGTGTAGACTTAAGAAACAGTGCTCTAAAACCTTAAGCATAGTAAAATTTATGATATGGGCTGTACTTTCATTTGTATCAGTTTGGGAAACATTAAGTCACTAACAAGAGTGTAAATGATTAAACTGAATACCTTAAATTACTTAACTATTATGGGAAGATAAAAACATTAATTTAAATTCTAACCAGAATTCATAAAGGTGTTGATAATTCTTACAAATAGATTTTTGATTTATTCCACAGTAAAGAAGGGACAACCATATCTAGTGCTTTTAAGATTGCTGTTATTTGCAGATACATATTTTACTGTTTGATTCCAGTCTAGATACATACCAATGGTCATTTAAGAGAGGAAATCAGGGTTGAGGAAGGAGGGTAATGACGAAGGTATAGGTCCCTCTTTGAAAATTATCACACCAACTCAATTTTGACTGCATAGGAGATGCAACAAATAAACCTGACTTGTCAGCCTTGAAATGCTTTTAAAAGAAGACTCAGATTTGGATCCAGATTTTTTTTTTGGTACAAATCTTTGTTAAAGCACTGTTGAGGCTACTCATTTATCCCACAATGGACTGGACTTTGCTAGCTTTTAACCCCATAACTAGAGCCTTCTTTGTTGTATCATCCTTCAGACATCTATGCCTTAGCTGGACTGCAAATTATGTGAGATAACAATTTCTGCAAGGACCAATTCCTCCTCATGAATAAGCAAATACAAATGAAAGGAGAGAAAAAGACATGTAGGGAGAGGGTTAAGGAGGAGGATTATGACTGAAAAAAAGGGTTGAAATGAAACTGCAGTGGCCTGAAACCAAAGAGAATCGAAATTTAGCTTCATATTCCTACATTTGCCTCTGCCATCTCTTTCATGGAAGATCATGCTCTTATGTATGCTCAGCAGATTGCCTTTCACAATCCTCCCATCTCCTCTTGGCTGTTAAGTAGCACCTACAGAAAGAGAGATTATGACCCAGAAGCAGAGACAAGTCTTGAGCCTGAAGCTCCCTGACTTTTCTGGGACCAGTTCTGCCTAGGGGTGAACCACAAGCTTCAAACAGATGCTGCCACTGGCAGTGCCTGTGAGAGTAACTAGCACAGGAGGAGAGGAAAGCACAAGATCTCTACAGTAGAACTGAGGAGGAGGAGGACACAGTGTCTATAACGCACACCTCAGACAACTTCTAGTCTTCCCAGTTGGCTAGAACACATATTAGCAGCTGGAAAAGCTCTTCCAGGTTGAATGCTTTTAGTTCTCCCCACAATTTTAGCCAAGACACAGTAAGGGGTTGGTGACCATTAAAAGTGCACTCCTGACCCAAAGTAAAATACTTCTGATGGCCACATGATGGTTGTGGTCGACTCTTCACTTGATGTACTGTTTAGAAATCACTGAAGAGACTTGAATTTTGCCACTCCAAACAGCAGTGCCAGGGCTCCCAGCAGCTAAACCTCCTAAGATGTCACATCCTAGAAAAAAATCTCTTCAGTGTCCAGAATCACAGCTGACCACTCTGCAGCGCTACCTTTTCACACAATTTGCCATATGGGGAAAAAATATAGCAATGCACTGTCATTACTACCAGAGAATCAGTATAAAATAAATCCAGGAGGAAAGAGGCTAAAGCATTTGAACTGATGTGATAGCACATCTGTCATCTACTTAAATTTATTTTGCATATTTTTCTTACTGCTAAAGTTTGACGAAACTTGCTGAGTATTAAAAGGTAGGGTCATCTATTGAACCTGTTCTCCAAGTGAACCAATTACCACAACTTCTGAATTTAATTTTCTATTCTTTAAACCATTTCTCTCCTTCTTCTGTCCAACCTGATTTGCTAAATCAAAGGAATTTTGAAGGAACCATGATTCCTGAGACCCACTAAATACATGACTGAAAAGCACCACTGCGCCAAAAAATTAGTTTTGTTGCGTGAATGTTGACTGTGTAGCTAAAGTGTGTGCTGGAAATTTTTTTTAATTTCTTTTTTTACTGCTGGAGTGAGAGAAATTGCATATGTAAATTACCTTCATTTTCTGTCATCAACACAGAAATGGATTAAACGGAGTACTAAAGCTATGGTTTATATTTAAATACCTGTGGCTTTTTAATGGCTTTGCTTTACATTATTAGTTATGTTACCATTTACGAAAGGTTAACAAAGCAACTAAGAGCAGTGATAAGTGGTAAGCATGGTTTATAAATGTTATGATGGATTAATAATAGCCTGTAAGCAGATTCTGACTTCACAAATTATTTCTACCTCTCTTAAAAAATAGAGATCAGAAAAAAATTGCTCAAAAATCTTAGCATAAAGAGAGTAAAGAAGTCCTACAGTTTTTATAGAAGGCTATCTCATGTTTCACGGCTCATCACAAAGTAGAATAAAAAATATATATATTATTATGATAAATAACAAGTTGAATTTCTTATTATAGGCCAGAATATTCATATAACTTGTAGAATTGCAGTCTACAGGAAGGGTGTGGGACTTCTGGTAATATCTTGGTTTCTTGGGGAAGAGCCAGATGAAATGTTACAAAAGGTAATCTGGTTTTGCAGCATCTAAACAGAACTTTTGATCTTTGAATATGAGGATAGCAATTTAAAACAAATCTTTGAATTACTTTGATTTTAAACTCTGAAGAATTTTATTATTTATTTTTTTTGTCTAGAACATGACTGAGTTCCTTGGGCTCTAAGCAAATTTCCAAATGCTTTCCAGCTCTTTCGTCTTAGTGATTTGATATCCCAGCCTGGTGAAGGCTGGCAGAGCTACCTCAAAGAGATGAGGACGAGGACTCTTCAAAGACATTCTCTATAGCAACATCTTGGCAAGAATAAGAGTTTAACAAGGCAGAAGTAGTAGACTGTGATCTTCCAATTCTAAATCTTTCCACTACATCCCTGGCAACTTTTAAATCCATCTTTCCAAAGATTTATTATCTCTTTATCTGGGATCTTTTTTGTGTGTATAAGGCAAATGCAGTGAATATCTGAAATTTTTTATAAAAATAATATTAACAAGTACCAGTGTTCAGACACATGTCTGACTAGATAGATTTGTAAGGACTCATATTCTTTCCTAAATTAGTCAATTCAGTTTCTAAATACTAATTGTATCTATCAAAAGGAATCCAAGCAATCTTTAATAAAGTCTGATTCAGAAGCTAAACATTCTGGGGAGATGTAGAAGCAAAGGAAGGGATATAACTACTTATTCAGTGCTACCTTTAAGTCTAGCTGTTATGAATGAAACAACAGCACCAACCTCTCTCACTGGCAGCAGTTTCTGAACAGTTCTTCCAGACTGACAGCATCAGCAGGAGAGGGGGATGGAAAAATCCAAGGAAATTCAGGTGATGGGATCATGTGTACTACAAAGGTTAGAATCATTATGGATACATGATATTTGCATTCACATATACACTTTTATATTTATTAATATATTCTTATATTTTTAAAAGAAATTATTTCAGGTCAGCCTTATTTTTAAAGTACTTTACTGAAGAACAAATTTAAATGTATAGCTGCACTTTAGCAAAGCAATAAAACTCATACATATTAGGCAAAATGTTGAATCTAGCTTCCCGTTTGAAAGTAATTGAAAAAGTATTCCAAAACAATTGGGTTTCTAATGTTGCAGTTATTTATCAAATATTAAGTAGAAGGAGAAAAAGAAATTTGCTTGGTTGCCTGACAAGCAAATGCAAGTCTACCTCACAAGAAACAGGAGAGCTTGCAAAAATGACAGAGTTGAAAAAATGCTTTCTGCATCCAAATTCAAGAATTTTCTTGTACTATCCATAGGAGAGGCACAAAGAAAAGCAGAGCTCCTCACAGACGAACTGGGAGAACCAGCTGTGTTCTAGAGGTTGATGTCTTTTTCCTCATTACATAAGGAAGATATAACCTTGCTGTTGCTAGTTTCTAATTTTGCCTTTCCTTTATTTGCTCCTAGGTGATCTTGGCGCTCACCAAGATATCAAAGGTAAGATGAGGATCTCTCTCTCCAGCATAGCACAGATAACAGTCTTTGACAGGAGATGGATGAGCAGATTTTCTGGCCCAGATAGCATTTCAATATAAATATAGTTCATCTGTAACAAAGTATGACCCCAGTGCACCACTGAGGAAATACATTGACATCCTCTTTGCATCATCCTTACTTGAAAATACCAGGACCTCACAAAAATTTGACTACAAAACTGCTAAATAAGCCTTCTCAGACAACTATTCTTCTGCTAAAGAGTACTCCATTTCACCATTCAACATAGAGTAATGAATCCCTTTCCTATAAATAGAAATAATATAAATTGCTCTTTGAAGTCAGTAGAGATTACTTTGATTTCAAATTCCATCATAGTTGCTGCTTAAATACTATTCTAGTGTGATTTTATAACAGCTGGACAGATAAATTTCCTGTAATTTCTAAGTTTATCAAACTATAGTTGGGGTATAGAGGTGGTGGAAACTCAGTGTCATTAAATAAAAAACACAGATAGGAATTCCTCTGTAGTACTAAGAATTTCACTTTTCAGTGTTAGTCAGAAATACCTTTTATTTTATTTTTTCACCTGTTTTCTCATCAAGTTTAAATTAAGACATACTTTTATTCTTTAAAAAGTAGTTATCAGTGATTTGGAGCTGAATTTTATATTAAATATTATATTTTTATATGTGTAGCCCTTTCTGTAAGTTCTATACTGTCACTTTTTTCCACTTCTACTCTTAAATACATTATTTACATTTAGTGTCAGTGTATTCTATCATATATTTAAATGGCGACACCTAATGCAAAACTCTCATGGTAAAAACTGTTGTTGACTTTAGAAGGCTTTAGCCTGGGATATATCATTTGAAAACAGTTTATATTCTTGGTGCCTGATTTCAAGAATGTATCTGATCCATATTCTTCTCATGAACTGAGCACTATCTGGGGTTTGGACTGTGTTCCCCCATGGCTGTCATGATCTCTCGGTTTTTTTAGGGACTCCAAATGGTGCCACATTTGTGGCTAATCAAATATTTTTACAGCAAGAGGTCTTCCACTAAAAATTTACTCCAAAAAGTTTTTCTAGACTCACATCTTATTGCCATTCTACTTTCACAGACTTGCCCAATTTTCTTTTCAGGTGTATGTTAAGACTGAGCCCACAATTTATTTTCTTCTGGTTTGGTTCTTTGATGTTGCTCAAGGGGATGGCTAGCTGTGGGTGAAAAATAAAGATCAAATTAATCTCTGCATATATGTCCGCACTGCCTATCAGCTTTTCAAGAATGAGACATTTCTTAACTGCCAGTTACTAAGAGCTGGGCCATTTTTGCAGGCTTTGATTTGGCTTTTGTGGATATCTCTAGTTTTCAGTTCACTCAGCTGTCAAGCTCTACTGTTACGTTGCAGCAGAAATATTGTTTTCCGTATGAGCTGTATTAATTGAACAAGAGACCAAACCTGTGCTTGATCAGCTTACTGAGATAAAAGGACATTTTGGCTTAGTGCAGAAAGGCAGAGGAAAATAACTAAAATTGATTACCCTGTTTATCGCTGACTCAATTTGTTGGTTCCCTTGGCAACTGGCATTGAAGTAGATGAAGTTACTAGTAGCCTGAAGGAGATCAACAACACATAAGATTTCTATTTCTATCAGAGACATTAAGCATCTTTTGATTGTCAGAAGTATGGAGAGAAAAGTGCAACCTTAGTGGAGGAGTTAGATTAATATCACTTCAAATGTAGCTAGCACTGACCTAATTATTTTTTAAAATATTTGAATCATATGCTTGCAAGAAAATGCGAAAATATTTTGTTGTATTACTATACACTTTATTGTTTTGCTGTTTGATCCGGATAGAAAGCAAAGCAAAGCTTTCTCAGTGTTTTGTGTGAAAAACCTTTAGGAAAAAGCCTTCTCTAGAGTTTCAGTGAAATGTGATAGTCTTTATTTTTTTGTATTACTTCTACTCTCTTAGGTATTTGATATAAAGTTGGTGCATTTGAGTTGTGGTGTGATTTAATCTTTGTTGTGGAAAGTGCTTGGAAAACCTATGAAACTCAGAAATGGTGATTTACAAGAATAGGAACCTTTTCATCGACTATGTAGTCCACAAAGCCGTTGGACAGGAGGAAACACTGGATGTGGTGGCTACAGATTTCCAGCAAAAATGTTGATTTTCTGCAGTCTTGCTCACCTGTTCAGATGAAGCGATCTCTCTTCAATGCATTTTTGGTTTTGAATGGTTTCTCCTAAGCCTACAGAAAGAATGGCTGGGAGATTATATTGTTTTTTCTGCTTACAGGATGTTGTTCAAGAGCTGTTCTACAACATTTCCTCAGAAATATATGTTCTCATGTGCTGTGTGTGCTTTACTGCTGGAGATTTTCTCTTCTGCCTCAATCAGACAGCTATTTTGTATCCTTTTTTGTTCCTGATCAAACTGATCCATAAGGATCTGAGAGCTGGGATGTGAAGCTTTTTGCATCAGTATTCACAATTCTCCTTTCTTCCTTGAAGGGAGCTTTTATGAAAAAGCAAATGATGTGAAGCCTTTCAGGCCTGTTTTCAGACCCTTTTGGACAATTGGAGCATGAAAAGTGAAGAACTGGGGAGCCAGACCCTGGATCTCTGTGGCTGTGTCTGTACTTTGGGATCTGGGAAACCTTCCCAGTTTCCAGACTGGGACACTTGCCCTGCGTATGTTGACTCCCTGTAGGACAAAATCTGTCTGTGCAGTTTTCCATCCACACGCACACATACGTACACTCTGTTTCTGAGAAGAAAATCTGGGCACGTAGGCCAGCAGGGAGACCTAGCATGTTCCCACAGTATACCTCATCTGGATTGTCTGGGGTTGCCAAAGAGCCCGCTTAGGTTGCAACCTACAGATATTTGCAATTACTTTTTTTTGTTGTTGTTTTCTCTGAATTTTACATGAAGATCTGTCTCTTCATTGGGATACTAAGAGCCATAGCTCATATATACATGTGTAAAAAAAACTTCAAACATTTTATGGAGCAGGGAATAATTATATCTGAGAGGTTTCTGAATGGCTCTGTTTCAGAAAATTTTAGAGCATTTCCAGTTAATATAGGTCAAGAGAACAGGATTCTTACACTCTGAATGGAAAGCATTCAGTTGCCCATAAGAAACATATGCACTGCTGGCAGTAATATAGCAAACTGTAGTCATCTTTGGCAGACTCAGATTTTTCTTGTTGTGTAGAAATATTTTCTCTCCTATTCTGTTTTCCTCTGCTGTTGAATATGGGTCTAAGAGTTTGTAGACCTCAAAGTGGACTTTCCTGCCTATGGATTTTAAATCTGCTACCTAAGGAGCTGCCTCTAACTAATAAAACTTGAGTAAAATAAAAAAATCAAAGATTAATTCCAGTTTTCTCTTTTGGTGCTTGTTTTTTGATGTTTAAATGAATACATTGCCTTGAAGATTTTCTCTACATTCAGTACTGAGTACTTACATATTAACAGCTGCACACAGAGTAACCTTTTAAAATAGGGTTTTATTTAATTAAGCCATACGCTAGCAACAAATCCTAACCCACTCAATTGTAAATTGTCACAGTTGTGCAGTGTGCTTTCTCCTGCTGAAATCTGATTTGCTTGGGTTTCTGCCATAGGGTATATATCTGAAACAAACCAAATTCTCAGGCTTAATGAGGAAGAAACTAAAAGACCCTGAAAGGCTATTTTGTTTGCTAGTTTGAGCTCACCAGAGAGATCAGCAACATCAAGAGTTCTGTTCTCAGGCAGAGCTTGTACAGAAAGCAGTTGCAGGGTGGCTTCAAAGTGTGCTGAGACACAGGCACTGAAACTGTCCCTCCTGGGAGCAATGTCCTGCCAGACTGTGCAAAAGATCAAAATGGGGAGGGCCTTCTTGGGATATGAGGTCTGCCTACCTGTTTTTCTTCTAAGCTTTCTTCTGTGGGTGTACAGAAATAAAGAAAACAGAACATAGAAAGGAAGTAATGTACTTTGTTAGGTCACTTTTCTCTGTTTTAAGAATCCTTTTTATTCCCTCCGTTGCTGATTAAAACAAACCAAGCAGTGGCATGGATGAAATTTACACAGCCACGGCACTGCTAATTGAAATTTCTGCCAATGCCATCAAAAAAGGCAACAGTGGAAGATTCAGACCATAAAGACAATAACAGATTTGTGACAATAAATTGAAATATGGTGAGGAAGTAATGCTGCTACCTTCTTGAATGTCATGAAAAAAAACCCTGCCCACTTCCCTGGGGACAAGATTTCTCCTTCATTTCTGGAATGCCAATTTTAAAGTTATTTTTCCCTTGCCCTCATCTGACAAGGAAATCTTATCACCAGCACTTTCCCCCAGTGTTCCATGCTGCATAGAGGATATTGGCTTCCCAGCGACTGCTCTTTCCAGACCAGGAAGATAAAAAAGATTTGCATTCATGGATTCATAGTTTTTATTTAGCTTGATCCAAAGCATGATGAAGTCAAAGAATCATTCTTCATCTATTTGAATAAGATACTTTCTTCTATCTGAGAATAAGTTACACATGAAAGGGATCTGCTGAGCAAGAAATATCTATTCTTTTTAGTGAAGCAAGATTTGGGGAATGTAAATTCAGTTGTTTGCCTGAAACGATAACTGTTTGATCCTCTAGTTTATAGGTCTAAGGTCGAACTAGTATTGCAACAGACAATTTAGAAATTTAGCTTGATATGTGTATTAATATTACAATATATGTTGAACAGCATTCAAGGAGCTTCCTGGGATGTATCACATCACTAACACACCAGCTCCAGGATGATGACCTTGTGCAGCCCCTGAATTTCAGTTCCTCGGCACTTAAATAACACATTTCTTCCTCTACCCTTTTTTCATTAGTTCATTTGTAGAAATTATTTCATTACTTATAGTATACTTATACATTATATACTTATATATTATATTTTATACTATATATCTATAGTATTTATATAGTATATTGTATATCATATAAGTATATAGTATATGCATATATACTTATAATACTTACATGTTATTTCATTACTTATATTACTTATATATACTATTCAGTAGTTCTACTGATTATTTGTTCTTTCCATGGTCTCTATCTGGATTGCTTAATGCAGATCTGTTTTATGAGAATTTTGTTTGAAATATCTTTTATGGTTTGTTGGGGTTTTTTTCCAAATTTGTATAATTTGACCTCACTTGAAAAGAAGATCCTGACATCTTTCTAGCTTGTTCCCTAGGACAAAGTTTAGTTAAGAGATTTCTGTGAAGCATGCTTCTATTATTTCTAGGATTTTACTGCATAAGCCTTTCAAAGACAGGGAAATAATAATATACTTCTCAATATCATGGTTTAAACTGTGACTAAGTGGAAATTTGCTATTACTGCTGAGTTATAATAAAGTAGTTTCCTTGGATTTAAAAGCTGAGTTGCTGAACTATCATGGTATCAAGATAGAATAATCATCTTTCTTTCCCTGTTTCTTCTCTTAACTTTTCACAATGTGACCTCTGCTTCAGAACACATTTACAAATGGAGAGTAATACATTAAGAGAACTATGTGTTTTGCTTCACAGACAACCTGCTTTGCAGTGGACACAGCTTTGTGACATGCTTCTGTCTGTTCAGTGATGAGATAAGAAACAGAGGGTTTTTTCTCTGTTGCAAAATAGCTAGTCAATGGTTATCACTAGCACAGATAAACCACTCATTAGTGATTAGAAAACCTTAAGTATCATTCACTGTGTGGATATTAACAACGCTCACCTCACCTATAGTTTATGAGCAAACTATTAAAAAGGGCCCTTTTTTTTTAAGTCTGGAGTTACATTGCATGAGAAAAATACAATTTTATGCAGTTCAATAGTAATTTTTCGGATGGAAAGGATACAAACACCCATGCAGCTGGGCAAGGCATGCTGATGAAATCCAGTGTTCTCTGCTTCTCTCTCAGGGCTTGTGCAATACCATACGTATACAGTTCAGTGCAGACAAATGGATGCCCACTCTCTTCACAGTCTGAACTAACAAGTAAGGTTTAACAGTTAAATAGAATAACTGCTTTATGCTCTATTGTGCCAAATACTGGAAGAGGAAAGCTGACTTTTCATCTGATAAGGCCATAGCAATGTGCTAAGCTCAAGGTATGTGTACTCAGGAGACTGCTGGTGCAACAGTAGATCAAGGAGTTTGTGCTAAATCAACTTAGCTAAAATGTATTCCAAACCTTAGCCAAAAACAGTTCTGGAAGGATTATATTTACTGCTAACAGGATGCTTATTTGAAGGCATTACTGGTAAAAGGAGAGATGTAAACTGAGATTAGAGATATCATTGAAAAAATTCCTTTGTGAAAATTAAAAAAAAATAGATTTTTCTGGATTTTATCATTGTTTTGGGCTATTTATCCAGGTCATGCTGTGGAAAAACTAAGACATCTTGAACTTTATAAAGATTTATGGATTTGCTGGATAGCAGCATATGTGCTGCAAGAATCTTGGCAAAATGCTTGCTCTCATGAGACAACTCACTTTTCAGATAAATAAATATTTGCTCTTAAAGGCAACAGGTTCCCTAGACTTCAGTGTCAGGACCCTTTTGTAAAGTAGTGTGTCATATAAAGGGGTCATTTAATAATAAAGCTGAGTTTTGGTGACTGATAATTCTTTTTTGCCAGTAGCAAATACACTTGAACAGCTTGATATTTACAATCCCAGTTTTAGAGCATGTCTTTCAAAATAAATGCTGTAGACTTGTAGTACAAGTTTAAAGAAGGAGCATAAGAAGTAGCTACTAGCAATATCTAACTGTATTTCGTGCAGGCTAGCCGGGGGAATGAGAAGATGGCAAGAATATTTCTTTACAAAATAGGTAGGAAACCTTTTGGTTCAGGCAGGAAACCATTAGGTTGCTTTTGCTGAGGTATCAGTGAGAAAATAGTGTCCCTATTTAATTGCCCGTTTTCAAGCCAGCAGGAGCCTGTTGTGTTCACTGACTGCTCTACATGGTTCTCATTCCTTTGCAAATAAAGAGGTATGTCAAGTAATATGAAAGTTTTTGTAACAATCAGTTCATAGCATTTCTATAAATAAATTGCTATTTTTCTTGGGTTGTCTGCTCCCTCAGTCTGTCGGAAATCTTCAGTTATTCATTGGAGAACAAAAGAAATAGCAGTTATGAGACAAAAACATGGCCTAAACTATACATGAATAAATCAAAAACCATATGACAAGATGAAAGAAATGGCATTTAAATTAAAAGGATATACCAGTGAACATCAAAAGACTATGCAGGGAGAGGATAAAAGCAGGCTGGAAATTACAACTGGCTAGAATGGAAAAAGTCTTTACAATATTCAGGTTAATTGGAACAAAAAGCTTGAACTTTTTCATGAAAGCTTTGTAAGTTTGTGTGTTGAGATACGATATGATAACAGGGGTACCAGATTTAGAAATTAAATCTTATGATCCAAGGTGCTGCTGCTAATGGTGTTTACATTTTCTAAAGCAAATCAATTATTGATGCAATTTGTCACTTTCATCAGCTCTCCAAAAGCCTTTCAGTGAAGATATGCAGGGCCTTAGCTTAAGTCAGAAATCTGCAGAAAGCAAAACTGAACCTGCTCTAGTTAATTATACTGTTCTTTCAATCCTGATGTATATCAGGAGGAAAAAGGGAAATGGTCAATTTGTTCTTCATCTTTCCAGCTCTCATTTCATCTTTCCCAATTATAATTCTGGTTGTTTCTTGCAGTTATGTTGCTACGATGGAATACTGCCACAAAGTTGCTGATGAAATAGCCTGGTTTAGTAATTCTGAATAATATTTATTGTATTCTAGCAGTCAACTGCATCAAGACTACAAAATACAGAAAGCTGTACTGACATTTTTTTAGATATTGTGTGGCTGCTATATCCCTATTTAGTCCCTTATTTTTGTGAGAGTATGGTCTTTGAAGTGTTTTGAAAAAAAAATTAAAAAAATTGGAAGTTAAATGTTTCAGTAGGATATAATACAAGTGTCTTATGTAGTGTCTTGTAGAACAGGTGGAAAGGGAACCCACATATTGAATTTACAGTGTAACTCTAATGAGATCTTTAAAAAATATTTGAACTAGAAAAATCAATATTTGTTCTATGAAATATTTATTTCATTCCAGGAACAGGGAATGTGCCATGTCAGGTTAACCATTCTTAGACATCAGGTTACCTATCTTAGTAAATCTTGCAGGGTGAGACTTTACACATGCTGGCGTTCTGCAGTCCTGTGAATGCTTCCACACACTCTTTCTTCCACACCAGGAGTAAATGTTTTGATTTCATCAGGATATTTTTTTGTACATAAAAACAACCATTTGTACATCAAATGAATAAATCACAGGATCTCCATGGTTGGAAGGGACCTCTGAGATCAAGTCCAACCACATAAAAAAAAAAAAAAAACCAAACACAAAAAAGCACTCACCAACCAAACCCCACACCAAAACCAACACCACACACAACACCCCACCACATCA
>JAOXJM010000012.1:1813752-1825391 GCA_026413425.1 Tringa solitaria
GATTTGATGGGTGGACTGTTTGGTGGATGAGGAATTGGTTGGATGGTCACATCCAGAGGGTAGTTAACATTGACCTTGTTTTGCAGTCCCCTGTTTTCAAAAATGAGTTAGATGCCCCAATACCTAAAAATAAGTAGATAAATCATAAAATCACTAGCTACAATAGCATCCTTTTTATTTAACTTTTGATTTTAGAGCCTTTAGGAAATCACACTTTCAAGCATTTCTTTATAAGGAACAAGGAAGAAATGCAATCTTTGAAAAAAAATATCGGTCTGAGAGTCTCACACAATCATGAGATTCCTGTAGCCGGGAGTTCTAGAAATAAAACACTAAATATTGGAGACTGTACCAGAAGAACCACAAGAGTCACCACAACCACTGGACTCACACTGGCATGCCTGTTGTGATAACAGAATATTTTACAACTCCTAATCAGTGGAATAAACAAAACAAAACAAATCAAAAAAGCTTTGTTCTTCTGGGAAGTTCTGGTTCACCAAAAGGTAGCACTTTAGTTAACCTCTTTGATTTAAAAAGCACGCTTATTTCCCTTGTATTCCTATGAAAATTCCTTTTACTTTCAACCCAAGGAGCAAGATATCATTTGCACATAACCTTTGCATTGTAATTTACAGCAAAGACCTTGGTTGACTGCCAATCTAATAATCTCAAACCCTGCAGAATGAAATGAAGACATTAATATTATTTTTATTAAGCTGGTAATAAGGCAGACTGAAGCAGAGTTTAAAGCAAATGCAGGTGGAGGAGATTTTATGCCAAAGTGTTAAGTACATTGCTTGAGCATGGCCAATCCCAACTCCAGGCAAGACACTTGGGAGGTTCAAGCAAAATTCCTTCCTTTTAGGTGTTAGTCTTGAGATATACACAGCCCTTCCTTTTTCACTGCAGTCAGTGGCATCAGGTCCAGCTGCACCTTAAAAAGAATAGTTTTTGTGAATCTTTTTACCTACAAGCTCCCTCCATGCTCTATGCTGTTTCTGGGGAAACTCCCTGAATTTTAATGCCTTTGACTTCATGATGCTCATCAGGAAAAAGCCAACATAGAAATGCCAGATCTAACAAATTTGTACGTGCCTGTGAGGTGACCCTCGTGATTAGGCTTCAGGTTTTGAGACAGCCTAGGTATCTCATCTATGTTTCACCTGACTTCCCAGAGCTGCAGTGCTTGCTTGGTCTTGTGTTATATCTGTCATTTCTTTGCAGATGTCTTTAATGCACAGTGGCAACTCAAAGGTTACCAGATTATTTCTCTGGACACTTGAATTCCAGTTCTGCTTTGTTGTCTGAGCATGAATTGGTATGGAACTTCTCTTACCTAATGCTATGTGTCTGGATTCAGACCAAGACAGCTTGATTTACATGTCCAGGTGTAGGAGGTTTTAGATCAGAGCTTGTAGATAATGGAGAGCAGTCCAGCACATGAACACGGCTATTGTCATTTGAGACAACAAGTAGAATTCTCTCCTGGATCCCATCAAGTGCTCCAGACCTATGTGGATGTCTGGGATATCCCTACAGGACCTCCAATGGCACCCTACAGCACTCCAGTGGTACCTGCTTTTTGTGCAAATGAATCCTGACATTACCTCTCCTCCATGTGGTGAGAGGATTCATCTCACCTTAAAGCTGATACCCATACTTGGGTGACTGAGTTCTTCTCCTGTGATTTCTGAGACACTTAGATAGTTACACAAGAGGATGTGACACAGGACATATAGGAAATGCATGCCTCTTATGAAGCAGCACCTGGAAACCAGGTAGGACACCCTGCTCTGCCTGAAAGGGTACCCACTGATTATAACATGAGCTCAAACACCCAGAGAACAGAAACAGGCACATACATGTGCCTGAATAGAGTTCTGAGACCCATTTCTAAAACTACTGGTGAAGAATGCCTCACATCATGTGTCTAAATCCTTTATGTATCAAAACAAAGGGTAGGATTCATTGCAGATGTCTCCACCTGGATCAGTGACCCATATTCCTTCCTGTAGTCAGTGCAGATATACCTGCTATAGGCAACTGAGTCTACAGCATGATTCATCTCATTCTAGCGTAAACTAAAACTCATGAGACCAGTTCCTCAAAAGTGTCCCCATTTCTTCTAATTCAACATGGAGACCCACACTGTCAAATTCAGCTGAAGAGGCCTTCATTGCATAAAGCTATTGAGGGAATTTGGTCTAGAGATAACAAGGTCTAGATTTCTATAGGAAAATTAGGAAGTCCAATTCTGACATTTTTAGGCTGTAGGTTCCATTTAGAAAATGCAGACCACATCCTCAGTAGAAACAACATTTCACAAATGTCATAAAAAACAGACCCACTTTTCATATCTGTAGCTCTGTCACCATCCCCACTTAACAGAAAAGGTGGGAACACACAAGCTTTTACCTTCTTTTGGACTTTAAATCAAAGATCTAATCTGAAATGAGATGCCTCCTGGGGTTAGCACAGCATTTCAGCTGCTGTGAACTGTGGTCCACATAAGACTGAAACGTCAGCAGCACGTGCAGACACTCGAATACGGAAGGACCATCAGCTTCTCAACATGTGGGTAAAACAGAAGCAGTTTTCAGCCTATCTGTAGAGAAAGTCTTCAGCTCACATCTCTGAAGCAGCAGCAGCAATGTTCAAACTGGTCATATGAGTCAGTTTAAAGGCTTTCTGATCTGTTAAGTGGCAAGTGAAACCATAGGCAACATGCACTTCTGTTCTGTCATGGGTAATTAATATATTTTTCACGGTATTGATATAACCCCTCTCTGTCTCCAAGAAGAGCCCATAACCCTTGATTCATTTTTCAGTGCCCTCCTTCTGTTTTGGGGAGCACAATGAGTTAGGATGTGGTTCCCTGAGCTGTCCCACAGAGCCCTTTGGTGTACTTGCTTAGAAAATCAAATGTTCCCCTATCTGGGCATGCCCTGACATGCTGACACCTCCTTTTGGGTTATCTGCAGGTCATGGGAACCATAACGTATATTTAAAACCCAGCAGATTTGCTGAAAAGCTCAGGGTAAGGATTTAGCCAAGGGAAATTGTCACGGTCCCCTAATCTCCACTTACAATGTTGATTTGAGCTACTATTTCCACTGCCCCAGAAGTGCAATTGTCAGTGTGGTACCAGGTCATGGTATTTATATCGCATGCCACACACTTCATGTGTCATGGAAACAGGCTACAACATCTACTCACCAACCCTTCTTGCTTTTTTTTTTAATTTCTTTGCTTCTCTCCCCTCCTTCTCCTTCTGGTTTCCCTTGACTCCTTTTAGCTCAGAACGTTTTTAAATAGAAACACCCTCAGCACAGCACATTGCCTTGCTGTGATAAACTGTTTCAGAGGTCAGAGAAGGAGCTTGCCAAATCACTGGCCATTTTTTACAGGGAATGTGTCAGGCCAAAGCCGGATGTCTATGTCTGTGAGCAGACTGACCACACTTAATTCGAAAAATTCATTCTAGAAAGAAGAGAGAGGTGGGGAGAGTCTCTTTATCAGTGAGTGGAGCAACAGGATGAGGGGTAATGCTTTTAATCTGAAAGAGGGGAGATTTAGATTAGGTATTAGGAAGATATTCTTTACTGTGAGGGTGGTGAGACATTGGAACAGGTTGCCCAGAGAAGTTGTGGCTGCCCTATCCCTGGAAGCTTTCAAGGCCAGGTTGGATGGGGCTTTGAACAACCTGATCTAGTAAGAGGTGTCCCTGCCCATGGCAGGGGGTTGGAATGAGATGATCATTAATGTCCCTTCCATTCCAAACCATTCTATGATTCTATAGGAAACATCACCATTGGGCAGGGACAAGTTTCAAGTCACAGAAGGCTGTGGTCTCTCAGGCTGAGGGAGTACATACCCCTGGCTACTTCTGTTAGCTCAATACAACCAAAGGTGCACTGTGCTTGGTGGAAAAGAGGAGCTATGCCCTGAGCTACAAAGCAAGAAGTGAAGAACCAGGAGATTCACCCAGACAGGCAATGAGATTTTCCTAAAACCTAACTTTTTTAAAAAAAAAAAAAGATTTGGAACCACTTTAGCACACTCTTTGGTCAATTAAGTATTGAATGCAGTAGGAATAACAGAGGGGATAAAAAGCTGATTGCAAATCATCATCTCCAGGTTAACATAGGATAAAACATAGGGAGGGGGAGTTTTTCTTTGTAGTCTCCCTATCCCATTTACAGTGAACTTAGCTGAATCAAAATAAAAATTTTAAAACAGTAATAATTAAAAAGCAAATCAAGAAAGTTACAAAAATTTCAAACATTTCAAAAATTGCTGCAGAAAATTTTGAAACCTAGGTGGGTAAACAGTAACGGAATAATTAATAGTACTATGCTGCAAGCATTTAATTAGGTAACTACACTCCCTTGTTTCTTGCTATAAAGATTCCTCCAGGTGCCATAATAGAAAATGATGGCATAATTTCCCATAGATATTTCCCAGAGGTGCTAGTTGCCTACTGAGACCTAAAATGGTCCCAGAGGCATAGAATTGGTCCCCAACAGGGATATGAAAGGTGGCATGGTAGCTCACCCCTTCTCACACCAGGTGAACTGGCCAGCAACTAAAACATCATGCTTTGTATTCAGATAATGAAGTTTTAAAAAAAATCTTTTGTCCCACTAAACATTTAGTTTGGCAAAGTTTGAAAATATTTAGTCTTTTTTTTTACCTCACAAGAAATTAGCAAGCTGCCTGTAATTGAAGGGAAGGGTGGAAGACTGCTCCTGAAAATGAAGTTGACAAGAATGTGCATCAAACCAATGTAACCATTGCGTACATATGTACAAGCAAAGAAGAAGGAGGAGGAGAAGCAGCCATGAGTAATAAAAGTAAGGACAAAATCATAAAGAAACTGTAAGGTGTTCTCACTTAAAGAATTTTGGCATCTCTGGGTTTGTATAGACTTTGTAATTATATATGTATGTAGGAAAAACAAATATGGATGCTTTTTTAAACATCAGCTCTCTGAGCCTGTTTGAGCCAGAATTTTAGCTCAATACCTTACAAAAATGACAAATATCTAAGAAAAAAAAATCTTGAATTTCTCACTGTCGAGTAATTAAAATTTGCCCATTCTCACAATGGTTGTCTAAAAATTAGCTGTTAGCTGCAATTTTCTAATGCACTGTGAGCTAGGTAGGAAATGAAATGACCAAGCTTCTAGTCTTGTTTTTGCCATTGTCTTTTCCTGACAGCTGGGGAAGTTATATCAGTGCCATCTTCTTATTTCTTGCAGTCACACACACACATGCATGTGTGTAGATGTATGTCTGATTTTTCTTTCGCCTATTTTTTAATGGATTTCTTAGCTAAAACTTTTCATGCCCCTGCTGGATGTTTTACTTATTTTTAAGACTATACTCTTTCTGGTGCCCAGTCTGTTTTGTTAACCTCCCTCTAAGGATACTTCTTAGAAAGAATGGTTATTTGTCCTGTGGTCGTACCCTGGCTTGGGACCTACTTCCTTCAAGGAGATTGAAATACTAGGACCTTTTGCCAGGCAGAAAATACATACAGGGGACAGATAAAATTTTATGTAGTAAAAAATAAATAAACTTTCTGCCTAAGGAAGAGTTCTGACACATTCATGTTCTCACTGGGTTTTTGCTAGAGAAGGCAGTGAGAATGTGTGTGTGTTCCTGTATGCTCCAGGAAAGTTTGGTTATCAATGATATCAATGAATATTTAGGTATTTATTGTCACTGTCTTTTCATTTGGTTTCTTCCTCTCTTTTCTACTCAATTCTCTTTTCCAACAGGAGAAAAAAAAGGAGCAAGCCATAAGAATAAAAACTCCTCTTGTCTCCTGGTTTCATTCCCTTTTTTTGTTGTTCCTTTCATTTTGGAAGCATCACAGTCAGGACTTGGAGAAAATCAAAGCACTCTGTTTTTGTTGATTTTCACGCAACGGTGCAAAGAAGACTGGAATGGTCTGAAGTGGAGGGAGGAAGAGAGGGATGGCAGGGGAAGTCATGGTGCTGTATAACTCTGCCCTGAGCTGTGAGGTGGCATGGGAAGTATGAAAAAAACCTGCAAGGTATTAAAAACAGGGAATGAGAAAAGAAGGAAGGGCTCTGGAAAGGCAAGAAGGAGAATTTTCAGCTGGAAAAACCTCTGATCTTATTCCATGGATATGAGTTCTAGCTGGAGGCATCATATCTGAATGTCTTTTTTTTTCTTTCCTATGTGGTACTCTTTTTACTTTGAAGTGAATCCCCCACAATACTTGCTCAGTAGGGTGAATACCATTGGAAATAGTGAGGTAACAATCAGATCTGCAAAGAGAGGGAAAAAAACAACAAAAAAGACAAAATACTAAGAGAAAACGTCCAAGATATGTTTGGATTCACTTAGTTTATCTTCTTTCTCTTTCTTCTTCTGTGTTTTCCTTCTTTATGCCTATTAGTTGTGATTGTTTATATTCCAGACTTTGCATGATGTTACCATGCTTTATAAGCTTTCTTTGTTGTATTTTCTGAAGCACCTGATTTCAAAGTGAAATAATTAAATTCCTTACATGTTTGACTGTGGGCTAGATTTGATATACCATGATTCAGAAAGCATTCTCTCCTCCTCCCAGTAGATAGAGATAGTAGGCTTCTACTGGTGCATTTTAAACCAGTTTCTGTGTTGTCCCAGTAAGTATAAAGACCCTTTGCAAGCCCTGAGGACAAGTAAGTTGAAATTAAATACCTCAGAGCTTGAATTGAGGTTGCATGTCATGAATGGATCAGTTTGTCCCCAGAATTCTCATTATGGTTTTCCTTCTCTTTAGATAATACCAGTTCCTTGAACATCAACTGTCAAGCTATGCAGTTTTGTGCTGTGGTCCTTGATGGCTAAGAGATAGAAAATTAAACATAAGAAGAGATGCAAATATAAACAGACTATGGTCCCCAGAAGAATACCAGAAGCACATCTGGATTTACCATAAGCAGCTTGCAGTCATGTATTTAATGATAGTCAAAGAGCAAGGAAGTGTGAGAAATGGTCTCACTCTCCTGAAATTTGAAAAAATAAGAAAACGAGGAGAACATAAGTAAAAATTCTCCAGTTTGAGAGTGGTTTTCTTTGACCCTAACTGGGGAGAACCTAAATTTGCAACTCACTGGGTGCAGGTCTTGTACTAAAGCTGCCGTGAAGCTGTAGCCAGCTCTGCAGTGTCAGAGGCAATGTTGGGTTTGGATATCGTGGATAACATCCAAGCAAACTGGACATGATTTAATTGTCCAGAGTCAGATAGGGTGTCCTGCCACTGATGTCCTTATGATCCTGGGAGGGTCTATCAGTTCAGGAAAAGCCTCGTGGAAGGCACCGTATGTCCAGAGAAGTCTTGTCTGTAGTTTTCCTGCACCTTTGAAATTTGTCAGGCAAATCCAGTGCAAATTCTTGTGCAGCAGTACCCAGGGCCAGATCAGGGAGCCAATCTGGGTCAACACTATTATTTTTTGGGGGGTTAGTTTCAGCCTCTTCTTTCATTCCACCTCAGAGATACATAAATGTTTGGGCTGGCAAAAGGGAGCGGGAGCAGCTGTTGGTGGAGGGAGACAGAATCGCTTCTTTCTGCAGTTAAATGCCAACTTGCAGTGGGTTACAGAGCATGTAAAGCTATCTTCTGCATGAAAAAGCCTTGCCAAAGCTGAGCTGGCCTGCTTAGGGCCAGTCAGGTGTCTTTGTAGCCAGGGTACGGCTTATTCACAAAAAATGTGGAGGCTTGAGTGTATACTTAAAACCTTTCTCCAAACATCCGGCATTAGAAAAGTATGTATGAGTCCTGCCCACAGCCATTCAGCAAACCATATTTTCCACAAATGCATTTGATCGCAAATATGAGAAACGTATGGGGATCTGATGCTTCTATTTTCCTGGTGGTGGGGGGGAAAGCACAGAACGCATATATCAAATAATCAGAATAATTACAAAATAAATACAAAACAGGCAGTTGGCAAGCACAGTCATTCAAGAGATATTTCCAACTAATACCGTCCAGGACCACTGGCTTAATGTTGTGTATTAAAAAGAAGCAAAAAAGAAAAAAGCACAAGCACTCATGTGACCTACTGTGGTTGTCTTGCTGAAGAGAATGGCTTCACATTTGCTTTGAATTATTCTGTGCATGGTCTGAAAGGTCGTTTCTTTTTTTTTTTTTTCTCCTTTCCTCTTTTTTTTTGCATTGTTATTCTATGTGTTTCATATTGTTTTATGTTTCTGTCTCAGAGCGCTTAATGCTCCTCTGTATCCTCCAGTCCTATTACAGCATTACAGTAATGGGCTGCTGAATGTAGCTCTTTTTATTCAATTTATAGCTAGTCAACAAATGTTTCTCTCCCCACCACTTATGATAAAGCAGCATGTTCTGTAGCTGAGAATAATGGATGAAATCCAGTGTTATATGCCTCACAGCTGAAGGGGGCACACCCTGTCTGCAGAGACTTTTACTCCTCAAGAGCTCTCACATCTTCTCATTTGAATTTCATCTAAGCAGCAGTTAATAAAATGCAGTAACTTTTTTTATAGGCTTTATATACATTAATAAAATTCCAATATTATACAGCCTGAACAGCTGCTTGCAGACTTTCACATAAAGATGCCATTAGCTGCAGTGTGCTGAATTTCAGACCCACGTCTCTTTACTTGATTCCCTTAACTAAGGGAATGTTCCCATTACTCTCTAGATGTTAAAGATCATGAGATTTGGGTACTTCATGGGATTGGCTTAGTTTCTACCACTCAGGGCAGATTGAGGCATAAATCCCAGTTCTTGAGCTTTCCAGTCCCTTTCTCTGGTCACCGGGCCATGTGGTTTCCTTCTTAATTCCTTCTCAATTCAAAGTGCTTAAGATCGTAAGGATGGGAATAACTGTCCTCATCTCAGTAAACTGTATTAGGTGGGATTCAGCTCCAGATGCAGAAGTCTACATGGGGCTGTCTACCTATGTGCTGGAAGCTCTATTCAACTGCTCAAAGATAATTACCTAGTGATATTTTAGATGCCAGATCCAGAAAGGGCATGGACCTCTCACAGGACCTTATGTCTTATGTAGCAGCTCCTTATAGACATCCAAATGTCACAAAGCACCTAAGTTTAAGAAGGAAATCCTGATTTCCTTCTTAAAATCCTGATTTTAGTGATATCAGCAAACTTGAGGATTGTAGGATCCAGACAATTCATTTTGACTAATTACTGTGTTGAATCAAGATGTCCTTTCACCATGAAAAACTCACGTTAGAAGTCTCAGTTGCCGAAGATAGTTTTAATTAACTGGTGTCTGAAGACAAAATATTCAACTGCTTTGAGGATGTTCTCTCTGATTTGTTTCTATATTTGAATAAAGGAAATATTACTGCTGCTCAGAACTTCTGCTCTCCATCCTTCTTTAGAGTCATAAAGGTACATACTTCCATGCAGAGCTTTGGCTGGCACAGAAATTAAAACATTTTATTATGGATCTGGGGGTGCACACTATAGCCTTGCACAGGGCTTCTTCCAAAAATTTCCCCAGCTGACTCAGTTATAAATGAGTGCCTGACCCTTTGAACTGGGTACTCAAAGGTGGCCAGAAACTCCCAGAGACATTGACTAGCATTGGGACCACTTCATATGCCTTCCCCATGCTAATGCATACTGGTAGCTAGGCATGGGTGGTGGAATTTTGTCTAACTGCCTATGATGAAAGCCAAATTTCCAGTTACAGGGTGAAAACTAAAGCATGGTAGGCCATGGTGTAAGTTAAGGGAAAGAAACAAGTCATCCTACTTCCTCTACCACATCCAAGATTTCAGTAGGCCTTAGGGAGGTTAAACGTGTGCTTTTGGGGAGGGCAATTTCTGAGAAACCTGATAATCAAAGAATCATGGAAGAGCTGTTTGGAAGAGGCAATCAGAGGCCTCCCTCCTAGTCCGAACTCCCAACCTGGGAAAGACTAAAGGCAACCATAGTTCACATCAGCCATGGATTTGCCAAGTCATGGCTTGCAAACCTCCAAGGAAGTGTATGTCAGAGCTTTTCTGGGTAGCCTGTTCCAGTGCTACACCACACTGAAACTGCTGTATTCTTAATGTCCAGGCTAAACAAAGAGTCATAGAATTTTCTAGGTTGGAAGGGACCTTTCAGATCATCTAGTCCAATCATCAACTAATACTGACAAAAACGATCACTAAACCATATCTCTAAGCTCTATGTCAACCTGTCTTGTAAATCCCTCCAGAGATGGTGACAAAACCAGTTCCCTGGGCAGCCTCATCCAGTGCTTAATAACCCTTTCAGTGTAAAATTTTTCCTAATATCCAATCTAAACCTCCCCTAGTGCAACTTGAGGTTGCTCCCTCTTGCCCTATCACCTATTACCTGGGAGAAGAGACCAACCTCTCTCCTTGCTACACTCTCCTTTCAGTGAGTTGTAGAGAGCGAAAAGGTCTCCCCTCAGTCTCCTTTTCTCTAAGCTAAACAATCCCAGTTCCCTTGGCCACTGCTCATAAGACTTGTTCTCCAGACCCCTCACCAGCTTCGTCGCCATTCTTCTAATGGCTTCTTTTGGTAGTTTATACCAAAAAGGAGGACTGGCTAGAAAGGCATGGACTTTCTAATGTTCTACGTTATTATGTGGTTTGTCACAGTGGGAGTGAACTGGTGGCACTCAGATTTATTCCTGGTGTTCAACTTGGCACTCGCCATTACCCCCAGGTCCTTCTTCTCCAGGCTATTTAGCCTGTCACTTTCCAGTCTATAACCAAGGCATGGCAGTAATTCAGTTTGACATTTCCAAAATCAGAAATGTTTCTAATTGAATATGAAGCTAGACTCTGAGTTTGCATTTATTTCTATCTCTTTCTTACAACACCAGGGAGCTCAGTGTCTTTTTGGCCCTCCAGGTCCCCATGGACTTCACTGTGGAAAGTCAATACTCACAAGGAATATTTGTTGCATAAAAATGTGACCTAGGCCAGTACATCTAACTCCTGCTGAGAATCCCTCTGCATCGTTTTTGACTTGCAGCAGCATTTAAAATAATAATAATAAAAAAAGTCTTCTTCCTTCCCAAATGCCTCAGACTCTTAAGACAGAAGTCTTGCTTAAGTGTTTTTGAAAATTCATATAAACCTGAGATCAGCCCTGAAGTAATTCCAAGGCAGAGGGAAGGAAGAAATAATAGGACTTTGCTGTTCAGAAGGATGGGGGTGGGAGAAGAGGACAATTAAATGGGAATTATTTTCCTCTGTGGTTACTCACAGGGGACTGATCTGATTACGTAACCCAACTTAAATGTTGACCTTTATGTTGTCAGCGTAAAAACCAAACATATTAAACATGGCCTTGGGTTCCTGTACAAGATACAACAAATTGAGGAAGAGAGGGAGAGAGACTGAATATTCTGGGGCCAAAGGAAAGACCTGATTGATAGATGAGGCTCTGGGGACTGCGGTGTTAAGATTTCCTGTCTTTTCTGAAGACTTCAGTTTTTCTGTCTGGAAAAAAAAAACCACAACAAAAAAAAACAAAATCACCCCAAAAAGAGATGGAGATTTCTCATACATGTGTGGTTGATGCATACATGTTTCTTTTTTACCCATTTTTTTTTGTTTTGAAAGGGAAATGAGATGCTGGTTATTTTT
>JAOXJM010000012.1:1845221-1871169 GCA_026413425.1 Tringa solitaria
GGTTAGTGTTTGTTTTGGTTTTTTTTTTTTTGTTTTTTTTTAATGTAAGACTGTGGTGGGTCTCTGAGGTTCATATTTGGCTCTAAGAGATCACTCCTAGTCAGCTCTGATGGATCCAGCTATTATATCCAATGGTTACCCTTCTGCTAATTTATTTGTGGAAAAAAAAAAAAAAAGGAAAAAAGAAATGAAAAAAATAAATTAAAAACGTGGTATGGTGATTCTAAAGTCCTCCCATCCATTGAATTCATCACACACACACAGGCTGAGAATGGAATCCTTCCATCCTTCAGTATCATGAGGTCGGTTTAGTGAGCTGCATGGATGGGAAAGTTTTATAATCACATGCCCTGGACTGAAGTTATGTGGTAAAGATCAGGTTAACCTGGGTATAGCTGACTGCCAGAAAACACAGAAAATGCCTTAGAAAGCCAACCTTTCTGCTCTGCCTGAGCTTTAAAACACAGTATATGTGTGCGTGTGTCTATTTATGCAATGAGAGAGAGACACACACATACACATATATATATATACACGCCTCATTTAAATGGAGACATACATGCACACCCACTTACACCAAAATTCATTTCATTGGCGTCAAGGTAATGATATATGGGACAAATTCAGACATTCAGACATTTATTTTAATGAATAGATGAAATCTGTCACAGTATTTGCATTTAAAATGGGTCTTCTTTTTTTTTTTTTTTTTTTTTTTTTTTTACATGAGTATTTCACATTGGATAATTTGTGGACCAAAATTTGAAAGAAGGGGATACTCACACCAGCAAAACTTCGGTTCCTGTCTTAGCTGACTCAGCCGCTGAGATTTCCTGTTGTCAACAAATTTGTTGAGCTTATATTGGGATGATTCAGAGCAGGAGCCTGGTTAGGTGTTTTCAATCCTCTTTCCTCTTGTGAACTCTCTTTTTCTCCCTATGTATTATTTTAGAGAAGACTAGTCAATAAATATCTACTTAGTTTCCAAAGCATGGAAGGTGTCTGATCATACCAAAAGAGCAACCAGATCTAGTAAAGAATGGCAAACCTGATGTCATGAACAATTTCAGTATTGACAACTTATTAGCACTTTAGAGTGTTGAAAGCCAATTCCTTTTTTCTAATGAAGTTTTTCCTAATATCTTTTCTACTAAAATTCTCATGCCCATTTTTAAATATTTCCCTTTACTTAAAACCGGTATCAATTTTTTTTTTTCCCCACTGAAAACCATTTTTTTACTGCCTAGAAGGTAGATTTTAAGTAAATCACAAGATTCGATACCTTCAAAAATTATTTTGAATGGAAAGTACTTTATGGGGTTCTATTTTCCTAAAAACTCTAATATTTTTATATTAGTACAAGAAAAGAAAGCTTCATAGTGATTATATCCTTTCACTGAATTTGGCATTTTTTGAGTTAATATTATTTTTGGTAAAAGGGAAAATGTTAAATTAAAATAATCTATAAAAGCATTAGTAGTATGCTATAAAGCAGTAACTCCCCACATTAAAGAGCACAGACCACTAGTAATTCATACAGACCATTGTGGTGGTCCACAAAATAAACATTTTGGAAGCACAGCAGTAGGGGATCCTAATAGCTGTATGAAAAATGGTCCAACAGAAGTTTTCTCTGCTGTTCAAGTCCTCATCTAATGGAAAAATTAAATGAACTACTATTTTGTGGCATATACAGTATTGAGAAATCAGTTCTTGTTAAAAAAGTACCAATATTTCTGCATCTGCCTCAGAGCAAACTTCTTCATGGGACAACTGTCTGGGAACTTTCTGAGATTACTACAGCAGTTTTTCAGCGTGTTATGAGCTGCAAAATTCCTTGGGTATTTCCGAATTAACTAGTTTTAAATCAGACCGTATAGTGATGAAGAACTTGCAATGGACTTTGGTCTTCTCTTCAAAGTCTTCGAATCACCTGTGTTCACCAAACATGCCTACTTTGGTTCTGTGCTCTACATGAAGAATTTAATCCATGCATTAATCAGAAATAATTCTGAGATGAGCAGTGTCTGTCAGACTATGCAAAAACACTGAAAACCCTAAAAAATGCAACACCAAGTGATAGCAAGAAATTGAGAGAACTAATAGCCTGAAAATTCAGGAAATGTATGGAACATGGAAAGAGGCGAGCAGTTATTTATCGTTACTCACAAGGAGATGATTTGGATGGCAGATTTTAATACCTCTGCAAAAACATGAGAGTCTTTGGAGAAGATTTTAGTGACAGTAGCATATCATCTGGGATCCTGAAAGCTCGACTGAATGCTAAAGCTGAATGCTTACTGGTGAACTGAGCAAGGTCAGAGGGCCCTGAGAGCAAATGTCATGGCAGAGTTCACATTCATAGGGTGGGATTCTCCTTCTCTCAAGATCAGGTCGACATAATCCATCCTGATGACTGAGAATCTAAAGGCCTGCCAGCCTAAACATCCCACATTAGGTGATGCAAAAGTGAGGGCTTAAGTCTTGCCAGTGGACAAAAGTAGATTAACCCTTTTTGGTTTGAAGCTCTTTCAGATGTGCTCAAAAATAACTGCTGTAGGCCACTACAATCGCCCTCCTGGATCGTGACACCGTCTGTATTTCAGCTCATGGATCAGGGTGCTCCCTTGAAGACAAGGCGGGGTGTTATCAGCAAGTCAATGCAGGGACATTTATCTCTGCACTGTCACTCACTGCAGAGCTAGTTATCTCCGAATGGGCTGATACCGCTTCTTCTCACCCATAGAGAGAGGCGATAGTGGTACTATCTCTGAGGCTTTACACCCAGCTCTGGCCTCGGTTAACATCCTCTCTTTGATAGGAGAGGAGGAGGAAAGGCCATAGTGGAGCACAGGCTCTGGAGCCAGATATAGTCAGTGAGGAAGGTCTGGATGAAGGGGAAGCCGTAAGGCAAGTTCATCTGGGTAGTTCTCACAGGAAGGGTTGCTTTTTAAGTCTATGATGCATTTCACCCTCAGATGAAGATATCCACAGCCAGCAAGCTCTTTGTTCCCCTGGCATGATGGAGAATCTCAAAGAGAGGTGCCATGGAGTTGGGCAGAACAGCTGTGCTTGCTGGCACTGCTGAAGCAGATGGTTCCATGTATCTGTTAAATGCTTTTAGCTATAGCGACACTGATGGGGAATGGTCAGGGACAAAGGCAGGTCTCCCTGTGAGATGCCTGAAAAGCACAAGTCACTAACACAGCTGATCAGGAACAGAGTATTTACCAGCTTTCTTGGAGAAAGATGCCAAGCCAGGTCCTTTAATTGCTATCGTTCATTTGTCCTCAGAAAAGGAGAAAAAGGAAGTAACTCATAAACCAGCCATTAAGATCTTAGCCTGGTACGTAGATACATGCACCTGGAGCTCTAAATACACTCTCCAGTATTTCACTCTCCAACCAGAGTGTGAAATGAGCAAACTGATTGAAAAAGCAGTGTTCACACTTTTTCGGTATTCAGACAAAGCCCACTGTTTCTGGCAGGCCCACAAAATATATGGTTCTTGGGCTGCAGATAACCTTCACAGGTTGCTTGGTCTTCTGAGTAATGAGCCAGCACACCTCTCATTTGCTCAATGAATGTGCATAAGTCTCATATGAGTAATCAATGCACATAAACTGTTTGGTAATTTAGAATCATAGAATTGCTATGGTTAGAAGAGACCTTAAGATGATCAAGTCCAACCATTAACCCAGCACTGCCAAGTCCACCACTAAAACATGTCCCACATCTCCACTATCTTCCCTGGAGACATTCAAGGTGAGGCTTGACGAGGCCCTGGGCAACCTGGTCTAGTTGGGGGTGTCCCCACTGACTGTGGGGGGGTTGGACTAGATGACCTTTGAAGGTCCATTCTGGCCCAGGTGATTCTATAATTCTATGATTCTAACCATCTTTTAAATACCTCCAGGGATGGCAACTCAATCACTCCCTGGGCAGCCTATTCCAGTGCTTGACAACCCTTTCAGTGAAGAAATTTTTCCTAATATCCAAACTAAACTTCCCCTGGCACAACTTGAAGCTGCTTCTTCTTGTCCTAACACTTGTTACCTGGGAGAAGAGACCAACTCCCACCTCACTACAACCTCCTTTCTGGTAGTTGTAGGGAGCGAGAAGGTCTCCCCTCAGCCTCCTTTTCTCCAGGCTGAACACCCCCAGCTCCCTCAGTCACTCCTCATAAGACTTGTGCTCTAACCCCTCAACAGACCATTCACCACTCCTTAGGTGGCAAGACAGACTCCAAATCTTCTCCTGGAAATAGGTAAGTGACCAGGAGAGGAAATCAGGCATCTGGGG
The DNA here is from genome assembly GCA_026413425.1 of Tringa solitaria. NCBI lineage: Eukaryota > Metazoa > Chordata > Aves > Charadriiformes > Scolopacidae > Tringa > Tringa solitaria. The sequence continues at coordinate 1,849,524 of JAOXJM010000012.1, forward strand.
CAAAGTATATTGTCAAGGAAGGGACAAAGCACGAACTATTTGATACTGATAAAGATGACAACTTTTATGGCCCACCTGCATCGTTCACATCTGGTTTGCACCTGCAACACCAAGAATAGGCTGTCAGTCAATCTGTTTGTGTGACTTATTTAACTTGTCCTTATGCCAGGATCCCCGGGAGGAGTTAGGAGAGCACTATCTCCTTTAACATGGTCAAATAACACCACATCTCCTCAGTTCTCCCAGTGCAAATGTGAGAACTTAGATAATTCTTCCTGGGGGGTCACAGATGTGTAGTATGCAGACAGAAGCATAATCCACCGGCTCCATATCTACCTCCCTCTACCTCCCCTTGTTTCCTGTATTAAATTCACAGGAGCAGTGAACCTACAACAGGGGCAACAAGAATTCTTGCTACCTATCATAAGTTGTAGGAAGCTCATAGTACCCAATGGAAACCCTGATTTTGGCCAAAACAACATCCATCACATAAATAAGAGTTGGAAAGTGCATAAGAGATTTATATTTATTATTCTAGTAAATCTTCCTCCTCCTCTTAATGTCTTCTGGTGTGCAGTAACATACAATGCACCACAGCACATGATATATTTAATATGATCCTTATTTCTCCATCTTTCAATTCCTTTATTTATCGCCATGACCCAGACAAGGTGATACCTGAGAAAAGCTGACACAGGCATTTATGTGGCCAAGGGCCAAATCCAGAACTGGTGCAAACCTGTTTGATTCCACTGTAGTCAAGAGAGCTATGTCAATATTCATTGCTTGTAATCCAGTTCCTCAAGTCAAAGCTGTACAGCTGGCTTGTTTCCTTTAATGTGTAGGATAGATGGTAGCAACTACTAAAATGTTAACTCCTATTTTCTGAATTTAAATTGTCTACCATGAGACAATAGGTAAGGTTTTCCAATGTAGCTAATGACTTGAAAAACCTCTATATTTTTTTCTTTCCCAAAACCCAACTTTCCAGATGAGAAGAACAATGATTTTCCCGATCTTCTGAAAATTCAACAACCTTAAAATGTCTGAAGCTGGTTGGTTGGAATCACTATTTTTAATTTTTTAGTTCGTTGTATGTTTCTGTTGTCCAAGGAGATCTCCAAAATGTATAGGAGTAAGCAAGACAAGGGGCAGAGTGAAGAGAACTTAGAAAAGCAAGAACACTGTATTGTTCTTAGCTGAAAATAGATTCAGAAATTAGATACAAAATAACATAACGTGAATTTCTTTCAGCTGGGTAGAGGTTCTGAAGAAAAAACGAGAAGTGAAAATAGGGAGAATAAAGAAAGAGAGAGAGAAAATTAGAAAAAGAAGAGGAGATGTTGTGTGTTTATGTGTGTGTGTGCGTGCAAAACTTTTCCACTCGAGGAGAGCTGTGTTGGTCTGGAATTCCAGTCCAAAGGAACGCTTCCATAAATTAACTCATTTTTATTTTTTCAAACATCAGTTAGCCTCACCGCAAGGTCTCGGTGCTGTGCCATTTCCAAACCACTTTGGGACTGTCAAACATAAATCATGGGGTGTGGAAGCAGTGGAGTCAGAGAGTTATGATCTGGGCACAAGGTGCAAATTGCTTAGAGTTAGCGCCAGATTTTTTTTTTCCCTTTTCACCACAAGATTTTTTTTATATTATTCCTTTTCTTGTTCTTTATTTCTTCCATTCTTTTCCTCACTGCCTTTTTTTCTTCTTTCTTTCTTTTTCTTTTTCTTTTTTCTTTTGTTTTTTTTTTTTGTTTGTTTTGTTCTGTTTGTTTTTGGTTTTGTTTTTAATTATTACTGTAAGCAGGGAGAATTAGCAAGAAGAAATTAGGATAGCGTTTACTATAAAAAGACCTCTATTGGAGTGCTGCCCCCAGGATGACATCTATAGTAAACTCTTACCCTTTTGAGGGAGTATTTTCCTCTCTTTTCTTTCTTACTTCTCTCCCCTTCCCTGCTTTATGTTCTCTAGCAGTGATGGTGGTCTCAGTCTCACAAAGAGATCCAGCAATTGGAAGGCTACTAACTGAAAATTGGTTTTTAATACCAATTACTGCTTCCTTGAAGACATGATTCCCATAATCTAGGACATGTTGGCTCTTATGCTCACAGATGACTACAGGTGATTTTTTTTTGGCAAGGGTAAAGAGACATATAGAACTTGGTTATCAGCAGAGTGGTCTGCATAATCAGAAATTTAGGCTGCTTCTACTTGCCTACCATTGGACAGCTCAAACCAAAGCATATAAAAAACCAGAAAAGCAATGGTCAAAAATACATGACTGGGTTTGTGCCTTTTTTCTCTCTTCAGTGATGACATAAGATAACTATGGGGAGAAGTAAACAGACCTCTTTGGACAACAAAGAGAAATTATCTAAACTGGAGTTCAGTAAAGCTGCCTAGAATCACCTAGTCCTGTAAATTTCTTCTTCAAAATAGTCTTGGCAGATGACAGTATTTGCATGTTAGGAAGTTCTCACAACTGCATTATTCCCTCCTGATACTCCCAGATCTGGTTTCAGTCAGTCTGAGTGAAGAAAAAAAAATACATTATCCCGGTTCTCTCACATTTCAGGACATTTGACATAAGTAAACCTGGAAACCAAAGCATGGTTGTTCATCTTCCAATGACTGAAGCTTGGACTCCAGTCTTGCCAACTTTCTCACCAAAACAAGTCTCTTAATTGCTGATGGATCTTCTGGTTTGTTTCAACCAGTTCCACAGAAGAGAGGATGTTCAAGGAAATATGTCTAAGTTCCACAGACAATATGCTGTAACTATTTGTAGCTGCCTTCCTTTATAAAACCACCTACAGATTTATTTTCCCCTTATGTGTTTATTTTAAAATAACATTATCTAATACTCTCAAGTCTATGGAGTGGGAATTTCCTTTCTTATCATTCTTATTCCCTCCTTTGGGGATAAGTACCTTGACTTTGTTTAGAAGAGGAGTATCTGCATGACCAAAAGCTAAGCTGGTTCCTTGTTTGGCTCCAAAACTACCCTATGGATAATGGCACAGATTAGATCTTACACTGAGTCCAGAGGAGCTCAAGTGCTGGAGTGCAGAGATGAAGAAATGTGTGGACAAAGCAGACATCAGTTTGGCATGTGTTTTCATTTCAGGCTTCTCAGTAACACCCCGTGTAAAATTTTCCAAACAGTCCATTTGAAAATCTGTAAGTTGTAGTCAACAGCTGCCTCATTTGTGGTCCCCAGGGAAGGGTTTTTTGCACATCTTGTACTATGCAGGCCGTGTAAAACACAGTCATCCCTGAAAATAGTTGACCCCTTTTTGCAAAATCATGATTAGGTCAGTCAAATTCTGTTTTCAGCTAAGTACTCTAAAACCACTGTTCTCTTCCAAAACTTCTGCCCTAGACCTTCTGCTGTTTTTATCTTGTAGGATCTGAGACAGCTTTAATGAAACATTTCTATGTAAGATTTGTATTTTTTTTTTTCATTTTTCATTATCACATTTCTTTGACAGTTGAATTCTGCATCCAAACTGAAATAAAATATATCCTGCATTTAGATGTGTCTGAATTAAGTGTAGCCTGGCACGTGTGTTATGCTTGCATCACATACACTCCTGCACTGCAGCCTTGCCCTAAGTTGGTCTTCCATTAGAAGTGAGTGACTTGAGCTCTGCCCAGACCTTTCTTGTCCTGGGGAAAAGGCGAGACTGTGAGGGGAGGAGACATGAAGAGCTGGCTATTCTCTCTCCAACCATTTCCCCTTCTTTGTTTTGCAGCATCCGCTGTCATAATCCAGACAGAGGGGATTTGGGATGCTTGAGAAACCAGCCAACAAGATTTCTATGTGTGAAGGAGTTGCAGTTCATAACGCTATAGGCAGCCAACACATTGTGTGACAACTTTCAGGTGGCAGCAAAAACTACAATTGACAAACTTTACTGGGCCAACTGATCACACATTGGGAGGCTGGGTGACAGAGAGGAAAATATATAAGCTTTGGCTGTCAAGGAAGCACAGTCTGTTGGAATGGTGCTGCTGTAAAAAGAATCATTGTTGTTGATATGTGTGTGGGTTCGTCTCCTAATAAAAGGTAATCTAATAAAATGTGTCAACTTGTTTGCTTTCGCACTTGAGTGTCCCATGTTGGGAACTGTATTGAGTTGAAAGTGTGTTGAGCAAAGAGTAAACAGCATTCTTCAGGAAGAAGTTCAGCTGGTTTAAGAGCACTTGGAGGTCTCAAAAGGAAAATATAAGGAGAGATTTGCATATAGCAGATGGAATGTTGGATTTTTCATAACAACATTAAAAGTCTCAGTTAGAGAGGGGCTGAGCCATGAAACTCAGATCCAGACTATCCATATCTACAAATTCATATGAGCTTTGATCTGTGTGTTTTACTTGGTCCCTTACAGAGACATAGGATCCCACATAAAAGTAAAGCACAATGTTTTACTTTGAATCTCCTCTCCCTCTGGGGAAAGCCCTGGTGTTCAGCATTAGAAGTGCATGAGTTGGGGCCATGAAAAGTCATCCTTAGTGTCTGTGTCAATACAATGAGGATATCTTTGCAACTGCTATTACAGAAAGCCTATGGAAAAGGGAAACTGGATCTACTCTTCCTAGGGCGTACTTGTCTGAGTTATGGTCAGGCATCACCCGTGATGGAAGCTCCTCAGCAGCCCAAACACTTCTCAACCACTCTAGTTCTTCATGTTCACCAGCCTGTTCGTACATTCTCAGATGGTCTTTGCTATTTTGCCACAGGCAAACTAAATTAATTCTCACTTAATAAATGTGCTCTGTAATGCACAAAAACTACTCTGCAGAAATGCCCTGTTACCACTTTCTGTGGGTTTCACGTTCTGTACAGATCCTTACCCCCACACACCTTGTATTGGTCTTTCCTGAATAAAATCCTATTTATTTCTGAATAAATTACCATATTATGACAATTTTGTGTTGATCTGTCTTACTCAGTCTTATGTAAAACCTTAACCAATGTACTTTCTCTTCCAGTCTAAATCATTAACAATGATGATGATTCATCACCACTCATTATTTACTGTTAGAATTTTCCCTCACAGAGCCCACTTAATGTATATTTCCATTTGTACCCATTTTGTCAGTAAGTTTTCCAGTAATTTTGCCTCTAACCCATAGTAGTTTAATCTATACTAGTTGGCCTAGTTTATTTCTGAGAATGTCATATGAGACAGTGTTAAAAGCTCTAATAAAATCGATGTATGTATTGGCAGCTACTGCTCCGCCTGTAGCTACAAACTCATTACTCTCTATAGAAAGACATTAGGTAGCTTTGACATGTCAACTTTTACTTCTTTTTGTCTTCTTTTTTTTTTCGGTCTTTCTGATTTTCTGATTTTGTCTCGCAGGGCATCTTGGCACCATTCTTCGCTCTTATCTACTGGCACTGAAAAATCTTTTGGGCAAAGAAAATGTCCTTCTTATGCATTGCTGAACTCCCAGCCTCTATGTTCGATCCCAAGGGTCAATTTTTTTTCATACAGAAAAGCTTATATTAAAAGTATACAGAGTATTACCAAGTCATAGGTTTTGTTTATTCATTTCAGCTTTTTTTTTGGTTCACTCTGACAAGTCCCTTCCTCTCCTGACAAATGGTCTTGATGTTGAATCAATTGAATCTTTGGGTTTTCTTCTTCTTTTTTTTTTTTTTTTTAATGTTGCAATCCCATCATACAGATTTTAACATTTTGACAACTGAATTTTCAAGCCCTGCAGACAATAAGTGTTTATTATCAGAAGGCTGACCTTATACTCAGCTCTGCATGGAAAATGGCTGTTCTATAATAAATAAATTCATCACTGGGGCTCATTTCTCAGGGTAATATTTGCTCTTTTGCTGCTTTTACACATTTGTAGAAATGTCACACAGTTTTTGGTGTTTACCTTCTAAACAGCTGGCACGCTGTCTTCTTCACCATCCAACCCAGTATCACAAATTTCCAGTTGCAATGATGATGAGCTGGGAGGACAATAATTGCCTTCAATGTCACCCTTTGCTGATTAATTACTGATGTGGTCAGACACCTGCCCTCTCTCAGCAGTTAGCTATTTCAAACATTAGACTCCCCATCTTGTGAATGGGGTCTTGTGTGCTCCTCTTGCTTCTTGCATGACTGGTGGTCATGTAAATAACAGTGGTCCCGAAACAGAACTTGTTGTTGACTCTTGGGATAAATAGCTGCAGGCAGGTCATCAGACTTTGCGATGTAAGATGTGTGAAAGTGAGTATGGGAGAAAGAGAAAAAGAGGCGAAATGAGAGAAAAAAATAATGAAAATAGGTGTTTCTCCAATTTAAATACAACAAAATATGTTACTGTTGCCAGAGAAGCTAGAGTTTTGACAACATGTCTTCCTGATATCTCTTCCAATCTGAATTATTCTATGATCCTAAGACTTTGGTAGAAATAAAAAAATAATAAAAAAAAAACCAACACAACACTCCAAGTTTTTTCATTGAAATAGGAATGATGTTAACTGACTCAACACAGAAAACAGGAAAATAAATATCAGCTTGAGCTTCAATTCTTCATCAAAAAATGTTTTCAGAAAGGTACGTTTAAGTTAAAGAAATATTGATGTGTTCTTCATTTCAATGTTTTTCCCTGAGAAAGATGTTCTCCTTTTTCCAGCAGCTCTTCTTAGAACACTCCATGCTGTCTTAACAACAACAAATGTCAAGGGTTTCCAGTTATATCACTGCACTGTAGATTGAAAATTTATCTACGAAACAAAGATATTAAGTGAGAAGTACAAAAAAAAATTGCAGGAGGTGTGACACTATCAACTAAATGTCTTTAAATAGCTTTTTATTGTGCTTCTGCCTGTCCAGGAGAAGTGCCATTTTGAGGCCAGAAGGGAACATTCTGATAATTTAGTCTTGTCTTTTGCAGAACCTCCTTCCTTTCTGCTCTTCTCCTCTCAGCTCCCATTTCCCTCTCCCTGCAAGTCTCTCCTTTGAACAGCCATTCCCTTTGAAGACACACCCAAGATTATTTAATCGCCACCTTGCTCCACCAACAGTCTATTATTCAAGCAAACCAAACACACCCCTAGTGTCAGACTCAGTGGAAAGTCTTACTGAGGTGGCCGTGGCCACACACAGGCCTTGAGCAGTCATACAATAACACCTCCATGCTTATTTTATTTGTTATCATGGGGCTAAGCTGGCTGGGGAAACCACCCACCACCTTGCTTTATAGGACACTGTTTGCTGTCATTTTGCCCTGAGAAGAACTCAGGATTGACACTGCAAAAGGGATTTATCGCATGTGTCTATTCCTCATGGCATCTTCCCAGGGAAAAACACCCAATGGCATTGCTGAAATAATTCATTATTTGTATTGCAATTGGATCTGAAGGCCTTAAGCGGGAGAATGGTCCCCTTTAGATAGTTGTTGTGCAAACATCATGGAAGAAAGAGTCCTACTGTGAATAACTGAATCATAAATGCAGAGAATAGATATTTAGAATTACAAAACTATTTGATCTTTTATAATCACAGCTATTTAAAATAGCAGAACTAGCTGAAGTTTAGAAAGACTTCCTTTATTTATTCCTTAGCTGCTATCTCCAAGCCAGTGTTTCATGGTACCAAATCCAGCATGTTGTCCGCCTTATCTTCCCCTTTCGTAGAGGTATGAGTGTGTGTGTGCACGTTGGTGAGTGTGTGTGAGCTTTAAAGAAATAAAATATACAGTGGTTGTTGCACTGTGACAAAAATGTAGATATGTGCTTTGTGTTCTCTTTTGTTTCATAGGACTGGCATGATAACTCTGGACATAATTCTGGGAGAAATACTGCAGGTGGTGCTTTAAATTACTCCCAGAAATATGTTTTTTTAATCTGGAAATAAATTATTTTAGGGATAGATAAGTCCCCAGATAGATTTATCTTGGGCTTGAGTTGCTGGTTCAGGCTCACAGTACCTGTGACAGTGGGCAAGATGCTAGTTTTTCTAAGACGCAGTTATTAAATGGGGATAATGACATTTCTTTCATTTTTTAATAATAATTTTTAAATATTGCCTATTTATAGTGATAAGTTCTGTGATGGCGAGTATCTCAATGAATGAGGTTAGTCACTGGGTTTTATTTTTATTAGGGTAAGAAAACAACTTTGAAAATATTCAGAGCTGGTCTTTTAAAAATTACATTAATAAATACTGTTTCTTTACAAGTTTGAGAATATTTAAATAAGAATGTTCAGATAAATACTATGATGAGTGCCATGAGCATTTTGTCTGGGTTTTTTCTGAGCAGTTATAAATGTGATCTGTGCCCAGAGATAAAAACACAACTTCTGCACTCAAGATTTACTTGATTTAGGTATAATGTTTATACTCAGTTTAAAGGCAAGATCACCCTGTATGACTGGAGTATATTAGCAATTATCCACTAATCTTCCAGAACTGGAAGATTGGAATTGTTGGCCCAAAGAAAATGTGGAAACCCCATCACTGGAAGTGGTCAAGGTCAGGTTGGTATGGGCTTTGAGCAGCCTCATCTAGTGAAAGATGTCCCTGTTCACGGTAGGGAGGTTGGACTAAATCATCCTTAAAGGTCCCTTTCAATCCAAACCATTCTGTGATTTTAACTAGGGTCAAAAGGCAGATAAATAAAAGAAGAAAAAGCAAGGCAATAAGTGAAAATAAAAGAAAAAAAGTTTGCTTGTTCTTATTTAAAAAAAAAAAAAAGGAAAATTAACCCCACAGTATAAACCTTGAAGAAGGTTCCTTTTGGGGCTTGACAACTTTGGAGTAGCTCTTAAGAAAAGTTTTTACAACGTGAACAGGCTTTGCCCATCTGACTTCTAGAACCCAGTCCATGCCAATTGGCATGAACTGGAAAGAAAGAGAAATCTGAGTCAGAGAAACACTTTATTTAACACACTACATTAAACGCGGTTTCCCTTGGACTGAGAAACTACACCATGAAATGTGCCATTCGATGAATCTTCTGCGATGAAAAACACATGTAAGCCAGCAAAATGAACAGGGTTTTATTTATGATGGGTCATAAATTCTGCTTGTTTCTACCCTTCGGGCAGGGGGAGTTTTCATCGCCGTGCTGCTCCTGTGGATGGAGCAGCTCTAATGAGAAGGAAGGCTTCACAGAAGTGTGGCTGCTTGGATCAGAGGAACTTAGTTTCTAATGCACTGTGTTGAGAGAGAAAGAGAAAGAAATCAGTGTTACCCCTCTGCTGCTTTCCACCTGTGTTTAACAGCAGCTTTAGTAGAAGAGCTTCTCCAAACATCAATTCAGAGGTTATATATTCAGGTGAGATATTCAAAAGTATCAAATGCCAGAAAATCACATAAATCCCATCCCCAGTAATTGGGAACCTTTCACCACTATGCCTCTGCTTGATCTGCTCTTAAAGCACAGAACACTGCACTCAATTCTGCCTTACAAAGATTTCATGACTTATCCAAACGTTCGAGTAAGGTATGAGCTGAGACACCAATTACTGTACCCAGCTCTGGAGTCCTCAGCACAGGAAGGACAGGGACCTGTTGGAGCAGGTCCAGAAGAGGTGCCGAAGATGATCAGAGGGCTGGAGAATCTTTGCCGTGAAGACAGGCTGACTGAGTTGGGGTTATTCAGCCTGGAGGAGAGAAGGTTCCAGGGAGACCTTATAACAGCCTTCCAGTACCTAAAGAGGGCCTACAGGAGGGGTGGGGAGAGACTCTTTATGAGGGAATAGAGTGATAGGATGAGGGGTAACGGTTTTAATCTGAAAGAGAGGGTGAGGGTAGTGAGATACTGGCCCAGGTTTCCCAGAGAAGCTGTGGATGCCCTGTCCCTGGACATGTTCAAGGCCAGGTTGGATGCGTCTTTGAGCAACCTAGTCTACTGGGAGGTGTCCCTGCCTGTGGCAGGGGAGTTGGGACTAGGTGATCTTTAAGGTCCCTTCCAACTCTAACCATTCTATATTCTATAATTCTATAAGACATACAGAAGCAACTAAGAGGACTGTAGTTGCCTATTTCTATATGGACCACTGGTCCATGGTATGTAGTCCAGGTCAATTAAGAGTCCTCCAGCTGCATGGTTCTGTGCACTTGCTAACTCATGTGACTGCTGGATCCTGACAGTGCGGTGACTTAATATAAGGTCATCCCATAAAAAATGAAACAGCTTCATCAGAATAAGGGTCTACTCTTTGACTTCTCAGCTGAAAAAGCAATGGCTTCTCAACAGCTATTTATGGTGGGAAATTTAAAAATTTCCCTTTCTAGTCAACTTCCTGAAATGAAACAGAACTTTTCAGTTTAATTACATTTGCCTTTCATAAATATTGCTTATTAAAAAGAAAAAAAAGCCCACACAAAGTTCCTTTTTCTGAAGTTTCTTCAAATAGAAATTTTGCTATGCGGTATTATTTCCCATCAAGCTTTTTTAAGTCAAAGTGAAAGAAAATCCATTCTTTAGCTTTGAAAACTAGTTTTTGTGTGGATAATTATAGCTTAGATTAAGGAAAACTAAGTTGTCATCTATAAACCACCAACTGTCTTCCAAGCCATGGTGAGCTGTTAGCAGCTTGTCACTCATTTTTACTACCTCACTAGTATTTTTCTCAACTAAATTTAGGTAATAAGGATGTATGTTAGTCAAATAGAAATTCTGAACACTGACAGCAGTATGAAATATTTGGGATTCCTTGGGTGGGGGGTGGTGTACCATTTGGCACACAGATAGACCCATACATATGGACAAACACACATAGATAAACACATAACTTTGATTCAACAATTCTTACAATGCATGTTATTTAAACCAAATACAGTTTTACCTTGATTTTGAAAAAAAGATTGCCTAGCCCTATTCCCATAGTTCCTAACTCTACAAAATTTTCAGTGAGGCTTATATGCACATCCATAGGTATAGCCATCCCAGGTTCCCATCTTTAGGTTTACAAACACTTTAAAAATGTTGTTTTTGTCAGAAAAAGATCATGTCAGCCTGCTTCACAAAGCTGTTTCAATGGTCACTAAGGAACACAAAACACTTGAGAACAGGGGGGAGGCCATAGGTTGACATGTATCTAATACCGACAGCTTTGCATTTCTAAAATTCTGAGCATCTAGTTCAAAAGTTTTAATTTCATTTCTATTGGATTGTCATAAGCTGGAAATCCCTTCTTTAAAATCAGCAGGGTTGATGCAATAAGCCTTTGGAAATGCCAGAAGAATTAAGGTGAGCACGTCCTAAGCAGCTGCTTGTTATCCATGCCTCTAACTTCACCCATGTTAAATACACTGTGTGCCTGAAGCTCTAGCCAGACAAGTAGAGATATGATTTCAGGTCTTCACTGTCTGGGTATGAGGCTGAGCTGCAGACAGCAATGTGACTTGCTTTTACCAAGGCTGGTGCCAAAACTGCCTTCCCACTTCCTGATGTGCCAAGGTTCCTTTGTATTGTATGTCACAGCAATATAGAGCTTTCCCTTCATAACATGATTAATACACCCGCGTGGGGGATCCAACCTCTTGCAATCCGATGGGGGGTATGCTAAGCCTGGCTGGAGACATGCAAAAGAGGCTTCCTGTTCTGGTCTGGGCTGCATCCATTACACACAATATGTCAGGAAAAGAGGAGAGGGTGTAAAAAAAATAATGGAAGAATGAGAGAGGATCTTTCAGGCAACGGAGAACTCCTACAAAATAATTATAGATGATGTTTAAAGAAAACCTGGCTTCATGCACAGCTATTTAACTGCCATGGGAAGAATACGCCAACATGGGTGGGATACTGTAAAACCCTGTCTGTGCTTAGATGCTTTAAACCAGGATGAATTAAATAAACCATTACTCTGACAGACTTTAAGTTTTCTACTATGGCTGTGATCATCTTGATTTCTTCCTCAGCGATCAAACTGGAGAAGCTGGAAGCTAAAAACACATAGAGCAACACCTAGATTGAATGCTAAAACCGCCGTCATCTCCAAACCCTTTACAAATCACAGGAGAACATACAATATATTCAGTCTCTGGTGGAGGTTGAGAGAAATACCATTTAAACCACAGCTACATGAAAAGAAATGCATCAATACAAGGTGTTCATGGAATTCTATGTCTGGGAATCTGTTGATCCTGTTTGTGTGTGAGCACCCCCAAGGACTGGCCAATTAAACATGGGGTCTGAGTTTGAAATGTTTCAAAGGAGCTGAAGACAAGGGTTCATCACTGCTAACTTCAAGTGTTTAAAATGTGGACCTCTAAGTCAGGAAATCTCTCATTAAAGTAAACACCTCAGCTGAGTTAGTTAAAATATGCCTGGTTCAGGAGGAGAATTATCCCACCTTAAGCAGAGCAAGCAAAAGAGTCCTAAACTTGGAATTTTAGTATGGTTCGAATTCTTATTTTTTGGATAATCCACCTTTAAAGCTTCTGTCTCCTTGCAATGAAATCATCTGTTTGCACTTGTGGCCCACATTGTGTTGCAGTTGAGAATTTCTCATCAAAGACTTGTTGGGGTGCTCTAAAAATGAAAGGCAAGAGGACAGTCTCTGTCCCAGAGAAAGCTCATCACCAGAAGTGTTTAAATCCCTGGCTGTATTGAAATAGCCGAGAAGTCAAAAAAGTCCCATTGGAAAATTGAAACGTTTCATCATTAATGATATTTTCTATGGAAAGACTGTCAGTTTAGATAAAACCCACATTTCCTGTCAGGAAAATGTTTTAACAGAAATAGTTTTTGACCAACTCTGTGAAAGGGAGTCCTCAAAAGGAGCAGGCACTCAAAAGATAAAACCACAATTATTGCAACCTGGGCTCCTGATTTTTCCCGGTATTCAGTGAGACCTGCAAAGTCCCTTTTCACAAAGTCAGAAGTGAGTTTAGCTAATCCGGAGCTTTATAATAGCAAAGCGTGAGGGATTTTTGTCTTAGTCTCCAGTTTTCTTTTTATTTCTTTTTCTATTTTCCCCCCAAATACCTGCATTAGCATAGCTAGTAACGCAAACCATGACATGACCATGACAACGTGGCAGAGTCTTCAGTTCTAGAGCCTTCTGGCTGCCTACAAACTGCTGATGGGAAATGGCCCCTGCATCTTGACACTTTCTGAATGGTGGCCAGAAATTGTTTTGGAAACTGGTAGTTGGGGTAAAATCACACCACTACCCTTTCAGAGAGCACAGATAATTGTGTTCCACTGCACAGAAACCTTCCTTGCCACCGTTTTATTAACTCTTATACTCACAACTAGTGTGACTTCATTAATTAGGCTTTGAATAAGACCTTGATTACCTTCACCAACAGTCACTGCCATTCTGAGACAATGAAATGAGGGGAAACAAATTTACATCACCACAGAGGTGACAAAGTAGGACTGTCTACGCAGCTAGGGATGATCTTTCATGGAGTGCTGGGTGTGTTGAGTGCTTGAGAAATGCAATTAATCTGCCTGGCCGATTGGGTCACCCCTGTCTGCTGACATGGAAATCGGAGCACTTCTATTTCTTGTTTCTAATCTGGGAACCACTGTCCACCTCCTCCCAGAAGAAAGGAGAAAAACAGATGTGGTTACCCCTGGGAGTAAGGCTTGAGGCACTGATGACTTGAAATGACCTGACTGAGATTGTCCAGTTGATACGTTCAATGCCTAATATTAAAAATTATTATCTTAATTCTCTCAAATAGATATATATTCTGCTTATACCACCAGAAGCGAGTAGGATGATGTGGCAAAAAAATGATGGATCTAATTATTCCTAAGACTGTGCTAGCACATCCATGGATCCCATGGCCGGCTGAAACTCTCTCTTTTGCTGTAGAATAATAAAAGATCATTGAGATACAGCCACGAGTAAGTCTCTGGAGCCTGGCATTTGTACTTACATGTCCCTTGCTAACACAGCAATACAGTATGACTGGCATAAAAGGCATTTTTGCCAGCTTTACACTCCTCCCATCCTCTGCAAGCTATTCTTGGATGTATTAGTACAGCCAAGACTCAGCTTTTCTCTACCAGCTATGTAATGTAAAAAGGCTTGATTGTGTCAGAGACGATGGCTTCAGGAACTTTATCTCCCCAAAGCAGTGTCTGAACCCCTGCATGAGGCAGTCCCCAGGAATTCTGATGAATGCAGAAGAGAGTTTGCTTTAGAATAAACTTACAAGGAACAGGCAGCAGCTGAATTTACTGGAGCTTGCTTTCTTATGAAAAGGATTCTGTTTAAAATGCTGAGTAATCCATTAGACAGCGAGCTCCTGAGAGCTATTTTAAGAATATCATCATTTGCTCAGTGGGACTTTTTCCAGAGTGAGAACCATCATCCCTGTTCAGCTCTACAGAAACAAAACTACTTTAACAGGCACATTTTCTGCTCAACAACAGTCAAGAGATAATGCCATCATCAAGTTAAAAAAAAAGATAAACTTTACTTCGGAGATATCATGCAAACAGAAGTAGACAGCCAAACACCCTCCCTGGGAAAGGGGTGCATATGCTGATAGAGGGGAAAAAATACATTAGGAAAGTGTGATTATTGGTACTAATTTTGAAGGTATGTTGAGTCTTTCTGGCTCAGCTGGAATGGAAATATATGGATCACTGAATAAGGAATTTGTCATGGCTTGTTATTAGAGAGCTATGCCACAGCTGTCGGCTACAATTTAGGGTCAAAGCAAATAGGACACAGATATGATCCTAAATAATAGAAGTGAGACAACTTGGGTATTAGATGGTAATGTATCGAATCTCTGAGTACTCATGTGCTGGGGTATGTGTGAGATGTACATGTGAGCTACTTTACAAGAGTGTTATTCAGGATAAATGTCACCCTCATAATCGTGAGATTGCCAAGGACTCAGTAACCAGGTATCCATTATTTTCTTCATGTGTAACACATTGTCCCATGCTTTTTTCATAGCATACCACTCAAAATCTGCTCTGAAGTAGGAAGCTTTTACTTTACACAGCAGTTTAAGAAGCCTCAAAGATAATATCTTTACAGTTTATGTGGCAAATGAGGATACAGCATTATGTACTGGGGAACTGAGGCAAAAGGAAACAGAAGACTCAAGTTTCCATGTGGTATGGAGGCTGGATTCAGGCGTTATGACCTGAATTAACCCACCCTGAATTGATTTATCTAAATTAGGAATCTGGTAGGCTTTCCAAAGGTGAGTTAGGAGATACACGACTCTCTACAGCCTGAGTTGGATTGATTTGGAGGTCTGTGTGTTTCTCCTTTGACTGAAGAGAGATAGATACAGAACTAGACTCTCTAGTTGAGGTACTTGTATTTAGATGAGACTGGTCTGATTCTTCCGGCTTGATTTTCCAGAACCTTTGTCATTGTTCAGCTCTGTTTCAAGAACATCTCTCTCTGACTTCATCAGCTGCTGGGAGTTCTCAGTGCTTCTGCAAAGTAAATTCTACGTCTTTAGCAAGACTCCAGCTTTGGAAACAAAAGATTTACAGTTACTTACACATCAACATATCAAAATTCTGGGCATAGACATGGACCAAATTCAGCTTCTCAGTAGCTGCAACATTAAATTATTTTCTCTTTTCTTTCCATGTTTCAAACTCTGTACACTGCAAAAAAGATTCAAAAAACATTAGGGTTTTACTAACAGTAATCTTCACTAACCAACCCTATATCTAAATCATCCAGCTGCCTGAATGAGTCAGAAATCCCATGTGCAAGGAAGGAAAGCCTCTGTTCTTATAATAAAAGAGTTAATCATAATGTATAAACATAAAGCCAAAAGCAACCTCAATAAGATATTTATTAACTTTTGAAAGTTTAATAACAGGTCTGTCTTTGGGAAGTTAGTAAGCTGCTCACCCAAGTCACACCTAAAATGCAAGACTGGCACACTCCAAGGTGTGACCTGAAGTCCTGATCCACACATCATGCTTTGTGATGTCTGTGTCCTCATTTCCCTTTCATAGCAATGAGGGAAGGTAGAATAGCATACAGTGGCATTTCATCTCAGCGGGGAGTAGGGATGTGGTCATAGCACACAGGCAGACGAAGGGACAGAAAGTAGACACTGAAGGCAAAGTCAAGTACAGTCGAGCATTACAGATACCTTTGCTCAGGCATTTGAATCAAGGCTCTCTCACCTTTTTAGGCACTGACTCCTTCATTTCATCTGGAAAACACAGCTATTTTTATTACTTCTGTCATTGATAGCCATGTCTGTAGCCTTCATCTCAGAGCTACAGTTCTGTCTTTGCTTTTTGATAATCCTCTCCTACCAAATTAAGTTGTAATTTATTTTCATTTAGTCCAGCAGGAGATAAATATCAGTCTTCGCTCTTTGGGTGGGCTTAGGCTTACTCATTTGGGGGTTTTCTCACATAACTCTATGGCCCCAAGAGGTACAGGCACGCCAGTCTATGTCTGATGAGTGTCACTGGAGAAGAGGGAAAATGAAAATACATTCTATATATCTTATAAAAAGTTAATTTTGAAAGCAATATTGGCCTATACAGGGAGTGTAATGCAAGAGGTGGGTGTAACATGTAGGGAGTGATGAATAAAAACTAAGTCAGATGGGTGTGTTAGTCCCAAACCTTAAACAAACATGAGAGGTTGTTGGAATCCAGTCACCTTTCATGCTGCTACAGCACAGGATCTTTGGGATACTGCAGCCAAGCAGACACACAACAAGGTTTGCTCTACATTAAGAAAATCTAGGGAAGCTTTCCAGAAATTTGCTTCATGTCTCTCAACAGGTTTGGAAGGAATATCCAGGAATAACAAGCCCTACAAATATGAAGCACTTAAAACTTTAATGCTTACATAAAACACTCTCAGCCGATTAATTACGTGTTCTTTTATGACACTAGACCTGTTCTTCATCTCTTTTAAACAGAGAAAGCACTTGTGCACCTCCAACACAGCACTGGTTTAGTCCCCTAAATGTCGCAAGGCAAAAGAAAATGTTGTTCGTCATTCCCTTTCACCATTTTTCCTTCTGATATCTTGTTCATAAGTGTGTCATATACTTCTTTATTGAGGTCTGATGCTCAGAGAACGTGCATTCATTAGGATTCTACCTGGGGAGCATGAGCTCATCTCGTAGCAATTTCTGGGTTTAGTTCTGGAGGCCACTTGTTCAGTTCCCAGAGTGTCAGCAGAAATGGTGGCTGTCAAGCTGTTTACACTCTCCCAAGCTGGAAAAGCTCTAGCATTTCACCAAGGCAGCAAAGAAGCAGGTCTTTCATTTGCCAGATCTCCACAGCTCAGCAAACGAACTTCCTGTCGTGATCTACAAACTAGCAAATGAATAAAACCGTAGAAGCCAATTAATTTTTGCCTTGTGCCTAGTGAGGTTGTTAAGCAAAATATGAGATGGTTTCACAAAGATTCGGGTTGGTGGGTTGTGTCGACTGTGGGAATTCAGAAGCATATCAAGAATCTTATTATTTTTGGTAAACTGGGAACTTCACAGAGGCTATAAATCTCTATTACCACTTTAGCTGTATTTTTCTTCATATAGTGATCATGTTTACATGAGGTAACACAGAGGGGGGAAGAAGCATACATAAGACTTAGGGAAGAGGATCCTCAAGCCTTAGTGAACATGAGCTTTTGTGGAACATCCCTGCACAAACAGGCTTTGCAAGTCTGAATTCTTGAGAATGTTAGAAGAAAAATAATTAAGGGATGCCTCACCTGGCTATGATCTCTGAACATCTGAAGAACTTATCATTGAGATAGCTTAAAAAGAAATAAATTATTAAAGAGACATTCTCTATATGGTTGGAAAGAGTGAGACAGGTCTCGTTCCAAATAAATCCTGTGTGGAGAGAGCAGCAGATTAAGTAACTGAACTTCTTAAGACAGTGTCTCTTAAAAGACAGTTTAAGGTGTGTCCTAGATGGGTAATAACATGGGGAAGGGAAGAGCTATAGTTAATTTAGCAGTATGTGTGTTTGTTAATGCTCCTAATTAACATGAAGTGTCTTTTAGTTAGAATCTTCTGCCAAAGCTAAATACTTCAATAGTCCTGCATCCTAGTGGAGGTAACTCATTAAACAGGTTACCCCAAAGGCTGAAGCAAAGAGAAAGAGAATAATTAAGTTACTGATAGATCTTTACAGACCCAAGGCAATTAGCAGCCAGACTGTTATGTCCCCTTTCAGTATCTGCACTAGGTAACAGAGCTAGAAATCATGATGAACAGAAAGAGGCTGGTAAATATGCTGGAATCAGAGACATCTAAAATTGCATGGTTTGCAAATGACTCTTCTGCTGAGGGACGAAGAACAGAGTTTGACTTGTTTAAATTTCTTCATGGGAAGGTTATTCAGAACAGAAGTCCTACATTTTTTGACTTTCCATGGAACCTATGAACCACAAGATCACTCTTCTTTGACAGTAATATATTTAATTGTTAGAGCTGTCATTACAGTAAGATATTTCACTGGTTCTGACTCTTGGGAGGTCCAGGATTGCGGAGGTTTTAAGAAAAACTTGGTAATTCCTGACCCCTAGAGATATTGCTTCAAGAGATCTTCTGAGTGCAATTTTCTTATAGGCATCTATGCACTACTTAGCAGAAACACATGCTGATTTTACTCTGACATGAAAAATCATACAAATAAAAAAGTAGTGCTGAATCATACCCCTGGAGAAGAACACCGTGCTTTCTCCACATACATGAAATAAAAGGTTTAATTACTTTCAACTTTTAGTCCAGACCCACTCAATTTATAGTACAAGAAAACTAAAGTGAAATATGAAGAAAAGAAAGGTTGTGGATGATTAGCTGTGGAACGGTGACAGCCTGCGGTCATTTAGTGGAGATAGCAACAATGAACTTTTGAGACTTAAATTATTTTTGTTTCTCACAGATTTCTGCTCATTTCCTCAAACCTCTAAATCTTAAACACCACTCTGCAAAATGGATGTTTTCTCCTTCCCACACTGCAGCAACAGGGAGATGATTCTGGGAAGATGACCTTGCAGCGCGGAGGTTTGAATGTTTCTGAAGGCCTCACTCTTTCCATTGCCTGGGTATCAGAATTCCCCCGAGGACATGGAATAAAAGGGGAAAATCTAAGAAAACTTTGGCCCTTTCCCCTGAACATTAATACCTCCAGGCACTATGAAAGGTTTGCTTGTGTAAATCCAGAAACAAGGCTGTTTCTGCTCAGTGATGAGGTAATCGATTGCTCCACATCCTAGGAGAGGAAGTGAACACAGCCAATACCAACCAGAATATTTAATTCAGGTGCTTGTTTCTGACTTGTGTTCTGGCCAGGGGAAAGAAAGGACAACTTGGGGACAGCCTGCAGCCGCCATCATTTCAGCAGCAGATATAAGTGCAGCACAATAAAAGAAACCTCAGGAAATAAAAGGCTAAGGAGAGATGTGCAAGTGAATAGGAAACAGGAGAGCTCCATTGCAGTAAACACAAGAGGCGTAATCAAGTCCACAGCACATAGTCAGCAGTGTTCCATGAAGGAGGTTTCTGCTGCTGTTATTTCACGTGTCCCCATTTCTGAACCCTCTCTGCTCTCCTCTGCTCTCTTCAAGTGTTTGAATGCAGGAAAAGATACTTGTCCTGTATGTGTGTAGGTACACATAGAAGCATGCTGGTCAAGTAAACCTTTTCTGTCTCATTACCATGTCTTTCCAAGAATCTCCAACTAAAACTATGTCCCCATCGAATAAGTTCGATAAAGATAGATGGGCTCTGCCTACATTCAAATGTTAAATGTGTAAAGGCCTTGGTTATTGAGGCCGAATGCCACAGAGAAGTCTTCATCTAGGCAAATCAAATCTGGCCTCTGAACCAGAATGAATGTGTGCAGATTATCTAGTAGATATGGACCCAGTAATATTCAAACTCTCAAACCATGCCATAAATTGGGAACGTGAGGCAGGAGTTCCTGTTATACACTATTCCAGCACCAACAAAAAATTAAATTCCAGTACTGTGGACATTGTTTAATTCGTTAGCATAATCACACATAGCATGTGGTCACACAAACTAATTGTTTAACAAGTATATTCAACGTAGTTGGGCAGGAAAACTATAAGTTAGAGGACTAGCTATAAGCCACTAAACTATATAGGTTTTCTTTACAGCAAGCACCTTGGCTCTCACTGTACCAGCCTACAACTGACTCAGATTGCTTTAGTCTTATATGAAATATCCTTCATTAATTAACAATCATATCAATAGCGCGGTGTGACTCAGTTATAAAGACACATAGGTTAAATTCTAGTTGGGCTGGTTCGAGGAATATACAAAACCGGATGTTATTTCAAGCAGCAAAATTATCATGGTTAAGTTGCCTGTAGGCTGTGCCAAGTTTATCTCTCCCCAGCCTATGGAAAGAAAAGTTGGTTGTGGTTGTTGCCACCAACGAAAGCTGTTATTCTGACCAACACCTGGCACTCCCAGTAGAAATAATTTTTTTGCTTCCTCTCCTCATAAATTGCCCAGAAAGACCAACACAATGCAGGGGAAATATTGGAACCTGGCTACGCACATTATATGTAAAAGTTGAGCTTTTAAAGGAACCAGGGAACAAAACACCATAGAAACCTCGACAATCTTTAGTCTGATATAAATGGGACTTTCTCTAGTTATTCCATGGTGGCTTTGGCTGAACCAGGGAGCAATATTGGACCAAGAAACTGCTGGTAACAAACAGCAGCAGGCAGCTGAGGAAGCAACATTAGGGCCCTTTCCAGACCAGGAGAGCTCTGCTCCCGCAGGGGCTTGCCCTGATGAAAATCCAGCCACTGAAAGGACTTTTGTGTCCTAGGCCCAAAAGTAAGCTCATGACAGACAGCTATGACAGACTGTGGCACTAATCATTAAATCCTATCTGAACATCTTCCATTTCTAGTTCTATGCAAGATTTTCACCACTGGCAAGGAAAAGCCACCTGCCTCTTCTTCTTTGCACATATTGATTTAAGTTTTGTCCAATTAGTCCTTTGCCAAGACTTCTGTTTCCTTGATCTGGACCTTTCCTTATTCTGAATTTCCCAATGTCCAAAAAACCACAGTGGTGATGAAGTAGAAACTGGAAGACCAAACATGTCCTACTTTCAGTTCCTCCTTCTCGTTTGTACATCCTTATTCAACTCACTGGAGAAAGACGCTGCCATTTCTTATGAAGATGAACCTGCAATGAATAAATCTGATTCCAAATCCGGGAACAAGGTGTTTGACTATATTTCAGTCATGTGACTTGAAACCGCAGTGTAGATTGAAGCCACTTCTGAGATGGTTCTAATTTGGGGTGTGGGGTGAGGGTATCGTGGAATGCTGCTGGTAGGAAGCTGGGCTAGAACCTTGGACAGGGCCCACTGTCCTCTTCCCGCTGGAAGGGTCCTTCCCTTTCCCACTTCACTTGGCAACACACGGGGAACCAGCGGACATGGAGAAGTCAGACTGTTTAGATTAATCACCCTGCATAATGTTTACTGCGTTGGCATTGGATTTTCACAGGCCAGCTAAAGAAAAAATTGTTTTTCTTTTATTTTTAACTTTTGAAGGAAAAGAAAAAAAGAAAGAAAAAGACTAATGTAGAGGAAAACATGATGGTGGCACACATAACTTTTTTTCCTTTTTCTTTTTCATACCCTCTCCTCTCCTCTCCTCTCCTCTCCTCTCCTCTCCTCTCCTCTCCTCTCCTC
>JAOXJM010000012.1:1887886-1899240 GCA_026413425.1 Tringa solitaria
GAGAGGAGAGGAGAGGAGAGGAGAGGAGAGGAGAGGAGAGGAGAGGAGAGGAGACAAAACCATCCCTGGATTCCTCTTGCCCCACCTGTAGCTGGAGAGCTGTGCAACAAGACAAGAAAACTGGATGGTGTGGAGGCATGATGGAATCAAGAGGGGAAGAAGAGGGACAGGAGAAGGCCAGTGATGTGACAGATGTGAAAGGTAAAAAAGTGGAAAACAAAAACCTTTAAGTGCAAGGAGTTAGTGATGGAGAAGATGACAATAAGTATATGAAAATAAAGGTTTTACCTAGTTACAGCTATGTATTTCCTCCATTGGAAAAATTGGTAGATTTTCAGGCTTTCCTCATAATGACAGCATGATCAGACTGGAGATTTCTTCGTGTGTTATCCAAGGCATCATCCCACACCAGCTCAAAATGTGCTAGTCCTGGTATCTGTTGAAACCTGTTCACAAGTGTTTTCACAAGTATTTTTCTCTATGTCCTGTATGAATTATCTAAAATTCTCTAAAAATCTGTTGCACTTCTCCTGATAACTGATGTTTTTCCAAAAGCTCTGGGAAGGCCATGTCTGCCTCCAATGTCTGCTGAAGAAAATTTTTGACTCCCCAGGTGTGAAGAAAAGGTCTACCAAATGAGATTTTAGTTACATCAAAGACTAAAGAGACAATAATATTAACAAGACCTCACTCATATACAACTATACATATGCTGTTTCTGTGATATATATATATTATTTATGATAGTATTCTTTCTTATAATTTCGTATCATGGACTTTTGTTAGCAAAGTGGTATTTGGGATGGTCATTGCCAGGGCCAATAGACTTATTTGTTATTCTATTATGCTAGAATTTCCTGTGTTTTGGCAAACTATGGCTAAAAATTACACTCCAATGAGCAGCAGCTGACACAGTATTATGTTGCCCTGATTATGTAAATTTTCCTTTTGCTCCCTAAGGAGTCAAGTACACCTTACTCAGTGTGGCAGTAGGCAAGGAGAAAGCTCCCAGCAATATTGCAACACCAGTAAATGTGTTCATGCTGTAGGGAGAAGCCACAGACTGAGAGAGAAGGGAGGGGGAGTTGCAGGGCTTGGGAAAGTTTTAGAAGGAAAAAAGAACTGAAAATTTTCAGTTTGCAGGCTGGTGTCACTGCCTCTTCTGGGTTAGTGAGCCCTGTAAGGGGCACTTGGAATAGGAGAAGGGAGATATTTGACACCCTTGGTCTCCTTTGGATGTCAGTTCATCCTGGTCTGGGGTGGCTGGTGGATTCAGCTCTCTCTTTTCAAGGAACAAGCTGGGCAATGAGCACTCAGTGAGCTAAAGTTAGGTGACATGAACCCTGACCTTAGTCTCGTGGCTCCACAGGCTCCATCCTGTGCAGTGAGGATGGGAACCTGCCCTTCTCTGGTTGCGTTGTTTGGACCTTGCTAAGCTCCACTACAGCAGCAACCACAAGCCTCAGATGTACCTACCACAGGAGTTTTGCTGCACTGCAAAGTCAGTTTTCCTTAGCAACAGCAGCTCTTTCTACTTCTCCTCCAAGGACCTCAGCTTGCCCAAGCTAATGAGACCAAATTAATGCCTACGTGAGGGCAGTAGGCATAACTGTATCAATTTCACTTTCTGGTAAGCTGAGCAGGGGGAAGAGGCCTCAGATGAACCCTGCTGACCTTAGATGAACCTCAGTCAGCTTTCCTCCCCTTGCCATGTGCTCTGAGTATTTATTTGCAAACTCCCTGAGGCCTCCGTCTCGCTGCATCCCGCTGGCTTCTCTCTTCGAAATCCTCCACATCCACAGCTTTACTTTGGCAGCAGAGGGCACTGCCCCCTTCTTAATTTTTTTTTTTCCGCACTCATCCCCTCCCTCACTCTCTTCCAAAGGCTGCAATTACGCTCTCGGTAAGTGGTGCTGTCTGTCTGCAAGCTCCTGAGAGTTTGATTTGTCTTGGCTCCCAGCTCTGACATGCCTGGGAAGGGCAAGGAAAGGAAATGGGTGGGAGCTCCCATCTAACCACGAACTTGTCCTCCCCCCCTCTCCTTTTCTTTTTCTCCCCATCCCCTTCCCTCCCCCATCCCAACCAGAGGAAGGATCATGCTGCATCGCTTAGAAAGAATTACTCTGAAAGTTTGGGTTGGAATTTATTTTTTTTCCATCCCTTTCAAATGAAATACGCAGGGAGTCTCTCCCATTTCCAACGTAATGGGGTTATTGTTACAAGAGGCATGTGTGCTTATGTGTGTGCGTGTGTGTGTGCGTGCCTGCAAGATGTGTTTGCTCGTTCACATGTGCTTGTGTGTGGGCGTGTAGTAAGTAGTGGTATGCACTCGTGAGCAGCCAGGAACTACTCCAGTGTTTCTAAATATCTATGCATTTTATTTGCTGTCCCTGAATATTTCCCTTTTTTTTTCCCTTTATATCTCTTACCGTCCTTCTCCTCAACTATTTATTTTCTAGGTTTTTTAAGTTACAGGTCCATCCTGACAAGTGCTGAGTCCCCCCAGGGATCATCAAACACACATTTTGGGTTTGAGGAATGGAGAGAAGGACTCAGGCATGAGTCTGCGCTTCATTTCTCCACGAGTGGCTAGATCCCACTTTTGCATTGCACAGGGATATAGCCTCTCTCCTATTTTACTACGCTCCTGTAACAGAAGGAAATTAATCTTTAACCTGCCTTATAACAGTTGGGGAGTTTCCGACATTGTGTTTTGATGACCAAGAAAGATGATGGCACAACCGTAGCTGAGCCTATGAATAGGATCCCCAACCTTCATATGGTGCTGTGGATCAGAGCTGTACCTGGCCATCTGCCACAGCAGTTTCACAGTGAAACAGAGGGCAAGTGAGAGGTTTGACAGGAGTGTGAGGAAGCTGTAGCTATTGCAGACCTCTGAAAAAAAAAAAAGATATTGAGTCTTGTGCCACCACCAGCAGCACTGATGAACTGTACCGCTGGAGGTAACCCTCTTGTTTTAGTATTTGATGTGGACATTACCTGACTCTGCTGTTATCCATACCCCATCCTCACGCTCTAAATATAGAAAAGGATGCCCAGAGATGGGGAGTTAGAAGAGGAGAGGGGTCCTAACTACAGTTTTTCTATGGGTTTTTTGGTCTCTAAGAATCCCTGGATGCAGACCCTGCCTTTCTTGCCACCCAAGCACCATGTACTGATGAGAGGCATGTGTCTCCCTCTTGCCCACCCATATGGAAGGGCATCACTTCCTAATTCTTAACTGGTTTAGTGATTACAGAACCACCCTGTTGTTCGGGGCAGTGGAGACCAACACTTCATCTTCTGCCCTTTGGGGTTGCTTTTGCATACTTGGTTTGTAGGATCCTTCTTTAAAGTGTGGGCTGTGTCACAGCAAAGTGTGGTGGATGTCCACAATGAAGTCTGTCTGCATAGGAAAAGTGACTTGTACCCAGTCTGTTACGTGTTCTCAGAAGGTAGGGATGTTCTTCCCCATTGACACTGGGCTATTGCACGATCTAGACAGGCTGAGAGAGTTGGAGTTGTTCAACCTGAAGAAGACAAGGCTCCAAGGAGACCTTATAGCAGCCTTCCAGTATCTAAAGGAGGAATAGTTTTAAACTGGAAAAGGGGAGATTTAGATTAGGTATTAGGAAGAAATTATTTCCTGTGTGGGTGGTGAGACACTGGCCCAGGTTGCCCAGAGAAGCTGTGGCTGCCCCATCCCTCAAGGTGTTCAAGGCCAGGTTGGATGGGTCCTTGGGCAGCCTCGTCTAGTGTGTCCGTGCCTGTGGCAGAGTGGTTGGAACTTGATGATCTTTAAGGTCACTTATAAGCCAAACCATTCTATGATTCTATAGAAGTAAACACTCAGAAGCCTGTTTGAAAGGGAAAACACTTGGTGGCCCCATCTCGCTTTTAAAGTTCTGCACAGCCATCGCTTTTTTATATCTTGGCTCTATGTGAACATTTGACAGCCAGTGCTAGCACCTGACCTGCTGTCCTCTTTGCTTTGAAGGAACCTCGTCAGACAAGCAAAGCTGGGAAGCAGTTAGGCTCTGATTTTTGTTTTGCCAAAGGCTGGCACCCTGAACACATAAAAGGTGAATGATAGAATGAGAAGGGTGGTCTCTGCACTTGCAAACAGAAATTAAACACATGGGAAGGAAGAAACAAATATGCAAAATAATTTCCCCTGGTTTGGAACAGGAAACATGGAAAACTAACAGCCTCAAAGCACAGGTTGTGGCTTTTGGGAGAAAGAATGTGAACAGTCACTTTCTCATCCTGTTTCTGTCATTCCAAGACTTGTGTGAAAAGGCTGATGTTGAATCCCAGTTAGCCATAAAATAACAACAACAAGTCTGCCCAGTGGCTGTGATTTGCCAATTGTGAGCTTTCTGCACCTACACCAGGACTCAGAAAGACGGAAGTCTGCAAAACATCCCGGCTAGGAGTGCAGAATCCTTGAAAAATGTGATCTCACCCACGGGGACAATCTGATTAAATGAGTGTTACTTATTGTTCCAACACCATGGCAATGTCTCCAGAAGGAATACAAATCACTTAGTGCAGTGAGATAGAGCCAGCTGAGCAGGTACCAGGAATGTGGGAGTTGCTTATTAGTCACCCAGGGGGGAAGAGCTATAGCTTTTTTTCTTTATTTCATTTTTATTCGACTGTAATCATCACCCCCCCCCCCATCCCTGACACCACTACTTTCTGTAGTGAAACTAATGAGATAGGGGCTGATCCAGAAATCCTGAGCACATCATGGCATTTTTCCATTGGCCATGGGAACCAGGTGGGACCTTTGTGCTGGCAAATCTCTTTCCTGATCAAATCTCAGCGGGTACAAATCAGCACAGCTCTGCTGAAGTCAGTGAGGGGTTCTCATCTATCACTTGTTTTATTAATATTGCTCTGTCTACAGGTCCAGGCTCTCCAAGAACACATCTTCTATTACATTGCCTCTCATCGAAGGCAATGTGTGAGTGCTGATTTGCCCAGGCTGAGGATCTGGTCCAGCTCTTTCATTGTTGTTTTTTTTTCCCTCTCTCTTTCTCCCTCTCTCTCTTTACAGCAGTGTTGGAATTGCTGTAAGGTTTACAGTGCAGTAATAATCACCTCATTATTATTAATAACCATGGCAACAGAATGGAAATTAATCACACTACTTCTGTTTATCCCCATAGAAACAGAGCCAAAACAAACAAGACTTATCCACAATGCCTATTCCTAGAAATCATGCATACTACATAATTACCAATGAAATGAACCAGCAACTACAAGCTGCCTGGGTTTTCCAGTAGCACCTATGCAAAGGTCAAGGATATGCAGTCAGATCAGTAACGAGAAGGGATGCTTCCTCAGGTTGATTAGTGGGTGATACATATCTTTGTAGCTTTGCTCATTTTGTCAGTTGGTTTTACTCTTCAGCGTTTGTCTTGGTGACTGGATGCTGAGAGAACATTGACATGATTTACTCTTCTTCACTTTTTTAAAAAAAGTCATGGGATTAGTAGATCTAAGCCGGTTGATGATTGGAAGGGAGGCTTCAGAGAAATATGAGTTTCTGTGAGCTTCTGAAGATGACAAAACTTCTTCCCATGTGCCAAGAAATAAAGTAAAATACCAGTCTAGCAGTGAGGACAATAACTGGAAAGAGTGAGAATACAATATAGATATGTTTTCTTTGTAGTATCATCAGCCTTGTTTGCAGGAGATATGGAGGATGTGATCCTCATACTAATTTTCTATGCTGAGAAGTGAAACTCTGACACTTACTTTCACAGGAAAATCTCTGTTCTGCCACAGTCATTCTTCATTCAGATTCAATTGCACAGCAGTTTTTTGCCTGCGTTCCCCTTCAAGACCATTACTGCACTTTTTTTAAGCTGTCACCAACAGATAATCTAACTTTTGCATCTGCTTTTTCCTATGGCTTAATGACACACACAGGAGACTCCTTTCCAGACTTTCAAAGTAACGAATTCATCTCTCAGATGATCCTTCAAACCCAGAGGTTCTGCTGACTCTTATCTACAGATGCAGCAGCACAGATTAGAGTTGGTGCGGAAAGATGAGATAGGTATGAGACATAATGATGATTAAAACCACAACTCTTTCTGAAGCCTTTTTTTTTTGCAACAGGATCTGGTCAGACTTAAACCCTCAGGGTACATGAAATCAGCTGCACGTTGGAAACCTACACTACTTTCACTAAAGAAGTGAAACTTGACTGTGAGGAGGGACGTGTAGTTGTCATGTCCTCCAAAGCCTCAAGAAGTCTTAGTGGAACTTCTCACTTTACTATAGACTCTCCTCCAACCCTGAAAAAACATACCGCATACCTCTTATCTCTGTCTCTCGCCTACAAAATGGTGATAACAATCCTCTAATTTTCCTAAATACCACTTATTTTATATACATAACATATAAATTTTGGTGGACAGGGGAATTCCCTTATTGTCTCACTGTACTTTGTACAAATATACTAAATCGCTTTCAAATGGAGGCATTCAAACTGGAAATGATAGAGGGAACAGCCCTGAGAACAATCTGCTTTATGAGGTTTAACTGACCTTTTAAGCTTACCAAAAAGACAGAGAGAGTATAATTAGCTGGGATGAATCCCATCTGAACTTCCTCCAGCCAGTTCTCCTGAATCCAATTAAACACAACTTTTCCATGCTGAAGGACAGTTGAAGAGAAATGGATATTGTTATTGGGCAATGCAAAGACACAAGTGTTTTCTGCCTGTTTTATATAATCCACTCCCAGAATTGTATTTTTTTATCCAAAAGACCCTAGCACTGACAGGTCGCTGAAGTTACAGGTCCTGTGTGCTCAGAGCAGGGACATGACAAAAGGAGTCAGTGCATTTCCAGTTGTGCACCATGTAACATTGACATGTTCTCCACTGACTACAGAGAAATTTCAGATTTCCTCAGGTAGATAGCTATGTGGGATATCGTTTGTTAGATTATTTGACTAAAAGTTAATCAATCAAAGACTGGATGAGGATTTGGAACATATGCTCTGTGACAGCCTGATCATTGTCTGAACTAGGGCACACAGAACCACAGAGGCTGCCTCCCTCTATCAGACTGGGGCAGGAGGTTCATTTCCTGAAGTCCTCACAATCCAGCAACTTCTGACATGATCCACCATTTAAACACAGAGACCCGATGTGCATGAGGGCACCCCTCCAAGCCTCCACTTTCTGCAAGGCCACATTATACCTGAATGGTGTTCCTGTGTTGTGTCTGGTGACCTGACATGTCTTCCAGAAGTTTCAAATGGCATAAGATGCCATCTCCAAGACAGTCGATTTGCACCCTAAAACTTACATATATATTTAATCAGATAAATCCACTTTGATGTACCTACCATCCACTCACCAACAGCAATGATGATTAGTTATCATTTAATGTTCACTTAAAGACTTTGCTGAAGAAGAGAAGCTTAGAGGAAGACATGCCACCTGAAATCTTCTTTTATGGTCTACAGGAAATAAAGATGAATTACCTAACAATCCATTTTTGAAAACTCTGTATCAGTTTTGCCGCTTAATGATCTGCTTTTGTGTACGGGAAGACTGTATTTAGGTAGACAGTGAGACATGCAGATGCTTGTTCCGTTTAGTTAGTTCCAAATATATTAATGCACTCACAGAAATGTTCTCACAGTGTGGTGTAGCATGCAATACACAGCGAATTGCTTACTTGGGGCCTGAATTCTTCCTGCAAATCTCATTAATATCACAGATAACTTTTTCTCAAGTTGAAACAGGGCTGGCAGACAGTGTTTGTGTTGTCCCAGCTTCCAGGAAGGAAGATTCAAATAAAACATTACGAGAAACAGTAGGGACAGCAGAGTGCTGTAATCAGTTGCCCGGAAAGGTTGTAGAAATTCCTTCATCGGAGAGTTTTGGAAAAATCCTAGACAATTGTATGTCAGGAATTGTGTAAATAGAGTGGTTTCTTTCCCAGAGCAGGAAGTTGGAGTAGATGACCTTATTCTGTCTTCCTCTACCCGTTTTTCTGTGTGCCTGTGCTGCTTTGACTAGATTTGGCATCTCTCTTTTACTACTGAAGTGCATTGGTTTAGTAGTTTATCCATTAATGCAAACATAGATCCCTAGAACTGACAATAATAGCTGACATACCTGTAGAAGCCCTTCTTGTTATTCATAGCATCCTTTGCCAAATTCAGCTCCAACTGCACCTCAGCTTTCCCGACCCAATCCCTCCAAAACCAGGCAGCATCCCTGTACTCTTCCCAGCATACTTGTCCCTGCTTCCACTGCCTGTGCATTTTTTTCTTGCCCTTTATTTTGAACAGCAGGTCTTGACTCAGTCATGATGGTCTCGTGCCTTCCTTTCCTGATTTCTTAGACCTGAGGATCAAGATCTCCTGTGCTCTATGGTAAGTATCCTTAAAGATCTACCAGCTCAGTTCTGCTCCCTTGTCCCTGAGGGCTGTTTCCCAAGGGATCTTATTGCCTAAATCCTCGAAGAGCTGGCAGTTTGTTTTCCTAAAATTCAGGATCTTGACTTCACTTTTTGCCTGATCCCTCAGGACTGTGAACTCCACCAGTACATGGTCACTGCAACATAAGGAGTATAAATGCTCAAGAAAAAAAATATAATTATTTAGCTCTTGAATAATTTAATATTCTTCAATAGGTGTGCATGAACAACAAAATTCTACATACTGTGAGAAAGCTTTTTCTTACTTTCTGAGTCTAAAATAAATCATAAGGGTTTGTGTCCTGGAAGAAAAAAAACATTTGTAGAGCAGTTAAAAAGGTGAGTATGTCAATCAGCTAACCCCAGCTAAATGAGAGTCACAAGTTTTTACATGAAGTGGCATGGGGATTATTATTTTTTTTTAATCTGAAGCAGAATCCAGCCCTAATATCCTTCCTGCCACTTAGTGAAGTTGCAAAAAACCAACGTATTTCATGATAGTACTGCCGACACAAAGTAATATTTTATACAGAAGACGTCTACTCACAAACTCTGACCTTTAAAATATTATATAAAACTTTCACTAGAGATACAAAGGGTTTGTTAATGTTAGCAGGGACAGTGAAGTCAGAAAAATACTTTTCTTCCCATGAGTTGAAAACAGAGGTTGCTCAAATCCCAGCTCACTTGTGTGGGGAGGATTTATGATTTCAAACTTTAAAGGGGCATTCAAGGAGTTTTACACAGTATTAGTATGATAGATGTAAACTTCATGATTTGGCTAACTTTAAGTTTAGAATCACAGAATCACAGAACAGTTTTGGTTGGAAGGGACCTTAATGATCACCTAGTTCCAATCACCTGTCATGCACTGAGATACCTCCTACTAGACCAGGTTGCTCAAAGCCCTGTCCAACCTGGTGTTGAATACTTCACCCTGACAAAAGCACACAAGATATCAAGTCTTCAAGGTATGCATTCAATTCTTGTTCTTGGAAATCTGATGATGGGAAGATCTTAAAATCACTCTCTGCTGAGATAAAGCTACTGAAAATCCACTGCAAAGCCCCATCTTTCACTCTGCACTGAAAAATTGTCTTCAAGGCAGGTCCTGAGACTTTCCCTGTTAGAGTCCTGTCAGTCACAAAGCAGGAATTGAATGACAGGTAATGCTGACGTACAGAAGTGAATCAGAAATTACTCTGCTTGATACAGTTTCCCTTGATCTTCCTCATATAAGGTCACAAGCAGCATACCATTTCCACAGCTAGCCATGTATGAACTTCTCAAAAGATCTGCAACTTTGTTTTAGGAATGCAACCTAGTTTTGTCCTGCAAAAAAGCCCAGGAGCCCAAGTTAAAATCAAAGCATCGGTGTGCTCAGAGATGCCCATTTGCATAAGAAGAAAGGAATTTGTGCCCCTAAAAGCTTGCAGTCTCCTGAGACAGCTGGTGAAATATTGCTATGTCCATTCAATAGGTAGGATGAACCTAGACCCAGACAAAGCATACCATGCCTTAGACAACAGCTTATTTGCTAAAGCAGTGTCTCCCCTGTTTAAGCCCTCAGTGATATGATGTGTCTGCTCTCAGGCAGTTTCGTGCCTTCTCTTTTGCCATTGTGTGCCTGTTATTGAGTGAATATTCTACTTTCTTGATGTTTCCTAACACCTATTAATTGCTCTGTCATAGGATGGGTACTGTTTTATTTAGCCAATGCAAACATTTCCCATAGCATGAAGTTCAACTCTTTCCCTTCGTTCACCTGTGTGTTCCTCTGTAAATAACCTTGGAGGCAGGGATGCTGTTGCCATACCTGCACTGAACAGTCCTCACCCCCTGAATTATTCTGGTAGCAGGGTGACCTGCAAAAGGAGTGTAATATGTGGATGACTGAGATTGTCTTCTCCTATTTTGCCATTTGCTCAGTGCCAAGCAAGTCAAACAGGCAAGTGTAACAGGAAAGTAAATTGGACAAAATGGCTTTTTAGCCCTCCCTCCAAAAAAAATATTGGAAGAGATCTTTGTTCTCTAGTAATACAGCTGGGGAACAACCTCCAAAAATAGGGGACTACTACCTGTGCAAGTGGCTATTCATTGTATGAGAAAAAAAAGGCACAAAGTTACCATGCACTACTGGGCTCTAAAGTAGACAGTTTGTGGTTTTCAGTAGAGTAAATAAAACTGAATTTTGACATCATGAGACTGACAAGTCAGGTGGGCAGAGGAGCAGTGGGTTAGAGAATGTATCTAGAGGGACCAAATGAGGCAGGAGGTTTGCTGCTTTGAAGATACTAACAAATTGGCTGCAGTAAGGACAGACTCTGCTGTGCTTGGGGATTGCGCATGGGAATAGAAGCCACCCTCAGACACAGGCACTAGTTTGTCTTTCTCAGGTATCTCAGGTAGCTTTGCAAAACCCAGAGCAGGAAGAAGGTAAAAGGGATCTGTCCATTTCCATTTCTGTTGTGGGTGCAGCTTACTGAGCTTGTATAATAGCTGTTGAATGTGATCCAGTTTGGAGGTCCATGGAACTTCTGAGGATCACCCACTGGTGGCTGTACCTAGAAGACCGAGTTCACCCTACTGCTCCTTTAGGTAAGGCATGGAAACCTTCTAGACACTCAAGGGGAGTCTTGACATGTTACAGCATTAGAGGTTTTGCTCCTCTGATGATATTCCATGTCTTGTCTTCAACTTTTGTCAGCTGCAAACAATCACAGAGTTGCTACAGGATCAAGGAAAAGAGTTAAAATGATCTGGGAGACATTCCAAATGGAAATGAAAGGCTGGAAGGGAGGAAGAATTACTGTATTGACGCTGTACCTGCAGACCCTGGGCAAGTTTAGAATCATAGAATCATAGAATGGTCCAGGCCAGAAGGGACCTCCAAAGGTCATC
>JAOXJM010000012.1:1900680-1911560 GCA_026413425.1 Tringa solitaria
AGAGGTTGCAGTTGTCAAATGATGCAAGAGGAATTTCAGAAAGCCAGGTGTCTAGGCATGTTCAAGTTTTATAGGCATCTCTGATTCAGGAGAGCAAAAGAATGAATAGGTAAGGGGCGATATAATGACTATATGAAAATTTTGGTAGATTTTTTTTCCTTCTATGAGGCGTACTCTGACAGAAAACGTGGTATCTAGTCCTTTTTGCAAAGTGTCATAGCAATTCATTGAGCTTGGGGAAGACTTCAAGATGCTTTGGAAAAAAATCTGAAAAGATCTGCCTAAATAATGGAGCATGGACAAGAATAACCTAAGAAATCTTCTCTTATTTCTTCTAAGTCAACACTGAAAAGGGATTTTTCAGACCACCTACAGTGATACCTAAGACAGCACTACAGTTGAAGGGTATATTAAATGATTCAGGTCTCCTACTGCCCCATGCTACAAGGTCTTGTGTGGTAATAGAATCAGTGAAGGGATATAAAGGCTGAACAAATATTCTCTCTTACAGATCCCAACGTTGGTGCCCATCCACGTAAGACACCAGAGACGGTTATCTAAAAGGTTGCCCACAATTTTTAAGCAAATCCTGTTGAGTCCCTAGAAGATAATAGCAGTTTCTAGAAGTATTTATGAGAGTTCTTTTAGATCCAGAGTGGGCACAGACCTCATGATTTGCCATTCAAGTTTAGTTTCCTTTAATTGGATAAGATTAGAATAGGCTGGAAATTCACTATATCCCAAGGAATAATACAATAGTCTGTTAAAAGGATCAATGGAATTCTTATATTTATTTTGTCAACTAAAATTGAAGGCAAAGATATTTCATTTTTCTAATTGTTAACACTCTTACAGTGTTTGCCAGATGTGGCTTTTAAGTGAAGAAGTGGAAAACTTTCTTTAAAAAATTAAACACTGCAGTTGTACAATGTTCTGCGGAGCTGGCTGCTCTGTTCCCACTTCTGTTTAGTTTGGGTCTTCTTTCTTAGGCCTGTATTTCTTCATCAGGTGCTTCCCAGTGTCCTTACCACTGAAGGGATAATCAGTGAACACACAGAGGTTGAACCTGAAGGCTTGTCCAAAGAAGAGCTGGAGAGTCAATTTGAGGAAGTCGGAAGAGAGAGTTATTACATTCTCCTTCCAGTGCTGATCCCGTGGCCTAAATGAAACCAATTATCCAATCACTTTCAAATGTAGATGTCTTAAGGAAAGAAACTGCCTCTTTATTTTGACATTTAGACAAGCTTTCAGAACTGTGAAGGAGATACAGCTGCGTCTGAAGTCCCAGGTGTGGATTTTTAGTCTCTCTCCTAAAATCTCTCTTATTTCACAAAACAAAACTACCAAATTTGATTAAGATAGGGAAGAAAGATAAGTACAATGATTTAAACTGAGCTTTCACTTGAAGAGGGACAGACCAAGCGTAGAAAGGTTTGGCTTTTCACAGCCGTCAAGCATTGGACTCCAAATGACCTATGCAAACAGAGAAAGGGTTGATGCTCAGCTGGAGTAAATCAGCATAGCTTCAGCAGCACTGCCTTAATTTACACCAGCTAAAGAACTATCCCAGGACCTCATTAATGGTCCCTCAGCTAACCGATCTGACCAGACAGGAAAACCACAGACACATCTGTTTCCTGCCCTCCATTCTTCAACTACCACACCCACTTTTATCTGCAGTGTGCTCCATGGTATGACTCACTTTAAATACAGAGGACATACTTTCTCTATGCCTGTTAGACTTCAAATTAAGAAGCAAGAGGTAGGTTGTTTTGAGGGGTCCCTGGTGGACTTTTGGGTGGAGAATGGAAGAGCCTTATATTTTTTTCCACAGTTGAAAGACGGTATCACAGGAATAACAGCATAAAGTTGTTTATTAGTTGTGTGTATTTTACAATTCTAAATAGCGTCAAGGGTGCGCTAGTCATAGAGAAGGACTACCTTTTGATGTGGCATCATTAATAATAAAAAAGTATAAATCATACCAGATATGTTAGCTACAGATCAGCCAAGAGTAGTAGATCATGGGTTTTGTCTGTATTTCTATAGTCCTTTTGCGTGGTCACAGAACAAACAAAGGAAACATCCATCAGACCATTTGAGATGTCAAAACCATCGGAAAACCTACAGCTCTCTTGCTTAGACTTTTGAACCCGACCTTTTTATTTTTCACTTGGCTGGATACGTTGTATTTGGCAGCCTCCAGAGCACGCACTGCTCCTGCCCCAGTCCCCATACAATTAACGTTCAGGAACAACCAGAGGAGAGAGGAGAAGAATTGAATAAATTAGACCACACCCATGGTTTTTAGGCCCAATGTCATGATGCTTGCCAGGGCAGAGAAGTGGTGTTGGGAGGGCCAATATTTTCCCAAGTGCCAAGAAAAAAAATCAAGGCACTAGACCTGTATAAGCAGGACTAGTTATGCATCAGGGGAGCTTCTCATGCAATGGAAATTTGGAGATTCCCCCAGTCCTGAATGATCAGTCTCACCCTATGGACAATGCTAAATCTGCAAACTATTGTACAAGGGATTGATTACCCATTAAAAGTACTTCTCATGACTTGGACAAGTTGTTCTGGAGAACTGAAATGCCTTTTTTTATAGTAAGCTCTGACTGAAGCTGTTCCCACAGTTCAGGCACAAGAAACATCCCTGCTTGATACAGCCCAGCATCCAATCTCGCCACAGACCAGCAGCAGCTACATTAACACTTGCTCTCATTTCACAGTGTCCCCAGCAAGTCTTGACCTAGATATGCCCCTTTCCAAGCTTTCATCCAGCAAAGGAGAATGCTTTCTTCTTTCTCATTACTTCTGGCATCATTATCTGTCTTTCCTACTCTACAAACTTCATATTACATCACGACCAGCTTTCTATATTCTGAGGCAAAAACCCCCATTTGTACTCATTAAGATTTTTTACAATC
The DNA here is from genome assembly GCA_026413425.1 of Tringa solitaria. Lineage (NCBI taxonomy): Eukaryota > Metazoa > Chordata > Aves > Charadriiformes > Scolopacidae > Tringa > Tringa solitaria. Next base: position 1,903,611 of record JAOXJM010000012.1, read on the forward strand.
TCCTTGAACTATTCAGAAGAAATTTAATAACCTTCCTGTAGTATATGAAGACGGAGGAAAAATGGATTGACTTGGGGCTAAGGAAGAGACATGGTTATAACTCCAAGGAGTTGGCTTTTAATCTGGACCATGTGCCTGTGTTCACAGCATGCACAGAACTTTCACACAGCCTGAAAACAGGCTGCAGCTTTGTACATCCAGAGGCTGGATTATTCTTGGATCATCTACTGTGGTGTGTGGGCAGTGCAGTCTGTTCATTCCTGATGCTGGTGATAGATGTGAGTGTACCAAGCCACATATATTGAATAAATGGTGACAGAACAGTGACTTCTGGACAGACTGATTCTGAAATCCTCTACAGCTTGTCTAGCTGTAGGAAGGAGACTATAAAAATCATAGATCTTAATCAGAAACAAGATGGGAGGGGCTTCTGTTCCAGCCATAGCTCCTCTCTTTGCCAGGCTGTCACAAGCAGAATGTCACGTAAGGTCTATCTTGTTGCTAATTAACGTATAGCCATCCCTCTAGAGGGGTGGTCTGCTCTACATGTATGGATATGCCTTCCATGACAAACCCCAAACTCTTAAAACTGGGAAACCTAACACATAGCTGCAATATATTCTCTTTGTACAATTCTTCATTATATGTCCATCCATCTTATGCATTTCTTCCATGCTTCCACTCCCTGTCTGTAACAGAGCTTTGTGGTCTGTTACTTTAAACATATTTATTTCTCAAAAATGTGACAAGATGATAAGACAAAAGGATTGGGATTTAACTAAACCCAAAATGATAGCATAGACCCCATATTAATTTTCTTCACAGCTTCAGACAAATAATTTTATTTGCACATTTCCCTTCCAACTATGGCAGTCACATTAATATGTGGTTTATGTTCATCTCAAGAACAAGGTTAAGATTAGCTGGAGGATGCTAAAGATGTCTGATCAGTGTAATTATAGTTCTGGTGTCAGAGAAATTTTATCTGGGTTTGGATGACACATATCATGAGAGTTTTTCTAGTCACTGCCTCTCCTTTTCCTTTCTGCTATCTCAGAAGCATAAAAGTCTTCTATTTTGGCCAGAAACTAAGGAACATTTATGGTCTATGTACCGATGCTCAAGGAGGGAAGCAGTATGTGTAATTTTTTTCACATATGGTTCCAGTCCTTAGAGAGATCTCATTGATTGCTGCTCTGTACCTGCCCAGCCGTTAAGGTTGAACTAACTGCATTACCACAGCCTTCCTTCCTGATTAGACCTTCTTACTCACTGGTAATGTCCTGATCTCACAACCTTCACTCCCTTGGGAAACACCGCTGAACCCGCTTAAACGATGCTTAGGCTTGGAATTGCTGGGCATGTAGAGCCCTGGAGTTTGTCTTTGGACAAAATGGCACATTTGAAGAGGAGTATTTCATGGGAATGAGGCAAAAATTTGCAGAGAGCATCCCCTGCTTGAATTAAAACACTGAGTTATTAAATTTTTCATGCACAGTAAGATTTTAGCTACCACTGCAGTAGCACTTGCTGATTATTGATTACTTGTTCAGGGCATTGAAAAAGGATTTAATTTCCACTTTCTCTACAGTGAAAGATATGCAACTTCTCATCCTGCCTAAGGAAAGATATCCAACTGCTCATCCTTGCACAACCTGGTTGTCCGTCTTCCTAATTGCTACACTATTTTTTTGTCTTCTTCACATTTTCTGTCCTGAGAGAGATATTAATTTTCACCCAAACTTTTTCCACTGCTCTCCTTAGTTTTCTTTCATCTGGGGAGCAGTGTGTCATTTGGTTATAGCTGGAAAAGTCAATATCTAGTTTAAGGTGCAGATGCAAAGTATCTTGATGACTTTAGCAATTCTTCAGCGAGATCTTTAGCAGAATGTAGCTCAGAGAGATAGACAAGAAGCCTGGCTGATTTCTGCTCTTTCTCCATTGTCTTTGTGGATTTTGTTCCTAATTCATCAAATTTTGAGCAGTGTTTGCGCTCTAGTACATGGAGAATTTCGGGGAAACTGGTTCTGGTTTCCTGGCTTTGCTCTTGCCTCCAATGCAGGACCTAGGAGATACCATTTTTGGAAGTCAGCATGACTTAACTGGTGCCTGAACTTCTTTATTCTGACTTTCAACCCAATGAAACTTAGCTAGTTTCAGAGGACATCTTTTGTCAAATATAAACAACTCCCAGAAAGCTATGAACATGAGTCCCAGTATTATCAGGCATTATAATAAGAAGTTGTCTGACACATAATATTGCTGCCATAATAATCTCCTATATCATAATCTCTGGTAGACCATACCTGGTCTACACAGAAAACTTCTATTCAGGCTAAAGTTTTTGCTAGGCCTTTTTTATTTGGTGTCAATCATAGTTTAAACATCCCCTCCTGCTTTCCTCTCTCTTGCCCTCAAGTCATCCCCAGAGCTCTTCCTGCACTACGTTTTTCGTGACCATGCAGTGAACCCAAATAGGGAACTGATCCAGTGGAAAAAAATAAGTTGTGATTCTTTTTTTTCCTGGGTTCTTTTTCAGCTGGATCAGTTCCTTTGGTCAGGTTCAGTGAGTGGCCACACAAACATTTGTGCAGACAAAGTGTGTGTGTCAGAGGAGGAGGGGATAAGGTGATGGATACAGGGTGCAGAAATGCAGAGATTTAGCCTACCAGCCAAGAGCAGTAACACAAAACTTGCAACCACAGTGTCCTTACTTATCTGTGTGGCTTTCACATGAATGACTGAAGAACTGGAAGGTTTCAAAGCTATTCTGAAGCCCTGGACTCAGAAAGACAGCGCCTACAGTGGATGCACACATATACGCACGCCGGCACAAACACACAGTGTGATCCTTTGTTTCCACTGAAATAATACAGTGCAGAAATGATGAATATTTCCTTATCTTGGCTGCCTTCCTGCAACTAGGGAAAAATTGGCTGGTACAGACGGGAACACCCAGGAAAACATTTAGTGTATAGCCTGGTTATTCACTCATAGCTGTGTTACATGTTTGTTGAGATCAGAATGGTTGTCTCCAAAGGTAGAAAATAAAAGAATAAAGTCAAAATAAAAGTAAGAAGAACAAAAATAAGAAAAAAATTTATTTCCCCCAAGCTACTAGAGGGAGAAAAAGCTCAAAGAAATAAAAGCCAACATGCTGCATCTACCAACAGGAAAGCAAAGAATTGAACAGTAAGTTCTTTCTCTTTCCATACATATTTTGAGAGCCAGTGATAGGGATGAGAGAGCAGCCACTTGAAATCAAGTGGGAAGGGAGGAAAAAAAAATCAGCCTAATAAAAGCCAGTGGGGTTAGATAACTTACTGAGAAAAGGGAGAGGCAATTTCTGTCCATTTTAACACCCACATGCAATAGGGAACAAGTGAAAATCAGCCCCAGGGATAATTTATCGTTGCTTTTTCAAATCTCTATCCAGGTCCAGAAGAAGCCATGTACAAGAAAGTTAATCAATAACAAAAATAACGCCAAAACAATCCCCCAGAAATATTGTGGCAGAGATGGGAAATAATGACGTGGGAATTAAAATCATCTTCAGTAGACAGGCCAGATGTTGGCAAGCACTTGTTTTCTGTTGGCATTTCATGGAAGTAAGAGGTCCCATTACAAAAGTGTTCCCATGGCTACAAATGCGACCTAAATCAGCACCGTTTCTGCTTATCATTACACAGTTGTCAAAGATTCACTTGGCAGTGAAGACTGGCAAGTTCACGGTATAGTTACCCATGGGCCTGAGCCTCTTGGTACACTATATACATTCTTTACAATAAAGATCACTTCAAGAGGCCACCTCCGCTAGAGCTCCAGATCCTCCCATAAAAGCAGACTCCAAGCATATTTGGTGTCTTAATCCAGACTCTTGTTCATGTGTTTTGGGTGGATTTGGCCTGAACAGACCAAAGAGCTCAGCAACTGATTCCACTACCAAATACCTATAGTCTGGCTCTTCCTAAATATAGTGTGAACCTTGTAGTTCAGACAAATCTCTCCCAACTCTGGTGATAAGATTAGGAATTCAGCTACTCTAGGAATGAAGAGAGGCAGGTCTGTCTAGATGAAAGTTCAGATCCTACAGGGAGTCACCATTGTTTGGTTTCTGTTGTCCCCATTGACAATAGGGGATTAACTCCATTGACTAATTGGAGATGTTGAAGCCATTTGAGATGCAGTAGTCTTTCTTTTTCCAGCATTCAGCAGCTGACCAAAGCAGATGGACTTCTTATAGGTCTGTACCACACCCATGGGGTTCACCTCTGTTCCTCTTGCTCTGTTGTCCTTAGTGGACATCTCTGTATGCTGTACAAGATATATCAGTACAGAAACTAGGGTTACTAATACAACCCTCTGGTCCACGTGTGGGCGTCTTTGTGCCTCATCTGTTCCAGATATGAGTTTTCTACAGTTCTTGATATTGATTCTGGGCTCCATATTGGCAAGTCCAAGCTTTAATTCTGACTTGCCTATTTATTTGAAAGCCATTATACTGATATCTTCTCCATGTTCCTTATTAACTTTTTATCAAGGTTAGTAAGGAGAAATCTTTCTTCTAAGTTTGTCATTCTGGTGGTTTTGCCAGCACTAAAACCACTCTAAAATTTTTGATAGCAGCCACGCTTTGTAGGAGTCTATAAGTTTTATCAGCCATTATGTCAGAAAGGCAGACAATAAATGGACTTCCATGTGGACCACAGCACGGGGGGATTTTAAAATACATGGACAGCACAGGTATCAATCCAAAACCCAGAAGCAGGTAGTAGAGACACACAGTAGGACTGCCTCAGATAAGATACTGATTTTCTTCCTATCTTTTACTTTTCCAGCCAGCTGGTCAAATAATGGCACTTCATTGAAAGTTTCCTATTTCTACAGAAATATCACTATTTCTCACAATTTAACAGTGCAACTTCTAAAACAATTTATGTGTGGTTCAGATGCAGGATGCAGTCTTTATCGCATGGAGAAAATGGGAAATGTGAGGCTTTGTCCCAGGATTTTAACGTTGCAATCTTTGATACTGGGGTTAGAGCCCAGCTGGAGTGCAAGTGAGGAAATGGGATCCTCCAGCTGAATGAAGTACTTGGAAATGAGGAAGGGGATAAAAGAGTAGGGTTTATAGTAACATAGAATGGTTTTGGTCGGGAGAGACCTTAAAGATCATCTAGTTCCAACCTGCCTGCCATGGGACCAGATTGCTCAAAACCCCATTCAATATGGCCTTGAACATCTCCAGGAATGAGGCCTCCACAACTTCTCTGGACAACTTGGGCCAGTGTCTCACCACCTTCATAGTGAATATTTCTTCCTGTTATCTAACCTACATCTCCCCTCTTTCAGTTTACCCCTTGTCCTATCACTACATGACCTTGTGAAAAACCCCTCCCCAGCTTTCCTATTAGCTCCCTTCAGATACTTGAAGGCTGCTATAAAGTGTCCCTGGAGCCAACTCTTGTCCAGGCTGAACAACCCCAACTCTTTCAGCCTGAGAACTTATTTTAGTTTATACCCATCCAAAAGAGGGCACTAGGAACTCTTTACAGGTATTGGAAAGAGAAGTTCAGTCAGCTCTTTTCAGCATCATTTACATCTCTCTTGAGGCCCAAATAAATATATCAAAGAAATCCAGAGCAGGCCATTTACTGAAAATGATGTGTTTGCCATTTCACACCCATTCACTTCAGCTAAGAGTTAGCCAAAAGCTGTCACAGACCTGGCACAAGACAGGAGCAAGTCTTAGCAACAGGCAGCAGCATGTTTCCCTCCCTGAGCTACTCCTGCAGCTCTGCAGAAGCTCTGGCATCGGGAGATAGACCTATTATATTTCATAAAAAGAACAGAGAAGCTATAAATCCCGCCATGGTATATTTATTGAAAAATGAAGGTAATAAAGCTAATCCAGATAATGAGCTGTATGTTTCCCTGCCTCAGAAAACCTCTTAGCCAGCGGAAATAGAACCACCTGAAACTTAGCAGCCAACTCACTTCTAGTTCTTTTTATTTTTTAACCTTCTTTCTCCTCCTCATCATGAAACTCCCTTCCTCATATACTGGAGGATTGGGAAAGGTGCGCATGAGACAGGAAGGGGTTGAAGAGGTTAAAGATACCATGACCACTACAGTGCTTCAGTTTTCTGGGTGGAAACAGAAATCTCTCCTTAAATATTGGGCTGTACATCCAAAGATGTCACTCAGGTTCCCTTACCAGTCAGTGGAGGGGGTCACAGGATCATAGGATGTGAATAAATCACCTTGATGGGCTAAATCCTGTTCTTTTTACCATAAAGAACTATATTGTGTTGGACCATACAAAAACCCCAGATACCTGTTTGGCTAAATCTCTAATTAATTTACTATTAGTGATTACTAGGTCCTACTTAAAGCTATCTTAAATAAAGATATTTTATCTGGAGGTGTTCGAAGTCAGGTTGGATGGGGCTTTGAGCAACCTGATATAGTGGAAGGTGTTCCTGTCCATGGCAGGGCAGTTGGAACTCAATGATCTTTAAGGTTGCTTCCTACTCTAACCATTCTACGATTCTATGATATTTTTTTTTTCCCTTGGGATTACAATCTATTGCCAGCCATTATTCAACTGTTCTACCCTGCTCTGTCCCTCAGACCAGTCTCAGTCCCTAACACCAAACTGGCCTGTAGCTATCTCCTATCATTGTTTCTGCTGATTCTTGCATGAAATCTTGGAAACAAAAAGTACTTTGGGAAATCATTGCAATTATGTTAGAGAGTTACTTTTACTCCTGACAAGGAAAATTTAGCTCCAACTGAACCCTTTTGTCTTCTGAAAAAAAATATTCTTATAGTAGGTACCATAAACTAAACCCAGTGTTGTCAAAATGGATGCCTCAGGAAAGGATCACAGATCTCTGTCTGCTACAAATACCTCCATTTGTATTCCAAGAGAGCTGAATGGTTATGAGTAAAGTGCTCCTGGCTCTGGAAAATCAGAAATCTTACCACATTAGGGTGGTTTATGGCCATGAGCTGCCAAAATGACCGTGTTGTTTGGGCTTCCTTGTAGATTTATGCACAGTTCATTGAATGATTGAAATAAAGTGATTGGCTACAATAGCAGAAGACAAATCAGCTAAGATATTCCTTCTTATATCCTTATAACTTGAGAAAGGATTTCATTGACTAAGTCTGCTTGCTCCATGTCCATAATTTTTGTTTGGGTTATAACAACCTTTCAATAACCATATTTAATATGCTTAATACCAATTTAATAGCCATAAATCATGGAAATTCTCTGTTTTGACACATAGTTTTCCTTGTTCTTCTTCCATCTGTAGGTACTTATTGGTGACTTAAAAATAAACTCTTCATGTTCAGCTGTTGAAATTATAGGGATTGAGTTTTCATTATTAGCGAATTTGCCAGACTGCAAATCTTTCTTGGAACTTTTTGAGATCTACTTTTTTGCATGCCCATGTTTCAAATTCTTAGTCTTCATGGCTCAAAATATTAACACCACGACCTTCTTACGGCTTGACTTGTCAAAATTGCAGTCTGAAGTGCTTGTGAGATTTTGAACTTCTGTTTGCAATAAGAATAATTTTTCCTCTATTTTTAAGTATGTATGCATATGCACACATATATGTTTGGAAAATGATTCTACACACTATTTTCAAATACCCTGACTTTAAAACTTCCTGAATACTCCAGAAATATACACAAAGATGATAGATTTTTGTTCTCAAGCTGTGTCAGTCTTTTACCAGGTTATTCTAGAGAGTAATTAACTGAAAGAGGGAAAATTTAGATTAGATCTCGGGAAGAAATTCTTTGCTGTGATAGTGGGGTGGTGAGATATTGGAACAGGTTGCCCAGAGAAGCTGTGGCTGCCCCATCCCTGGAGGTGTCCTAGACCAGGCTGGATGGAGCTTTGAGCAACCTGCTCTAGTGGGAGGTGTCCCTGCC
>JAOXJM010000012.1:1955192-1996885 GCA_026413425.1 Tringa solitaria
GAGTGATGAGGTCTCCCCTCAGTCTCCTCTTCCTCAAACTAAACAGTCCCAGCTCCCTCAATCATTCTTCGTACAATTCTCCGTACATCCTTCACACCTGAAGCTGTGAGTTGTCAGAGAGTCAGATGGGTTATGAAAGACCTGGTAGACTGACCTTTCTGGAAACCTATCTGCACCAAAAGCCTTCCAGTTCCGATTGAGGGAGCAACTTCCTCCTGAGGAATTTTTTTCCTGCTACCAAAGACATTCCTCCCACTCCCCCAAATAATAATGACCAAAATGGCTTTGAACATAGAGGCAAGTCATGTTGAGAATGTGCCTTGATTTAGAAGTCTCTCAGTTAAGACATGTCCATCTGCTCTACAGTAAGTACGAACATGACTGGCATGTATCTCAGACAAAATCACAGACATCTGTGATTCTGTGATCACAGACATCATTAAGTCCATGAGAATTTTGCTTTTAGAAGCAAATAGATGATTCTACCCATGAGACACCTGGCATTTCTCCTTTCTGTCTAACTGAAAAAAATCAAAGGTGAGAACTGTTTTAGATAAATGCTTGGAGCTAGAAGAGGTAGACATTGGAAAAAATCTTGTCTGGGACTGGAAATTAAACTAATCCCTCTGTGACCCTCCCGGCAGGTAAAAGTTGGAGAGCAAAATGCAAAGACAGAGGAAGTCTTTGCAAAGAATTGCATTTCAAAACTTCAAGATAGCAATGCATAAGGACAAAAATATTAGCTAAAAGCTAAACCCAACTGATTACATTTGCCTACTCCCTTTTCTCTTACCCAAATTTCCCTTTCCTGCACACAGCATTCTTTTAAAAGTTGAGCTGCTCAGACTCTTATCACACTGTGAAATCAGGACAAACTTCAACATACCAGCAACATGTTCAGAGCCTTCATGAGCTGAACTCTCAAGATCCTTATACCTTTACCTGAAAAGTCAGGCATGATTCTTCAGTTGATTGTTTCAGCAGTATCCTGCTGAGTAAGGTAAAAACATGCTACCCACAAAGGTGAATTCTACTTTTATTGTTATGGAGATAAAATTAGTAAGTCCAGAACATGAATTAGCATTGATATCCTTGATTAGGATCAACAACTGTTGTAATAGCACTATAACATCCACTAGTTATAAGTTATTGGAAGAAAGAATTCAGCAGCATCTCTTATTCCTTGGTTTTTATTTTTTTTTCCCCAGGTAAACTGGATTTTTCATGGCAGGAAAACATAACAACTCTGAAGGCTTGGAAGAACAAACAGGAAAAGCTCAAAGACACCCGACAAATACATGGCAGATCTAGAGAAACAACCCAAATCCCTGAATCCACCTCAGTCTTCAGAATTTGGCCTTAAACTAATTTAAAGTGTCATATACAGACTTTTCATTGGCAAGGTGGAAAAAGAGGGACATAAGAGTTTTAGTTTCTGCCATCACTGTATCTGTGCTCAGAACTTTCCTTCAATATGGTTGTCTGTGAATCTGAAAAGGTCTTTGGATTCAGCTGCAGTGAACTGGCACCTTTGCACCAATAAGGAAAAAATAGAGTGAATGTAATAATTTAATAAAATGTGTCCTGTGTCCCTGACTGTGTCTGTTCTTCTGCTGCTCAGTTGACTTTGCACAGCTTAAAGCCTTTTCCACAAGTCTATCTTGCTTTCCTTTTCCTCCCTTTTCCTCCTTTTTCCATAGACACCTAATGGCTAAAAATAGTGAAAATATCCATTGGCATTTATTGAAAATGTCCTCCTTAAATATCCAATTATTCTTCTCACTGACTCACAGAGGCAAGACAGAAATGTCAAAAACCTTCAAGAAATGTCCACTGTATTAGGAATCTACCTGTTGGTGATCAGGCAGAACTTGCAAATCGCATCCAGAATTATGGTGTTTTCCAGCCTAATTTCAGAGGCAGTCACAGAGGAAAGGTTAAATGCTGTCACGTATCTCCTCCTGTTCAGAAATAAGCCCATACATACATTTTCATACAGAAAAGCTTGCATAACTGACATGGTCTTTAGCTAAACCTAAGTCACATCAGCTGTAAAATTAACCAGTGGAGGGTTGCTGGGGCTTTTTCTTTGTTTAGTTTTATTTTTCATACCTAAAGGCCTATAAAATCTCAGGCAGTTTATCACCATATTTTTTTCCAGGGACTTTGCTACAGAGCTGTCAGTTTAAATGGCAAAGTGTCCCCTGACTATCTTCACTGGAAAGCTCTCCAAAGGTCTGTTTCCCATAAAAGAGAGAACACACCTTCTTCTTCCCTGCTCCCTCCCACCTTTTTTTTTTTATTATTATTATTTTATTATTTTTTATGTAAACCAGTCCGTCCATCCTGCCAAGTCCAGAGTCACTTCTTGGCTGAATGCTGAAACTGCTTTCTACGCTCAGATGGAGCAGGGCGAGTCAGAGAGGAGGCAGTGGGTGAGTTTGGGGTGGGGTTGTGAAGAAAGTAAGGAAGAGTGAAGTGCACCTCCACAGCAAGCAAGGGGAAGATGGATTAATTCACTGTAACGCACTGCGGTACAAAGTCAGCAGAACTTCAAAGGAAATGAGCCATAATTCAGGAGAAGTAAAAACAAGCAGCCACTCTTCTCAAATCCCTCTCTCATTCTTTTTTTCTTGTTTTTTTTTTTTTCTCCTGCTTTCTAAAATTCCGTTGTAGTCAGAGAAATCACAGTGGCCAAATACAGGGGGTTTTAATCTATTAGTTTTATTTAACCATGCCTTCTGGGAAGAAAAACACTGCGCTTTTGAAAGATGAACACTTTCAGGAGGAGGTTCACATGAGAGATTCCCACCTCTCACACCCTCTTACAGTGAGACCAGTGCCACAGCCCTTTTCCCCTCCCTCAGTGAGCCCAGTTGCCTCCTGCAATCAAGGGACTTTAGGGCTGCAACCATAAAATAGCAAAGAGCCTGAAATTCAGGGTATGCACCTCCTGGCAGGGATTAATCTGGTCGAGTTTAGGAGATTTAAAGTGATATATATGAGTCTGAGCCACCTACCCCAAACCTCCTTTACAGTCATAAAGGGAAACAAATGAGGGCAATTCCACCATAAATTCAACAAGTTGCTCTCTGGAAATACATTTTTTTCTCACCAATAATTTTAACTAGGAGCTCAGGATGACTGATTACAGTTTAGACATCCAACTGCTGGAGGTCTGAAGTTAAGGTAAGTCAATCCAACCCAGAAAAGACTACTCAGATGTTGAAGAGTCCATCACAAGGACTCCCTCTCACAGATCTTTATGTTTTCTCTTCCTTTGAATTTAACATTAAAAATACAAGGAAACCAGAAAACAGAACTAAGCAACAATTGGGACTCTGATGACAGTAAATGTATATACAAACCTAGTTGGGTTCTGCTGGCTCAGGAAATAAACTCAGACTGACCTGCTAGAGGGTTCCCACGATATCCAGAGAGAATACCTGTCCTTCTTGTACAGAAGATATTTCTCACAGAAGGTACATCAGAGCATGTTCACAAAAGAGAGGAGAGAAAGAAATAAAAAGTGCTGTTATGCCTTTGCTACACTCCATTTCCCCTGCAGGGAGTTATTATTGCCAGATGGACGTTGAGTTACATTATCCAGCAGATTGACTATACCTATGTTATTCCTAAAGGAAAATAACCAAACCCAGTTTGTTTTAGAAACTCTGTAAGCTGTAACATCAGATATCTATTAAACCACTCCAGGTATAACAGGTTTTGGTTTTGACAAGAAGCTGAATTATTATTTGTTTATTTATATTTAGATTGCATTACTGACAGAAATATGCAAGCGCTATAGTCAAAAAGCTCACTGAGTTTCTTGATGACATGTCTATGTCCACTTGCCTAATTAAGGCTAAATGTGGAAATAACACACTCTCTGATGTGTTTGGCCAAGTGCTTTCTTCTTCAGTAGTTTATTATGAGGTACTGCTCTGTTTTATTTTTCTTTCCCGGTATTTAACCTAATCACAACACCTGTAAGTAAAAGTGTTCTTTCTTCTCCAGATTCTTGATCCTCTTCATAGTTCTCATCAGCTTGAATATATGCTTGGCAAAGCAGAGTTGTTGGTTTTTTTCCTGTGTACTTATAGGTTTCTTTCAGCAAACCATAAAGAATTAGTCCACATCAGACCTGTAGAATCAAGGGAGATCTGTTTTTGGGGACCACTGCAGAATCATCACCAGAAGGGCTGAAAAAGGGATCGTATTTATAGGTGAACTATGGACACATTAAAAGTGGTGATCAGAGAAAGTATCCAGAGGAGATTATTCTTAAATAAGAAGCCAGCATCTTGTGAGCTTTTTGTGACATGTTAAAAAGGTTTGGTTTAAGACCGGATGGGAAGCACTAAGGAAAGCTGGTGAATTCACATTTACATCATCAGATGGGATTGCTTTGCAGCAGGGTTGTAGCTCAGGCATTGACAGCTCCTAAGGAGGTTAAAAATATGGATGTAGTTGGCAATTGTAGAATGAATGTTTTGCAATTAATACAGGCAAGAAAAAGAAAAACTCATTTATAAGGCTGGGTGATACAACAGGGCAATGTGCCAGGCACAGTTAAAATTGTACAAAATTCTGATTCTTTAAAGCAACATATGTAATTCTGATTGTATCTGTTCAAAAAGATTCCATTCCGAGTGCAATAAATGCAATAATGGCTATAAGGCTGATCAGGGAACTTAAGAGCCTTTACAGATGAGGAAACTATTCTTGCTTAGTCTAGAAGCACCTGAAGTATGTAAATATTAGGAAGACAGAGAGTTGTGTGTACTAAAGGATGATGGTGGTACAATTGTCTAAAGAAATTCATAGACCATAACAAATTTCAGGTCAGAAACAAGAAGATTTGCGTATTTTGGAAAAATTCCCTCATAGTAACAGAAGCGGCAGGAGTCCTCAGTGGTCTTAAAATGAAACTTGATAAATGCAGATGGGAATTGAAAGATTAAATTGCTTGGTATAGTTCATAATTGCATATAATGCCCCCAGATACCCTTTTCAGTCTCTTGTGGTCATTCAGTCTGACTGATCTGATTAGCACAAGGCATGGAGCCTTACCCATGAAGTTCCTTGGGAAGCTCATTGAGGTACCGGTAAAGCACCTCTAATCTTCCTTGCAAAAATACAAGGCCAAACTATTTTCACCACTTGGTTTAAAAGTGGCTCTGACTGACTGGAGTTAAGTTTGGATGAGTGTGAAGAAGCACCACAGGATCCCTGACCACCTTCTATTGGTGATGTGAGCTCAGAGCCGTTCTGCCAGAAGACAATGGTTAGTCCCACCACCTCGGTCAAATTCCATTCTGAGGTCGGTTTAGATTTTTCCCATACTGTCAATCAAAATAGAAAAAGCATTTACCATTCCTCTGTATACATGCTTCACCCTCCCCTTCCTAAAATTAAACAAACCCCAGACCGATCTCTGGAATCAGGATTGCCAAACCTTGACACCGTTGCAGATAGAATGGTCTGGTGGCCAATCAGAAAAGACTCACAGATGCAAAACAAAGCAGTAGTTTGAGGTTTCTTGTACTGCCAGACTAACATGGAACAGAGACCCAGGTCCAAATCAAACTCCAGCATGGAGGAAGAGAAGTTTCCCAAAGAGTTAGTCAGGGATGCTTGATCTGGAGGGATTTGCAAATCTGAAGAAGGATTTCAGGAGCTGGCTTCAGGGCTGAGGTTTTTCTGATGTTAGGGGGAGTAAACTGGTAATACTTTGCTTTAACTGTGTCCTTCTAATACATCCTAGGTTTTCCAGGTAGACTTTTGTTAACAGAACAAGACAGCTCAGGTATCCTGCTGACAGGGTGCTACAGGAAAGGGAAACCATACACAGTAGTGGGGGCAGCAGAGTCAGTGGTCTCACCAGCAGGAATCTCCAGGCAATTCCATATGACAAGGCATGTCCATGGTCAGAGCCAGTGGGATCGTTTGTTTTTTTATTAATGTGGTATCTTTTACTTGCTGTTATATTTCATCATTTGTATCTAATTATGACTTACCTTGCACTCTGAAGTGGTCGTATGAAGGTGAGCTGAAGGTTCCAGTAGGACCACAGAATTTAAATGGAAATCCTTGCACCTCTGTTAATGTTAATGCAACACAGCATCATCCACCTTTCTCCCATTAAATGTTTTCCCTCATTACTATGAGAGAAAGTTCTTCTAGAAACTCACTTTTATTATTAGGAAGCTTTTCTTAACTTACAGCCAACACTAACTTATGACCAGTTTAGACTAATTTATTATTATGCTTTCCTCTTCAGTGTTCTAACTTACTCATGAACAAATCCCAGACTGCCTCTCAGCAGCACCAGTAGATTACACAAGACAAAATTTCCTGTATCCTTCCAGGCGCTCACCTTTCCATTTCCAGGGAGTCCTATTACTCCTTTCTGTACTCCATTGCTAGTATGAATTCTCCTTTCCTTGCAGAAAGCCCTTAGGCTCGCAACACATCCCAGCAAGACAGCTTTTCCCATATTTAATGTGGAAGAAATTGAGGGCTTGCATTTCTGGCCTCGAATTGGGAACTTACGTGCTGTATATCCAGTCCCTCCGAAATGTAGCCAGCATGTGTAGTGTATCTAAATGGAAAGGGAGAACCAAAAGTTGCCTTGTCCCATAGAAAAAATGTTTCCTAGCAATAAGTAAAAGGGGAATAATGATCCCACTGTTCAGACACACCTTAGAAATATAATGAATAGAGCTGACAGGCAAAATTGGGAAGTCTAGAAATATATTTGTCATCAAGGGATTAAAATGGAAAAGGCTTGGGTTACAAGAGCCAGCAAAAAATCCATTTCCTAACATGTGATGGTGGCAGGCACTGCTGAGGCCAGGATGTGATTTACCTTTGTAAGCAGTACACCAGTCCTGTCTGGGTCTGTCCTAGAGCTATCACTGTGTCCCAAACACTCCCTGACATGCTCTTTGAACCCACAGAGCAAGGTTTATACTGTAGATTAGGTTTGCTTAACATTAACTCCCTTCCCCACCCAAAAATCTGACGTCTTCTCCTCTGATCCAGGAAATGGGAGGTCAGAGGACAATAACCCAGTTGGGCATGGGACAGGGAGAGATATCCTGACAACCAGGGGCACCGGTGGGATGCTGCTGTCAGAGCCCTGACAGTTGGAGATCGGTTCTTTTGATACCAACAAGGAGGCAGGTGCTGGGCATCTGCAAGAAGTTAATTTACTGAATGTCAGTGTTTTTGACACAATGGCAAGAGAGGGCTTTACAGGATATTCATGACCTCATCCCTTATCCTGAAGCTTGTCGGCTCTTTATAATCTCTGCAAATGTCGAAGGGAAACAGGGAAAGAGTGAATTGTTCTTCCTCAGATCATAGTGAAAGTCCTGACTGATCAGTTTTTTCTGTCTTGGGATATTTCCTGGAAGAAGTAATCTTATGTTTTATAACTTCATGGCCGCGGTCCATCTCTGTTCAGCAAGCTTTCAAGTAGTTCTGGAATGATACAGCCCCTCCTTATCGACTGCTTTCTGTCCTGCGATTCACCAAGAATCCTATTGTTGCCAGACTGAAAAGCAACTAGAGACTCCCTGGCTAAAGTGTGGTCACCCTTAATCAAGTTAGTTGACTGTTGTAAGTGGAAATTAATTAGTGCTTATTGGTTTTGTAGGTGGTTTTGCTGGTAAGTGGAAGATAAGTTGCATATCCAGGCATCCTATACAGACAGGAAACAAGGGAATACTTAAAAGCTATAATAAAATACTATTCAATTTACCTCCTAGACAGAGGAAGCATCCAAGAAACACACCCTCCTTCACAGAGCTCTTCCAGACACAGGCCGTTTGAGAATATTGTGCTCTCATGAGATATTCAGGGGATCTTTCGGCTGCTGAAGAGCATGAAACATAAGAATGAGTTTCCTGGAGAGGATGTGGGGTTTCCATCAGTGGACATCTTTATGAGAAAGTGAGATAAACTTCTGTCAGTATTAATATAGGCATATTTGAACCTGGCTTACTGAGGTCCTCTCTGAACAGAGAGTGATTCAATTGCCCTGTGCATAATTCATGTGTCTCAGTGCACCAGTTTCTAAGGAGAAAGACTTCTTGCTTACCTAACAGCCAAAACATCATGTCCTGTCATGACAATGTAATCTCATCTTACTTGGGAAACACCTGGAGAACACAGAAAGCCCAAGCAGTGAGAGGATCTATATCACAGCTGGGCCTCTGTTCACCTGAACCATGTAACAGTAGTCCCAGAGGGTCACTATTAGGATGGAAACTCCATTTTCTGGGTGATGCTGGAAACCGTGATATATCTGCTGGTCCTCACAGATAAAAAATTCTCAAAGACATCTTAATTTGTGATCAGTATTCACTGCATTGCAGTAAAGGCAAGCATGTCTGAGCTATTCTTTCACATTCTTTTGTCTACTTTGTATGTCATGAATTACATTCAAGCATCCCTTTCAGCAACTACCAACATCCCTTTTTTGCTGTCAGAGTGAAACCATGGTGCTGCACCTCATTTCTCATCTTCAACTTTGAAAGAACACTGAGGGAAACATAGGAATGGTACTTTCCAGTGCATTGATTCACAGTGATATTCTGGTAATCATTATTTCTTTATATAAAGGAAATGACAAGGAGCTCCATTAAGGAAATAGGATCTACTGCATTATGGGTTTTTTTTTGTTGCTTCTAACATGATGATTGTGAGGTCTAATACAGTTTAATCTGAGAAATACCTGTAGTCAATCATATGCAGTGCTGCCAGTCAAGCAATTTGCTTCATCTTCATTTAGTGATGAAGCCCAGAGGGAAGGACCCTTTGACCATGTTTGTTTGCCATTAATATATACAATGTCCTAACTTGTACACAGCAAAAAAACTAGGGGAGGTTGTCCTCCCCTTGCAGATATGCCTTTAGAAAGGCTGAATAAAATGAAAAGAACTTCACTTTTCAGATTCTGATCTGCAATATAATAAAACATAAAATTATGCTATATGAAGTAGAGGTATGTTCTATCAGAACTTCTTTTATCACACTTATTTGTTTGGAAGACACTCAATAGTGACCATCAGCTAAACAATGTTTTCTGCCATATCTTCCTCAAAAAGCCTCTGTGGAGCTTGGTTGGTTGAAAAGTTTCCACTTAAACTGCTTTCTGATAGAATATTAAGATTCTTGGCAAAAGAATCTTTTCATCCTTCCAAAAAAGTATTTGCTTTCCATGGCATATTTCAATATTTGCAGTAAAAGGAAATGCCTAAAGACCACAAATGTTCCCAAGGACAAAGCACAGTAGAACGTTGTGGGAATTGTGTTTTTGGTACCTCAAGTCTCCCTTCCCTGGTCTTGGCCAAATTTTTCACTTAGACTACATCTCCCATGATGCTGCAGTGCCAAGTGGTCTCATTATGTTCTCAGGGAGGTGAAACGACAAAGTATTTGCTGTCCAGGGAAATGAGTGTGTACAGAAAATATCAGTATTACAGTCCAATAAGAAACTGCTACACATTTTCCAAATGTGTATTTTCAGTCTTTAGCCAAAAGCTTTCACTGTTTTGGCTGCATGAGATTTTATCAAAAATCAGTGTTTTCTGTGGAAAAATCCACACCACATTCTAACCTGCTTGGTTTTGAACTACAAAGACAAAATGAATCTCAGAGGAGTTATACCCAAAGGAATGGATTTTCAGCTGGTGTCAATTAACATTATGAGCACTTGTTATGAGGGGAGCAATGCTGACTTAGAGGAGCTAAAGATTAAGCCAAAGTTTTGTAAAGTACTGTGTGTTCTCCAGACCAAAAGTAATACATATTTTCTTTTTAAACCCTGGGTCAGGCGGAAAATATAGAATACACTGTTCTTCTCAAAAGAGTCTTTTTAAATATCCAATTGTGTCACCGGTCCCATTTTCCTGTGCTAACTTTAATTGATTTAATTTTTTAGAGGTGTTCAGTTCTGATCGATGTCATGTAAAATCAGGAAAAAAATTAAGACATGTGTTTCTATATTCATGTTTTCGTGATCTTGGTATTATGTTTAATTTAGTATCTTGAGGTTCCTTCTTGCTTTCTGTACCCATTTCCATCTACTACTTTCTGTATTTTTAGAGATTGCACATGCAATTTCTGCCGTGGCGTCTGTAATAGAAGAGGACCTACCATGAAACCTCTTTAAAGGTGTTGTATTGGTCTTTCAAAGCCTCCCTTGCAGCACTCCTTGTATTGACGTTATACAAACAACTTGATGGCATATAGTTTTCTGATGTAATAGCTATTGTACTACTCAATATAGTGGGATTTGGCTGATCAAAGACACATGTCTGTATTGTACGTATCTACATCTAAAACCATCTTCCCAGACTCTCTTTCTAGTCCAACTGTTAACCTAAGGCTGCCAAATCCACCACTAAACCATGGCCCTCAGCATTTCTGTTACATACCTCCAGGTAACTCAACCATGTCTGTGGGCAGCCTGTTCCAATGCTTGACAACCCTTTCAGTGAAGAAACTTTTCCTAATATCCACCCTAAGCCTCCCCTGGTGCAACCTGAGGCCATTTCCTCTTGTCCTATTGCTTGTTATCTGGGAGAAGAGATCGACCTCCACTTTGCTACAACATCCTTTCAGGTCATTGTAGAGAGTGATAAGGTTTCCCTTCAACCTCCTTTTCTCCAGGCTGAACAACTCCAGTTCTTTCAGCCATTCTTCATAAGACTTGTGCTCTAGATCCTTCACCATCTTCATTGCCCTTCTGTGAACATGCTCCAGTATCTCAATGTCCCTCCTCTAGTGAGGGACCCAAAAAGGATGAATCTAAACCATAGTCTGTCTGGCTTTTTACAGAGACATGCAGCAGTCCTCCATCCTTCTCCCTCTATGTGGCTGAAAAGATGTCCCTACAGGTGCAAGTGTTGTTGGTGGTGTGAAAAGCATGATTTTTGGTGCCATGTTCATCATGTATGTGGATAAGCATGTGCACTCTTGGCATAGGATAATCGTCCACTTTTGCATGGAGCTGGGGGTGCAAAACTTCAGGTCCTGTGGCAGATGCATTTGTGGGCACAAGAAGGTGTGGAAAGAAGAGCCAGAGATCCAGGGAGAGCTGCAGGAATTGTTGTAGCAAGCCAAATTCAGCCCACAGGACACAATGCCCACACTAACACTATCTCTGTTTCTTTTAGTGTATGAGTCCTGCTTAGGCAATCCTTATCCACACCCTCTTCCAGGCTTCCTAATCAGTGTTAGAGAAACAGTCCACATTATTCTTGGTCACCTCAGGGCCGTTTTTGATCAGATATCATGATGAGAACAGGCATGACGTAATTACCCCCCCGAAACCAAAATAATAAAAGTGATGATAATAATTTATTATTATTTCTCTTTGTATGTTTGCCCATTTTGGAGTGGTAATTTAGCTGAAAGGGGACATGTTTTCAATTAAACAAAATGGGATTTAAAATGGAAAGGCTTTGACCTTAAAATTAGACCAGGAGTTTTCATCTCAGAGGTCAGTTGTTCCTGGCAGTAGTGGCAATGGATCTTGAGTAAGTTGGTTTGAAAATTGAAAGCATTTAGAACAGCCATGCCAAACGTATTTTTGCACCTTTCTTCTTGCTTAATGAAACTGCAGCGCAGTTGCTTTTACATATAGTGGTAATGATCTTACACATCTGGAGATAAGTAGCTTTATATTGAAGGAAGAAAGAACAAAAAGCATCTGAGCACGTGTGGTAGTTACCAAACTTCTCAACAAACCCTTGGATTTAAGATGAAGTTTCTGTTCTCGTGTACATCAGTGCTAATTACACCTTTGTGGACGTACATACAGAGCCATAACCTGTGCAGTGTGTTACCAGCACCATTTCATAAAGCTCCTTAGGAAAGGAACAGGAACTTTAGGAAATGAAAGGGGACTTTCTGAATTAAACATTTTAAATTAAACCATTAAATTAATTTTAAAAAAATAAATTAAATCCATTGACCACATAAAATATGGACTTAAAATTTTTGGACTTATTTTTCTTTGCTTGTGGTGAGGTTCCCTAAGCAGTGGGCTGTGCTACCTGCCAGGAGTCTCAACAAGCTGGGGCTCCCTTTCCAACACAAAAAGGCATCTTCCTAATAGTTGTTAGAAACCCACGGCTACTTCCAATGGCAGCTGTAACTGTATAATGTGTAAGATCAAGTGTTAGAGGTCACAACCACTGCTGAGGGAAAACACTTAAGCATGTACTTGACTTGAACCATGTGTGTAATGCTGCAGTGGCACAGGGCGGTTAATAGGTCCCAGCTGGTTCCAGCTTTGGTTGAACTGGTGGATGGTAGGAAGATGGATCAACAAACAGGTGAGTAACTGTGGGAGAATAAGGTTTTTCTCCCATGGTTAGTGAGTTTTCTTCCTTTTTTTTCTCTTTCTTTTCCCAGTTTTTGGCCAATAATAAACATGCCCCAAAGAAAGGGTGTTCCAAGGGTTTAGGTTTAGAGCCTAAATGAAACCATGCAGCAGTTTACAACATGTTTAAATCTGATTGACATCAGGGTGCCATCAACTTGTACTGCAGAGTGTCACTGTCCTGTGGCATAAATGACAGCAAAGCAGCGCAATGTCCATTGCTTGAGTAGCTCTGAGCAGCCACTCTCCTATATTGACTGTAAGATTCACACCATTTACTTCTGTCCTATCTTTCCATTCCTGGAAGATGGGCAGGGAGATCCCAGCTCTGCACAGCGTCACAAGGTCCTACTAATGGAGCTTTACCCAGAAGACAAAGTCCTGCTGGGAAGCATTTGGCAGCTGTAACTGGCCACCATACGTGTTTTCATTGTATGACCTACCATCTCCAACATGAACCTTTTTCCCTGACTGGTTGTGGCACCGTCTAACGTGTCATGGACAACAGCATTAGCTTTTCCTATACAGAAATTTGCAAATATGTATTTTACAGGCAATGCTTAGACTGATTTCTAAAAATTTTATGCTGATCACAAAGTTCATATTTTCAGTATTTATTGTACATTAATTTTACTTTAAGTTTTAGTAACCACTGTGCATACAGAGCTTCATATCATTGCCATTTCCAATTCCAGCTGGCTGAAGATGTTGGCAAGGACGTTATCAACCCAGATGCAATTTATTATTATTGCCTTCTCCCTTTGTCCAAACATTTTTCTAACCTGTTAAGCTTTCTGTGATCGATAGTTTCAGACGATTTTTCTTTTGCCAAGTGTTGAGCTAAAAATGTCTTTCCTTAATCAAGAAAATATCCGCAGGGGCTAGACTTTAATATGGAGTAGTATATCTAGGCCTTTTGATTAAAAACGTGGGAAAAAAAATTGGTAGGGAGCCACCAACTGATAGCAAATTCAATCTCTAGTTACAGTAGTTTTACTGCATAAAATGTTACCGTACGATGTTACAGTGCATTTCTCTAGGATGATTTGAATCAGATTGTTTTTTTCCCTGAAGTTTGTAGTTAGATAAACACCAGACATCCATTTTGTGCACAGAACCAGCCGTACGGCTTTTTGAAAAACTGATCGAGCAAAAGGTATTAGGAAGTTGACTCTTTAAATCCCAGGTCCCACTTCTGAGCTGTGCTAACCCCATGGCAGGCTTCTTCTAGCATGACCCCACTGCTATTTGCACCAGAATTTGTTGGGGATCATCACCTGAGGGATAAAAGCACCTTACCAGAACACTTGCTGGAAAGAAAAGGGTAGTACATTAAGTGACTCTTTTTTTGATGGAAAAATAGAGTCAAGAAATAACAGAAGAGCTCTGAACAAATCTTCTGGAGAAGGGCCTTGTAGGGTAGCAAGTATAGAAGAGGACTATAAAGAGAGAATTGAATTAGTTGTCCAGTTCTTGTGGCAGAGCAGCAATCATATGTCTCCTGGTGTGTGGCTTTGAGTTCTTCCATACCCCTATCATCTCTTTGCTGGAACAAGTCTGGAAAAAAGGGGTGGAGGAAGGATCACTTTGCTTTAGCTGGAGATCCATGCAAAAATCATCCAGAATTACTCTGTGAAAATGCCAGTGCTAAAAGATGGATGAAAGAACAGGGACAGAGGAAGGAATTGCTAGATCCAAAGTAGTCAGCTGGGGTGGTAATCCAGGCAAAAATCTTGTTTCTCCTGTCTGCAGAGTGGGTACTTACAGCAGGGCTAGGACACCTGAGCTTCCTTATAGGTACTGGAGAATGAGACCCCTCTTAATGAACAGATCTGAAAAAATTTAAATAGAAGACAGGAATTGCATCCCAGATTGCCTTGACGAGATTGCTTCAGTATCCTCCAAATATAAAGATAAAGCAGTATCTTACGAAATGAGTAGTTCTCAAAGCAATCTGATATTGCTTATAGGAGCCCATAGAAGATATGAACAGACTTAGTAGACATGCTGACATCTAGGTCTGGATTCTAAGACCTATCTGTATTAAAACACAGTATTTACTTACTTATTTTGCATTGAAAACCACAAGAATACTTTATGTGCTCACAAGAGAGAAAATAAAACAAATGATGGAATATAAAATGATACAGAAATTGTTAAAGCTTTGTTTAAGTTTTATTCAGTTGTAAATGAAAAATATCGAGTCAGTATTGCAGAAATTAGTTCATGGTATTTTTTTCCCCTGAATTGATCTGTCTTGAGTTGAAACAGATTGAGAAATCTTTCTATTGGCTCTCTGCCTAGTTAGTCACAGAGAAAACTAATGGGAAAAGTCAAAATGGACCACAATGTCAACTTTCTTCCAAAATCGTAAGTTCTGTGATTATACATTTCAGGTAAGGATCTTTCCCAATTATTTTGAAGTCTGGAAAGAGAGTTTTTAATGTTTCTTTCCTGCTAGCTTCTTCTAGGGAAATTTCATTTTATGGAAGTTGTAGAGGATTAGAAAACATTTTCTAACAAAAGACTGTGCCCCAAAATATTATTCAAAAAAATCCTCACAATGATTTCAATGAGATTTTTTTCTTTCTACTAAAAACAAACAGAATAAACCTGTAAGGTTAGATCATAATATGGTTAAAAGAATAATTCATATCCTTCTGAATGCCATTAGCACACTTATGAAATAAAGCAAAGACCCATATAACTATTTTAAAGCATTTCTTAAAATGAGCTAAGAAAGCTAACTTCCAGAAAGTGAGGGCACTGAAATCCAAATTGCATTTATAACCAGTAAAAAATCTTAGACTATAATTAATCCAGCAGAACATCCAGGAGATCAGCTCTTTTGCCAGGACTCTGTCACAGCATTTATGCATGAACTGACCCAATACAAATGAATGTTTAAAATTAAACTCCAAAGTTCTGAGTTCATACGAGTGGCAAGGAGCATTACACCCGTTGAGATATTGGAAGGGCTAGGATTTATGCTGCTGGCTTTCTGTTTTCCAAGCCATTTCTTCCCTATTTTCCAGAAAAAAAAATATTAAAAATGCCACATTTCTTCTAGTTACGGGAAAACTTTTCAATTACACAACAGGTGTTTGACCAAATTAGGATAAGAGCAAAACCAATAGACAAAGCACAGAGCAAACCTTCCCCCCCATCTTTCCCTCCTTGGGCTTCTCCAAAATGTAATGAAAGCATGTAAATATGTTATCCAAAATCCCCTTAGCGGTTTAGTAAGGTCTGAGGTCATTCCGTGCTTCAGCTAGTAACCCAACATGACCTCATAACCAATTGCATGACTGTATTGCTGTTAAATTGATTAATAGTGGTACAACGAAAAGACTCCAGTTCTCCTGCCAGTAGCAAAGGCCTAGGAACCATGGGTTAATTCTCCAAGTCATTTTCTTTACATAAGTTCGTCAACTCCCTGAGTTCCTGGAGACGGATTTGTTTGTAAGAAAGGGCATGAAAAACAGGAGCTTGATGAATCTGCCCTCTTTCAACTGTCTGGAAAGGATCCTTTTTGTTAGAGACGTGGAATGCATTTCACAAGTCATCCTGGACTGTGGCACTCAGTCTCTCTTTTCAGACAGATTTCCTGGTTCTTACAGGTAGCTGGAAAAAAGAGGGTTGGTTTGAAACCATTACGTTTCTTTTCCTCTGCTTTCTTCCATTTTTCAAGTGGAAGAAAAAAATATTACAGTAATGAAACTTAAAGAATGCATCCAAATTTGTACACATTTCAGATGGATGTTATGGGCTAGATAGATTTTAATTCTAAGCAAACTACTAAGACCAGTACAAAATTACTATCACTTTAAAATCCCAGTTATTGCACTTGCTAGTTGCCTTCTTTTGAACAGCCTTTTTGTATTTAATATCCATGAAGGATTTAGGCCATGAGGTGCTGAAGGCAACAAAAGTTGGGGTTCATCTTTCCTAATTTTACAATGAAAACCTCCAAAGACAAACTTTTAATCTTGACTCTCACTTAAATCCAATGGAGAAAAATGGCCTGATTCATCAGTCCCATTTTAGACCTCAACTTCGGATGAATCCTATATTAAATCTCCCTCAATGATGATTAACCCAATTGATTAGCTTGGGTGTAGCTCTCCACAAACAAGCAGGTGGATCCCATCACTAACTGTTGTTTGAAGCTTTAAAAATTTCCTCATTAATTATAATGACAGCCAGGCAATAAAAATAATCTAGATTTGATCCATTCAGATCCATTCTTACTAATTTTCTATTATGATTAACACTTCACTTGCCTAGTTTTTTCAAGTTGGCTTTAAGGAATGTTTCCTCATTTATCTGTCTGATTTATCAAAATGGAAAGGTTTTGGTTTTGTGTTTTAGTTTGTTTTGGCTTTTTTTTTTTAAATAGCTGAAATGAAGATAGTTTTAATTATACTTCAATTTCTAGTTTTGTTCCAAATCTTTCTTATACTCTCTTTTCTCTCATGCTGTTCTCCTTTCCTTTTGTACCATCAGAAAACTTTTGCTCTGCATTTGAATTTTGCTCTTTTTATTTTTTTCTTGTTTGTTTGTTTGTTTGTTTGTGTTTTAAGAGGAGATTCAGCGGGATTGAAAGAACACAACAATCCTCAAAGTTCCAAAACATTTATTTAAATTTCTGCTTTTTGCATAGTTCAGAAGCACTTTCAAATTCATGGATTATATTACGTTTTCTGGATTTGGGGTTATCAAAATCAACATGTAGTTTTAGTTTTCACCAGCACAAGTAACCAAAAAAGAGTACCCGTGCATCCAGTCCAAAACACAGAACAGGAAAAGGTCATCTAGATTCCTTTGGGAAAGTATATTTTTTATTAAGTTTTCTGCTGCTCTTTCAAGTCCGCTTTTACATGCAGGGAAAGTTTTTTTCAGACTAGATTGTTTTAAATAAAAATAGAATTCCTAAATTAATATTTTCTTCGTAAAAACTTTATTTGCTATTCTCTTGTGACATTTGATGGTTATTTTCCCTTCATAATATTAGAGATGAAATAACCACAATGACTGACATTCTCCATCAACTCAAATACTAGTGTTTTTAAAGGAGCAAAGAAAATTAAATCTGTTTAAAAAATTGGTAAAATATAATGAAAATATTTTAATGTTTCCATTTTGAAGCTAGAAACCTAATTTTAAATTTCTGAACTTCTAGTGGTATATGGAAGAATCTTGAGCAGCTCTTCCAATTTTTTATGCCCTGAGTGGCAATATCTGCTGGTAGATCGCACATAATAAAAAAGATTTTAGTGTTGGGAAGATTTGCTTATTCTTTTCTTATTTTTTAACTTGCTCCTCATGGCATTTAACTCTTTTTGCTATCACTCCTTGCCTTTCTCTGCAATATTTGTAGACACCTACTCTACCTCTGTGCTAGTAATCCTTTGGCTAGCTTAATTCTTTCACTTTGACAATTAAACTGTTCACAGCAGTTCTGGGAGAAATCATTGGGAACTGTCCTCTTCATTTAGTTTTACAACTGTGGTAATTCCACCCAGCTGACTTTCTGGATTGTATTATAAAATACCTCTAAATAGTTCCACAGTTTACTAAATGCACAGTGTGCTTTGAAGTCAGACTTAAATACATCAGCCCGACTCAATGGAATTTCGTATTTCTTATTTCAGTGTTATCCTTAGTGATTCGTGTGACTTAACTTATGAAACAAGCACCATGGCAAACACCTTCTGCATCTCAACATCCAGCTGTCCTGGACCTGGCTGTCATCCTTGTGGTGAACACAGTGCAGTCAAAACCCAACAATGAGGGCCTAGACTTTTTTTAGAAGCACAGAAAGTTAAAAATCAACAAGAATTTTAATCATAGGAGAAAAACTGGGTCTTTCAGGTCATTTCAAACCGTGTATCTGATATATCCACGTGAGCCTATGACAGCACTCGGGAGACTTGCCCTTCTTGAGTGACACCTGAAATACCTAAGAATATACAAAATGAAGTTCGTCTCTTGCCTCTGATCAGTGGAAGATTTACCTGGGTCAAACCTGCAAAGTCTGATAAGTGGTTTCCTTGTGAAAATATTGTGGCACTGATCGGTTTGACAGACATGCCAAAATATCCACATAACCAGTTACTAGAAGACTTTCTGTCAGCTTGTCTGGAATTTGAATAAAGGCTTATCGTAAGGCAGGTTGGAAAATGAAACAAACATCCTGCTCTTAATTAGCTTTCTTCAGATCTAATGCCTTTATTTTTAATGCTGGTTATTTTTGACATGATCCTTTTGTACAGATGCTGTTGTCTGCAGTGGTTCGCACCAAGCCAGGTCTTAGATGCTTTGCAAGGTTTCTTTGAGCGCCACGGGGGTCATTGGGTCATCCTTTTTCCTATTTAATTGTTAATAGCCAGTCTTGATTCGCAGTCCTGTTGTCAGATGTGAAGGCTGATAAAGGGGGTGTGAGCAGAAAAATGTTATTTTTCATCACTTGTGTTGTTTAGCAAACGTGTTGCAACACAAGGCTGAAGTGTTCAAAATCCAAACCCCAAAGCACTTCGCACTTCTAACCTCTTCCTTCTGCCTCTCATCTCCTTCAGGAACAGAAAGAGGTAATTTCCAAGGTCAACATGTCCCCTTTTATTCAGATACTCTTTTGAAAAAGAAAGAAGGAGAAACACACATTCATTTTGACTTGTGAATTCCAAGTTTAAAAGGACTCTGATGAGTAACCCTCCCCCTGTTTGAAAGGCTCATTTCTAACATACCTCAGGAACAGCCAGATCTGATAGGGTATATCATTCAGAATTCTTTCATGTAGCTCATTTCCTAATCTCTTTGCTCCATCACTGGAAGGTTAATAAGAAAAACAACAAATGGGCATATTGCTGCAATCAAGCAAAAATCCCAACTCTGTTTACATCGTTACACAGCTTTCATGTGGAGATGGCAAACAGATGGCTCCCTGAGCAGAAAGACACCTATATCTGTACTTCTTTTGCTTTGATGGGAGGTAATTTTGTCCTCTACCTTGTGCAGCAGTGCCTGGAGGCCATCACTGGGATGAGAGATGTGTCAAGCGAGGTGGTACAGAGATTCATTGCAAGAAATCCCGGCGAAGAAATAATTAAAATAAATAGTTATATCGCTGTTTGACTGAGACCCAGGAGCTTATGGCTGGGCTTCCTTTGAGTAAACAGATGCATCTCATGTGAATGTCTCCATTCAAGCTACCACCCTGAGCATCCTTTATAGTGAAAGAAATGAAACAGGCCCCTTGAAGTGACTTGCTGGAAAGCAATGGCTGCCACAGATTAATCTTCTATGTAAACTCCACAAACAGACAGAGAGAAGTGTTCATAAGGACTGTTCAAAGGGACCTCAGAGTGGAATGGGCAGCCTCCTGAATGAAAAACCAAGAGATACTAGTCTTTGACCTAAATTCTCTGGAACAGCAATAGGCTCCTGTTCCACAAAGTTCCAGAAAGTGGGACTTGATACAACCATTCACTGGGCCTTAATTTTTGTCAGGGTCAGAGTGATTAAAATGTTGCTTGGTAGACAACAAGTTGAACACGAGCCAGAAATGTGTCCTTGTGGCAGAATCAATCAGAATGTTTGGGGTCGGAAGGGACCTCTGGAGATCATCTAGTCTAATCCCCCTGCTAAAGCAGGGTCACCCAGAGTAGGTTGGACAGGAATGCATTCAGGCAGGTTTGGAATATCTCCCGAGAAGGAGACTCCACAGCCTCTCTGGGCAGCCTCTTCCGATGCTCTGTCACCCTGAATGTAAAGAAATTTTTCCTTATGTTGAGACAGAATTTCCCGTGTTCCAGTTTGAGCCCATTGCACCTTCTTAGGCCCACAGCTGCACTAACAAGTATGCTGACAGCAGGTTGAGGGAGGTGGTACTTCTCCTCTACTCAGAAGTGGTGAGATACACCTTGGGTACTGTGAACAGTTCTGGATTCCCCAGGACAACAGAGGAATGGAAATAGTGGAGTGAGTCCAGTGGAGACCATGTGGGCAGTTAAGGGATCAGAGCATCTCTCACAAACACAAAGGATGAGAGAGCTGGGTTGTTCAGCCTGCAGAAGAGAAAGCTCATGAGGATCTTATCAATGCTTATGATTACCTGATGGAGAAGGAGAAAAGAAGTGGAAGCCAGGGTTTTGTCAGTGATGCCAGAGATGCAAGGGGAATTAGACACAAACTGAAGTACTGAAAATTCTCTTTAAACAGAGAAAACCTCTTTTTGCTGTGAGGGCAGCTGAGCACTGGAACAGATTGCCCAAAGAGGTTGTGATGTCTCCATCCCCAGAGATATTCAAAACCTTTTGAATGGTTAGATGGTCCTGAGCATCCTTCTTCATTTGGGTTAGACTAGCCGATCTCCAGAGACCCTCCCAACCTCAATGATTAAGTAACACTGCATTGTTCTATCCAGACCCATAAAAAGAAGGGTAGAACCTACCCCAGGTCCAGGTGAAACAAGAGAATGAGCCAGAAAAACAGGAGAAAAATATAAAGGTTTCTATTTGGCAAACTTGCACATGTTGGTCATTGATGGGACTGAGGATCTTACTAATTATTGGTTCTGTCTGTTTGTCTGATAGAGGAAAACATTGTATATCATGCTGCATGGGTCAGGCTCTGCAGCGCAGCACCTTTCTTTTTTCAGGGAGATGTTTATTTGCAGCATTGAAGAACATACATTCCTTAGACCAAGGAAAGCAAATAATTAAAAAAAAAAAAGATGGAAAAGCTAAGGCAAATAAATGCACCTTATATCTCACCCAGAAGGTAAGAAGACAAATCCAGGACAAAAGCCAAAGAGGAGGAAATTCCAAAGTGAGAGGGAGGGGGAAGCCCTTGACAGAAAATGCTGAGTTACTGGTACTCCCGAAGATTCAGGACAAAGGGGAAGACCTATTTTCTACTCCCTTATACAACTGTTTCTGAGTTTCAGCATTTCGGTTTTGACTTGGGATGAAGTGGATTTTTTATGGCCTCATGGTTGTTAGGAGGTTTTAAACAAGAGCAAAATAGGCGATAGCCACAACGATAGATCTAGGTACACACTTTGCCCAGGTATCAATGACAGCATCAAATTATGCTCATAAATGTGAAAGAACTCATCCAAGCCACGTTGAAATCAACTTTCTTGGAGTATGGAAAAATTCAGTCTGGCCTCAGAGATGGCAATGGGGTTTTGAGCAACCTGGTCTAGTGGAAGGTGTCCCTGCCCATGGCAGGAAGGGTGGAACTAGATGATCTTTAAGGTCCCTTCCAACCCAAACCATTCTATGATTCTACAATTAAAACAGATAAATCACAGATTTCACTGTGACTGCAGGAATCACTGGAGAGCAGAATTGTAAATACACTGATAGCACCACGCCACGGGTATAACCAGGACCCAGCACGTGCTTGCATGAAAAAGTCTTACTGCTTACTCATGCCTTTCACTTGGTCCAATCTGGAAGATGTGAGGCATGAATAGACTTTTCAACTTGAGACTCTGCCCATGTAAATAGAGTGTCCAACATGAGTTAAACGGCTGTGCAGAACAGTAGGTATTTTTATCATTTTTATCTGTTTTGTATAAGTGCTGCAAGGTGATGGAGAATTAGCCTCTAGAATTCAGTCTCTGGAGCCGGGAGGTGGAAGTGTTTAGGCAGTCTTGACAGCCTCAAGATAGACTCAGTCTTGACACCCTCCAAACTGTTGGCTACGGCTTTTGTTGCTGTCAGAATTACCTGAAATAACTTTAGTCCTCATTTTATTTCTGCAATGCTATTCAGGATGCTGCAGCTGAAAAGAATGAGGTGAACTATGGAAACTGTTAGTTAGTGCTAAGGCTTTAGCTTTGACTTTTGAATGGCAATTTTCAAAGCATTACCCTGGTCCTACGGTCCTCCTGACATTACACATTCCCTTCTTTTTCTTTCTTTTTTTTTTCTGTTTGCAGGTGAGTTTTGACCAAGTAACCCAGAATGGTTCAGCTAATTGGTAACATTCACTTGTATATATTCACAGATATATACAGATCTACACCCACATGTGCCTGGGTGAAATCTTATACCAGCATTTTTGCTCTTGTATAAGACAAGGTTACTTCTCTTGTCTATTTTCAGTGTGGCTTTCTGTATTTCTGTCAGTATTAAATATAATTTATTAAGTTTACAACCTTGACAGTGTGAATACATTGCCATTTATTAGGCATTGGCAAGGCATTAAAACATCTGTTTTATAAGAAACACAGCACTTCTCTGGAGATTTTGTTCTGTTAGATGGAATTACTTTGGGAAGCTCTCCAGAGAGAAAGCTCTGGCTCAACAACTTCTAGCCACATTCTTGACAGAGTCCTTGGTGCAAACTTGGCATCAGCATCAGGGGAAGTTACAGGATTGTTCTTTTCCTAGACTCTACTGCAGCATCCAAATGACCCAGGGAAAGAGGGGAAATAGAGGGAGAGAAGCTCAGAAAAGAGATTGGGAGAGAACTGTGCTCCTTCCCTCTTAACATGCATAGCCTGCATGTGTTTAAAGGCCAGAAGAAACCATATTCTGGCAACCCAATCTGAGCTGTGGGCAACATATCTCAAGTACTCACTCATAGGCTGAGTGCGTTGGGTCTTTTTATTCTGGAGAAGACTGAGGGGGGATCTTATCAACGCTTATAAATACTTAAAGGATGGGTGTCAAGAAAATGGGGACAGTCTTCTTTCAGTGGTGCCCAGTGACAGGATAAGAGGAAATGGGCACAAACTTGAACATAGGAAGTTCCATCTAAACATGAGGAGGAACTTCTTTACTTTGAGGGTAGCAGAGCCCTGGAAGAGGCTGCCCAGAGAGATGGTGGAGTCTCCATCTCTGGAGTCATTCAAAATCCACCTGGACACATTCCTGTGCCACCTGCTCTGGGTGGACTTGCTTTGGCACAGGGGTTAGAGGAAAGGACCTCCAGAGGTCCCTTCCAAGCCCACATCATTCTGTGATTCTGTGATAGGTAAAACCTGATTGATGCCTTCAAGTACAAGTACAGAACAAGTACAACTAGAAAGTATCAATGTAATAAGTGAAGGATCTATGCATGTGACAGCTCTCAGCAGAGGTCAAATGTGGGACAAAAGACTGAAATTTAGAGTTACTAGATCTCTGGAAGGAGCAACTCCAGTTCTCTTAAACAGACTTGTACTTGCAGAATCATGGGAAAGTTTCTGTTGGAAGGGATCTCTAGTGGTATCTCATCCAGCCACCTTTTCAAAGGCTAACTGTAGAGCTAGAACAAATTCGGTTCAATTTTGAAAATGTCCAAAGATGGAGACTGTACAGTGCCTCTATGGGATTATAAGAACACTAAGGAAGGACAACCCAGCTATAAAACCTGTACCAAGGGTGATAATGACACCAGCAGGCTTGGGACTATAGCTTCCAAGTGGCAATGTGCTGCAGTGAAAAAAAAAAAAAAAAGTAAAAGCAGATTACTATTGAACCAATGTCGAATAAAATGCTTCCGGTCAGACAGTCAGATCAGTGAATCCAAGTGAAACATTCCACTTTCAAGGAATGCTGAAATATTCCATTTTTCGTACAAAATGTTGAAGGAAAACATTTTGACAGATGCATTTCCATTTAGTTAAAAAGAGAAGAACTAATCTTCTCATCTTAATTTATAATGAAAACAGATCTTGTAATATTAGAATACCCCCAAGAATCCAAAATTATAATTATTGCTCAGTGTAAAGAATGTGTAAGTCCTGTGCAAAGTAGGACATGAGTAAAGTAGGTCATACCAGATCTTCTGGACCTTGAAATCTGTCGATCTATTCCATAGCCACGAGCATTTAATTATATATACTGCTGCATACAAGTAGTCATCTTACTACACAAAACTTTGTGAGGGATTTAGATAAATCCCATTTATTAAAAAAAAAACTCTAAATCAAATGTACACTCTCTTTCCCAGAGGTGGTAAGTTTGTTTTAAGTAATTGCATAAACAGAAATGTCCCTTAAAACTCATATATCAATCCTTGGATCATTCTCCATCCTCAGCTATGGTGGATTTCACTGCTGCATGCTGGGAATACACACTTTCAGCTTCATTGGCCTGCTTTCTGTGATGTTTCAAAGGTTCTGGCTGTGACTTGATATTTCCTGACACTGTTTGCTGGTTTTGTGTCCCTTTGGAGCAGAACAAGCACTGTCCTACAGTTCCTTGGGAGTAAATGGCTTGGAAATCTATGAAGGACTTTCAAGAAAATTGATCTAAGGGTGACTGCAGGAGGCAGCATCCTCTTTTGATGACTGTGAAAGTCTTTGGTGGATGGGCACTGTATTTGATGACAGACTTACCGAGCTCCTGGAGCCTTGCCTGAGGAAGTGGAGGATCTTGTGTTATTTCTGTTGCCAGTATGTTTAAATTCACTGTGCAGATCCTGAACACCTGCCAACAGTGAAAACACGTAAGGCAAAGACAGTTCAGAAAAAGTTGAAAGCCAGTTGGTCAAACTAGCACTATTCTCCTCATCTGCTTCATCATAAAAGAGCTGTAGAAAAGTACTTCAAGCCAGGTTTTGGGGGACTGCTGATAATCATCATGTACACAAGCCAGAGCATTCTGTGTGTGAAAATACTTTAAAGTTGGTATTACCTCTTGGTATGGCCAGTCTCCTTCTGCCAAACTAAACTAGCCTGAGGGCTGCTCCAGTTCATACAAAAAGTTTATAGCTATAAGGAGTCCATACTACAGCCAGGTGTTGGCTTCCTGCCCCTCAGAGTTCAACAAGGAGTTGGAAAGAGGTGAAGGAGGAACAGAGACAGGACTGGTTGATCTGCCACAGACTAAGACCCACCTAGAGAAAGAGAGGGGTGAATTCATTGCTGGAGAACCTATGCTGTTGGGACTGGAAAGTCTGAGGTTAATGCAAGTAGCCATAGATATAGAACACTTTCTTTCACAATGAATATTTAGAAAAAAATTCTCCTTTTTGATTTAATCTATTTCCACTGCAAGATAAAAAAAGGTGTCTTTCAGAGATGCACACCATCTGCAGAGAAATTTGTGAATGTGAAGTATTGCATAGAATACAAGGAGTCCTATGGTATTATTTAAGCTTATGCACTGAAAAAAACCATATTAGCCCCAACAATATTAGTCAACAGAAGAAGAAAAAGTTGTATCTTATGACAGAAGAGAGATTTCTTTTCAAATAGAGAAGCCAGAGGACAGCTTTGAAAAATAATACCTGGCAAAACCTGCCAACAAAAGTAAAGAAGGGTGCAGAAAAGTATCAACCCCCTTGGGATATATTTAGTAAATCAAGTGTATGCAGGGACCCAACAGTTTGAAAAAATGCCTCAAGACAGAAGATTTAAGCTATTGTGTGGTCTACTCGAGCATTAACACTTTAGTTATCCCTACAAGTGGTCAGGGAGAAAAGCAACTTTTTACAGATGTATTTTACAAGCTTCCTGAAGGAAAAGACAGTCAAAGTCAAGTTTGGAAGAAAAATTTTACGCTCCATAGATGGAATTCACTTACTTTCACTTATCAAAAAGGTATTCCAGTTGAAATTAATCATCTAGATGTAACTACTTTTTTCAACAAAATTCTTAAGATTTTAAAAAAGTGCCCCACTGAATGGCCACGTTTCTCTCCGTTCATTATTAAGACTACAGCATATGTCATTCCAAGCTACTAAATGACTACAGAGATTAGAAACATGCTGGAGAATATCTCTTTTAGGGGAAATTGCCTTAAAAGATCAGGCAGTCTTTCACAACCTTATCAATAACTTTGAAAACTTGTACTCCAGTCTCACACCACCCAGTAACCAAAACACTTCATCTCTGGCACTGTGCTTTCTTTTTTGTGGTTTTTTTGTTGTTTGTTTCTTTGTTTTGGTTTTTTTCCTCATCATCTCATTTCCAAAATTTGGTTGGTGGGACCGATTCTATATGTGTTTGGCAGGGGAAAGCACCAATACCAATCCAAAAATTAAGAAATCCAGCACCAGCAAACCCAGACTGACCCTTTAATTTAGAGGTACCACACTGAAAGTGGAGTTCAAGCATCTTCTTGATTAGCATATCTATTTTTTGGCAACTTTTCAGGCTTGTCTAAACTTGTGTGCTGTTTAGGACCCAGAAACATCCTCGCTTAATGACTTAGATTAGTTAGAAATGATCTCCTTCAATAGCTTGTGAAGGAGATAAACACTCACAGAAGCTCATCCTCTAAACTCATTGCCTGTGGTTTCCATAAAAAAAATAAATGGTGAGCCAGAAATGGAACCGCCTCCCAAATCACAATCTTTTTTCCTCTCTGAAGAGAGGACAACATTTACATGGTTCCCATTTACATCAACAACATTTACATAGTTCCCACACAGCCCTGGGTTGATTAGGTGTGAAACAGGGATGGGAAATTGCTTTTAAGTGTCCAGCACTCTCCGCTCCAACCAGACCCATCCAGGGCATTTTCATCTGTGTGTAATACCTAACTCTACAGAAACAGAAGTAAACTCAGACAGGAACATCTGTGGTGCTACGGGGTCATCTGCAATTTGTGGTGACGCTCTGGGCCCCTCTTTCTACAGCTGGGAAATACTGAAGGGAATCTAGAAAAGGGATACTGAAGGGATTCTAGAACAAGGGATACTGAAAACACCCAGGCAACAGCCCTGTAACGTGAATATTCAAGCTGTGTCTCAGTTTTGTTTTCCTTCTCTCTGTTGTTGTCTTACACCTACACTCCTGATCTGACTTTATATTTGTCTTTTATTGAGTAAGGAAGAGGGAAGAGATCGAATCTAGAGATTTCTGCCATCTGTGAATCAGAATAAAATGGGATATAAAGGGTACTTTTTGATAATCCGCACCTCAGGCATGGTTAGGAAATTCAGGAGCTCTAAGAGAAGATGTGTGTGAGTGTCACTCTGTGTTTTACGTGAAAAGCAGGTAAGGTGTTAATAGTTGCTGAGATATAGGACTTCTTTTCAGCAGACACAAGAGCTCCCCTCCTGTGAAAGGCAGGTGTCACAGGTCCCCTACCTGCACTTTGGGTGAAGTACAGAGCATCATTGAGAGCTACAGCATGTTAGGAAACAGGCCTTTTGATTTCAAACTTCTCCCTGATCCTACCAGCAAAACAATAGGCTTCATCTCCTGTTTACACTTAGAGCTAAGTCCTCACACTCTTGGAATCCAAGCTCAGGAGTTAATACTATATGGATAACTTTAAAAACACCCTGCAATGACTTCTCTGCTATCATGTGTTTCTCCACATCTTCCACATCCTCACCAAGAGGAGCAGATCCTTCCCTGGTTGAGTTCCATCACAGGATGTCTTGGAGCAGGAATAGGATCCATAAGCCTTGTCCTCACCCAGCAATAATGTACCAGGCTCCAGTCACTGTCCACACATAACTTCTACACATAGATAAGTCAAAGAAAGGTATGTTTTGTGCCTTGAAAAAGAGGCTTCCCAGGTAGTCATTGCAGATGTGGTAAGATGATGGAGGAATGTATTTGGGTGGGCTGGGCCAACAGAGACTTCATAAACAGAGGACCCTAAACATAATCCTGCATTGGTAGCACACTGCGTGGCTGCATGCCATGTAGACTTCATTTCTTGGTCTTTCAAGAAAAAGAAATAAGCAGAATGCATAGGACAGTTGCTGGGAAGGGAAAGAAAGTGTTTCCCCTCTTTTCTGTCCTTGTAAAGCAGTGACGCTCAACAGCTATCACTAGGAGAAGACCAAGATCCCAGTTCCCCCCAACAAAGAGACTGCCTCATGAAATAACACAGAGTCTAATGTCAGGCTCACAAATTAATATGCTACTGAACTTGTGTGCTGCTTCTTGTTGAGCTCATACCACAGGTAATCTGGTCAAAGTAAAGTATGACGTCAGAGCTCTTGTCTGCAACACCCCAGTGGACAGGAGTAGAGTGGCTTCAAATCCTAGAAATGATTTTTTGAAACATTTCCAACTTGACAGAGCTAGCTTTCAGGCAGCGTTATAAAATGAAGATTACATGCACGCACACATAGAAGATTTATTTTTATTTTCAGGGATAAAGAGTAAGTCATTCAGCCATCTATTCAGCCACTGTGGTTGGAGAGGGAAGAGCCAAAAAGCACTGAAAAGCTGATTTATCTTGTGTTACTGGTGGTGTATTGGACTGGTTGATGAAAACTTAGTCCCCAATTAACACAAGGAATGACTGCTGGTATGTTACCTCCATGTGTGTTGGTCTGACTGTTTTCCAAAGCTAATGCCAATAAGAAGACTGAGGGAAAGGTATTTCAGTCCCATGATGCTCAGTGCTTCAGCTTAGATTAACTACAGCAGGTAAGAGCACATTTCTAGATGTGGAAACTCTGGACAAGGGGTCTACCTCCCATCTAGTTTCTCTGCTTCTGCATATAATTTTTGACAGGCCATTTCTAACACGCTCTTCAGTCCACTTGCAGTGATCCGGAGTGGTCAATCATTTTTGACTCAGCAGGTAGATTACTCTAAACCTCATCACTTTAATGAATATCCACTGAAGGTCGTGGACCATGGAGCTAGACCTCTGAGCTTATCCCATTTGGGCATGGTTCTCCTGTTAGGACTTTTTTTGTTATTGTTTTTGTTTTATTAAAGGAAAAGGCAAAAAAAATTTAAAGAGTTTTGGCTTTTGAAAACTGCAATCTGTTGTTAAAAACAGAAAAACCTGTTTCTAATTAAAAGTGGAAATGTTTTCCTGAAAGTGTCTTCTCAAAAGCCATTCATTTGATTTTAATTTTTAACAGAAATAAAAAAAAAGTTAAGAGGCTGCTGGGGGCCTGGTCATATGAGAATCAGAGATGAGATTGTGCTCGAATTCAGCATAATATGAAGGTAGGGTTAAATGAATTGGCTCCCATCAAATGTCCATCAGCACAGTAACCTGGCTTGGATCATGGCCAGCATGATTCTTCACGAAACTGCATAAGAAAATTTGAAGCACGGAGTGATCACACTCCCTGGGCCTCTGACAAAAAATAGCTTTCCAGAAGTGTAGAGCAGTTGGGGGGAATCCTAAAAGGTACTTGATTTAATATAAAGCTGGCTCCAACCCATTTGGAACAGAAAACCCCAAAGTACGTGGGCAGTTGCTTCATGAAGTGCCGTTCAAAGACCCTGTATTCAAGGATACTCTGGAAGTGGGAAAGGGGAGAGTGATCATACACAAATATACAGAGCCAAACAATACTTGTCAAGAGAAAAGGGGAAAGGAAAAAGCAGAATTAAAATTGCTAGCCTGAGAGTTAATAAGTCCTGAGTGATGAAACAGATGAAATTTTGTTTCCTATAGCACAAGGTCTCATAGTTGGAGTCTTCTGGGTCTACTAAAGCGTGAGTTCAGATTAAAAGAAATCTCCTGAAATGAGGTATTTCTACTATTTCCTAAGTCTTTAGACACCTTAGTGCCTAATAGTCATCACATTCACATTTTCTGTGAATAACTGTGGGAAACCTAATGCTCCCTGTCTTCTGTCAAACTTGACAGTCGTTGATCAAAGGATTCCAAAAGTATCACAAGAAGAAGAGCACATAAGCATTGCAGACAGCATGGATGCCACACAAGCAATATTAGTGCCTGGAGACTCCTGGTACAATAACATATCCACTACACTGAAGTCCTGTAGTAGCATCTTTATGACATCCACCAGCACTTTTAATCATACAGGGGATTTTGATTCCCAGACTCCTTTTTTCTTGGCCTCTGGTAACAACTATAAGAAAGCCAAAAGAGCAAAAGATCTACGGGATTTGAGCAGTTTGTGACTTCCCTGGCAGATTCCCTCCAAAGATTTTCGGCAGATAAATCCAGGTATGTTTCTACCAGACAATGTCAGGACTATGCAGCCTGAGTGAGCTGAGAATTGTCATCAGTATAATTGCTTCAGCTCAAAGTTCATCCATTGCTAACCTGCTCTTGCACTGCATGGTGTGGTCAAAGTAGCATTGCTCACAAGTCTCATGAGGGTTTTTTCAGTGCTTCCTTGTACCAGGCAAACAAATATCTGACTATAAAACATTTCTACACATCAGGGGTTTTTGTATAGACAGACACACATCATCAGAACATGTCTCTGACTCTGCTACAGGTTCTGTAAAGGAGCTTTGAAGCAGGTGAATGATCTCCATCTGGAAAAACCTATGCCAGGACAAAGCTTTAGTGTAGGAAATGTGACCATAACCAGATTCCCCTTTCCTAACATGGCTTGTTTGATGTGGGATGTGACAGCTGATCTTCATAGTGGCACTGCCCTAATGAAAGCACTTCCGTGATCTGAAAGTTTTCTTGGCAGAACTGCTAATATTTATGTGACTTCAGCTTCTTAGACCCTACCAGATCTGGCTGGGTCATGGTGCTGAGAAACCTCACTGCCTCCGAGGCTGCTACACCTGCACATGTAGTTCTGAAAAACAAAGATATTAGATGCAGTTCCAACTACAGGATTCTGGATTATACTGTATTCTGCCTCTTAGTATGCTAATATTATTGTGCCTTTCTGGTGTAATAATCATGCCATTAAGCAGTGCAAGGATTTAAAGTTTTTATCTTTATCTTGAAACTATTGGAAAAAGAAAGCTGAGACATTCTTATGCCATAATTCAGGAGAATGGACTGAAATTCAGAGCATTACTGGGAATTGCTGCCCTATAGACCAGACAAGCTGACTTTCTGTCCCCTCTAGAAGACTTGGTACTTCTAGGAAGGTCCCTGCCTCCTTTATACCTCTTATAAGGCAATATTGCATGAGTGGATGAGATAAATGGAGGCTACCACTCTGGGTCAGGCTGAAGGTGCACCCAGAACGTTCCCCAGAGCACGCACAAAGGCTTAGACAGCGCTAAGGCTAAAACAGTCCAGTCTGGTCAACTTGAGCTTGAGTCAAGAGTACTAATGTGGACAGACAGTCCAGAGAATTTGGCTTTCAGCTCAGCTTTGAATCCACCCCTGAATATGGTCGCAACTACCGGTTCCTAAATCATGAGCTGATATTCTTTGTGTCTTTATGTAGGTATATCTATCTATCTATCTATCTATCTGTCTATCTATCCATCCATCCATCCATCCATCCATCTATATGCTTATATGCTAACCACAGAATGCAAAGCTCCATAGAAACTTTGGTAATTAGTCCCTCAATGTAATGGAGCTGCATACTCTGGGATCTCCTTATGGTTTTGTGCACTTTTTTAATTGTTTGATTTTTTCCATCAATATTTCCTTGCATAGGTAGAATTTACTGTTGTGTTAGTGTAGCTCCTGGTTGAATTAAGAATCGAGAAAACAAATTGTATCCAAATATCTGGATATGATTTATTTTCCTATTCAGGTGGCAGATTTTAAGGAAGCTCCCAGTGGTAATGGAGTACAGGAATGAAGCAGGGAAAAGACAGTCAACTGCTCCGTGATGGTGGTCTACCTCTTCTGTTTTGCAGAATTGTTAAGGCTTTAATGTGAAGTTAGCCTCCCCCTTCATTTAGTGAAGTCAAGACTCTTTTTGAGGCTTTTGCTACGATTTGTTAGTTGGCTTTCCCAGACCATAACCCATCATAGGTTTGCAATCCACTCGTTGAAAATCCTAGTTTTGGAAAGCTTAAAAGAACCTTCCTGAGCTTGATCCAAAGCTCTTTGACCTCAGTTGTGAGAGTCACTGACTCAGTGTGGGCTTTGGATCAGATCTTGAAAGGTCTGTAGCTTTTTACCAACGGCCTGTCCTCCGTGTCCCAGTTCTCACTCCTCTCTCCTGTGTTTGTTGTTCCTTCTCTCCACCCCAGCAGATGTTTTCCAGGCAACAGAGCAGGATCTTGCTTCACTTGGAGCCAGAGCCAAGCTCTGATGGTCCTGCACTGATTAATACCAATGGGAGTGGCACCTCTGAACAATCAGAAGCGTAGAGCTGGGGAAGTGCCCTTCCTGCCCATGTGCTCACTTCTCCCTGGGTTACCAAAC
Organism: Tringa solitaria; assembly: GCA_026413425.1. Taxonomy (NCBI): domain Eukaryota; kingdom Metazoa; phylum Chordata; class Aves; order Charadriiformes; family Scolopacidae; genus Tringa; species Tringa solitaria. The sequence continues at coordinate 1,987,578 of JAOXJM010000012.1, forward strand.
GCCATAAATAACAAAAGAGAAAATAAAGCCCAGACAAACTACTAAAGCAAGAAGAGAGAGAGCGCCTCAATTTTGTTCACATCAGTTTCCAGGCTATCTTGATGAGCCTTCATGGGAATCAAATTTAGGAAGTGCATTTTTTCTGACTGAGCCTTTGAGGGTGGGCATCTCCTTTGGGTGCCCTGTTGCTCATTCTTTCTGCTTATTAATACCCAGCAATATCTTCCTTTCAGCTACAAATGTTCTGCTTCTGGGTGGGATTTCTCTGCCTGATAATGAGGGTCTAGGCTCCTCCATCTCTTTTGGGACCATTAAATATGTTGTAAAAGAACAATATTGGATACGTCAATAGAAGCATATGTGTTTTTTGCTCAACCTATTTCAGTGTTTCCATTCACATTTTCTTTGTTTTTACTTTTTATCCACTTCTCCTGCTGAGACAGGAGCTTCTTGCAAAATAACTGAACTTTTTTTTCCTTGAAGGGATTTTTTTTTAGATCAAATAAAATCCTCCTATATTCCAGCTGAATAACTTTTTTTTTTATACTCTTTCTTGCTTTTCACCCACATATTTCTCACAGAAAAACTAAAGGTGGTTTCCTAAACACCACTTGTCTCTAGCTGGCCATTTGAAACACAACCTGAAAGAATGCAAAATAAAAGGTTGACCTTTTAAAAAATGATGGTTTATTTCTTTAAACATCTAACTTTGTTTTTCTCAAAAGACTGGAGTTTGTTTTGCACATTTCTTTGTGTTGTAGCTGAGAAATCTATCTGATCCAGTAGAGTGAAATTATTCTTCCAGCAGCAGAACTATGAGCTTCTTTTCCCTTTATAAAGTTAAAGAGCCAATGTATTCCCTCAGACTGGAAAAGAGATTAATGCAATTGCACCTCCTGATCTCAATCTGTCTTCTGCCAGTCTAGTGATGCTTTCCAGTAGTCCAGAGGAATAAAACATCACAACAGCAGGGTGGTCTTCAAGACAGGCTCTCTCTCGCCTCCTTCAAGTCACAGTTAGAACTGTATGAAGCCAAAGAGATCAAAGGTCTGCTAAAATGTGTGCAGTCACCTAGAAAGTAGGGGGGGGAATATCAATTTTAAAGTCAACAGCACAAAACAGAGCAGTTTGTTTGTATATAGAATCATAGAATTTTCTAGGTTGGAAGGGATCTTTTTGGTCATCGACTCCAACCATTAACCTAACACTGCCAAAACCACCACTAAACCTTGTCTGTCAGCACCACATCTGCCCAGCTTTTAAATACCCCCAGGGACAGGGATTCCACCACTTCCCTGCGCAGCCTATTTCACTGTTTGATAACCTTTTCAGAGAAGAAATTTTTCCTAGTATCTAATCTAAACCTCCCATGGTGCAACTTGAGGCTCACTACACAGGACCTAGGAGTACAAAGGACCCGGCACCCACTTCTGCTGAGTCAGGTGCATCCATCCTGCAGCATAATAAGGCTTAAATTCATTTCTATAGACCAGGGTTAAATTTCATATCCAGTTGCTGTTTATACCTTAGGGATGTTAAGCAGAAACTGGAATTTATACTCTATGGTAACAAATTCCATTTTCATTCACTTAAAAAGGAAATTAGAAATACCTCTTTAAATAATTTTTTGGGGGATGAAAAAGGTTTATGTCAGGGTTTGAAAAAGCTTTGAAAGAACATATCAATGAACTTGAAAAACATTGTCAGTCACCAGTTTATTCTATGAAACATAAAAAATTTTTTTTGTCCAAAGATGAAAATATTTATCTTAGTGGTTAATTTTTTTCCCTTTTCAAAAGAGCGAAACAAAATGTAGACAATTTGGTATGTTGGCCCAAGAATATTTCCTACAACAGCATTTTCCAACTTTAAAATATTTCAATAATTACTGTTAAAATTCTTTATATGTGCTTCTATCATTAATCTTGTGTCTTTCATTAATATTACATCTAAGAAAATGATCAGGTAAAGACTATAAGTTGTGAAAAGTAAGACAGATTTAGCATGGTATGACTAGAGCTTTGTTACCTTTCAGTTTACCATTTTAAAACAAACTCTGATGCCTAAAGTAAAAAATCACCATTTTCTTTTACTTTCTATAGTCTTGATATGGGTATGATGCTTCCTTTTCTTTTCCTCCTGAAAATTAGTCCAGAATAAAATAAGGAAGTATGGAATGCAGTATTTTGGTTCAGTGATTATTTCCTTATTTTTTTTACAATGAACTAAAAAAAAAATCATAAACATTTCCCACTTTTTTCTTTCATATCTTTTCTCTTTTGTTATCAGAGTGCAAAAAAGGGTAATAAATCTTATTCTCCCCCACAACTTCACAGTAAAACAATATCTTTTTTTTTCATATAGTTTTTTTCAGAATGCAGGAGTTTCAACCACCCTCTCTTAAGACCAAGAGGATCTTTCTGTGATTTTACTGGGCTTTAGCTCAAACGCCTCAGCCTTCATCCAAAACCTATTGGAATCAGTAGAAAGAATCCTGTTGACTTTGATGGGCACTGGATCACATCTTCTATGAATGACTGAAAAACTCTTCCAGATGAGAATTTCAGCTCAGCACTGCCTAAGTATCCAAACTGGAAAACTACGTTTGCTGGAATGTTGCTTTAGGGAAATCAAATAAGAAAAGAAATTACCAAGCTTCAATAAAAATTAAAATCACCCTTTTGAAAACAAAAAAATAAACCTTGCCATCTGTGACTCTCTCGTTTTACACAACATTTTTATTAAAAGCAGCCGGGTGCTTCCTCTCCCTTTGACTAAGCAAGAAGATGTTTATTTAACATTCATAATTTGTTTAGAGCAAGCAAACTAAATACCTTGTTGTGCATGAGTTATTAGCTCATTGCAGAATTGCTCTGTTTAAATGAGCCTTTGACGTTGATTCATCTAAGTATTTGTGTCTCCTAAATGAGAATCATATGCATGGTGAAACCAGACCTTGACATTTCATCAGGGTGTGATTTGGGAACACCAGCTTGAAAGCCTCAATATTATTAAGAGAAAAGAGTTTGGGGGGAAGATTTTGCACTATTTTTAAAGAAACTGTTCACTTGGTAGTGTGTTAGCGCTATAAGAAAGATGACAATTGCTTTAGTCATTTGGTGCTAATCATTTTTAGCCACTTGACTTGAAGGATCACTACAGGAAACTGACTGCTAATATTGTGTACAAGAGGCCAAGGAAAGAATTTAAAAAAGAGTGTGTGAATTGGCCAAAGTCAGCTAATGTCAATTCTACTTCTATATAAAAGCAGGACAAATTATTTGGCTTTCCATCCAAATAGCTGCAGGCATCAGGCTTCAGCTGTGAGTGGGTTTCTGCAAATTCCCAACATCATACCTGCTCGTTTATATGCTCGGTGAAGATGATTGACACTTCCATGGCTCGTTTTCCTCTCTGGGATTTCAAAAGCATTTTGCAGATCAGCGAGCCAGGTGCACTGGTGGGCTACATCACCCTTGCATTAATCTGGAAACTAAAGCAGTGACGATCCTGAATAACCTACCGCTCCACCCAGGTGAAGTGCTCCGCTGGAGTGACTAAAGTTAACGAGCATGTAGCGAGAAATGTGATCCTTGATCCATGTAGTTGTAATCAGCAGCTAAATGTGCAGGACTCTCTGGGGTGGAATAACACTCATATAGGTTTCGCCTTCCACCTCCAGGACGATTCCTTCATCAGCTTTTCTGCTCAGTGTTTCTTTCTTCATCTGACCAGACTCATGGCTTTAGGTCCTCTTAAAAGTTTTCTTCTTTGAGGTCTTGGCATCACCCTAAATCAGTATTTCCATAGGGAATTCCAGGCATCCTTATTTATCAAGAAAACAGCAGGTCTCTTACAGGGGATGCTTGTTCCTCCTGTTTGATGCTCTGATGGAAATATGCTCTGTTGGATATGGCTTTTTTTTGGTTAAGCACCTCCTTTCCTCATCCAGAGCTTCATTTACTGTTTTTCTTTATTGAGGGTGACCTGCAACTAATTTGAAGCAGTCCTGAGTTTTCCAAGACTTTTCTAGACCAGATTCCTGGGAGAAAAAAGGTCAATTTTGGTCTCAGTTACACAATGGTAAAATCACAGAATCATAGCACGATATGGAGTTGGAAGGGACCTCTGGAGATCATCTAGTCCAACCCCCCAAAATTCAAATGCTACGCCAGGAATGTCAGTGGAATTAAACTCAGCTTTGCCCTTATTGTGCAGGGTGTTTTTTGGTGACAAAAGAGATAATTCTTAAATTTATTGCTCCTTTTCAGAGTGAACATATCTTGAAGCAGATGAACTCTCTTCTACCCTTACTTAATCCTTTCTCTTTTGGAGTGTTTCCTTGTAATTAGGTCATAAAACCCAACCAAAATGTCTTAGAAAAAACCAAAAGCCCTGTCTCCATCTCATAGGACTGAACTAAAATCAAACTATAATTTGTTCCCCCAAATCTCTCTTTTTTTGGAGAATTTGATTCTTAATTTTCCAGGTTGTTGAAACACAGTTACTTTAAATTATACAGAGAAGCCGTCTTGGCTTAAAGCCTAGACTCTTAAGTTATTATTCATCTTTAGATGAATATACTTTATGGGTGTGTTTCATTTGCTTAATCATAATTTGTTAGTGTCATTTAACCACTGTAGAGTCTCTGTTTTAAAACAACATGAATGTTCTGTAGACTCGGTGTCATATCTACATGCGAGAACACCCGGAAAGACTAAGGGTATCTAAAATGACATGAGATAACTATGGGTGGACTTCTGCATCTAACCCTGCAGTACAAATATCTTCATTCTGCAGCCCATTAATCTTCATAAGACATAGATGTCTCAGACCTGTTCTAAGTAATGGGGATCTACACCTATAACAAGTGGCCTTCAGGCAGCTAACGCCATGTGAAATCTTCATAAGGTTGAAATCACAAGGTTGAAACCCAAATGACCTTTAGGTGCTCCTCCAGAATGGTGCGGTTGCCTTGCAGACCCTGTGTCATATCTGTCAGGCCTGTGAGCAAGTCTCAGATACCATAAGGCATTTCAAATCCCATGAAACATCTATGTATAGGTGGCTCAACCGACCATTTGTTAATGCAGCCAGTAGAACTGGGAAAGAGATTCATCTGACCAGTATAGGTGGTGATGAGGTGAATTGCTCTTTGAGATATATTAGCTTTATTGACTAGAGGTGTAACTTAATTGCCCAAATGTAGAGGTCTCAAGATACCTGAGATGGCTACTGGCACCTAGGATCTCACCTTTGGTCTCTACTGACAGCAGTGGATGTGTGGCCAGCTCGCTTATAGGCACTGAGGTTGAACTACATTGAATGTGCTGCTGTTCAGAGTTACAAAGGGCTCTGCACATCTGGAAAATCAAAAGTAGGTAGATATAGGAACTTTGATACAGATCTGTCTTACTCCCGGTAAATAAACACTTATATTTTAGTCTGAAAGCAGTTTACTCCTGTAACATGATGATGTCACTGGGTTCGAGAAGGACTGTTGACAACAAGAGGCATTCCTCTGGAATAGTGAGGGTCCCTGCACATGGGGATGCATGTGGTTTTCAAACTTCTTCATTTGACTGAGGAGAGCAAAACCCAGTTCTTTTGTCACCAACCTTTCAAAAGCACCCATGGAAATGTTGCCAGTCACTCAGTTAAGATAAGATTCCCCTCGCCCAACTTTGATCACCTAACTTTTATATACCTACACTATAGACTCCCATTCTGCCAATGCAGCAAAACAGGTACCTCAGAAAAGCAACCCAATTTTTGTGGACAGGTGAGTAATTGAGTATCTATCTCCTGGAGGTGACTGGGGACTACTTATTAGACATGTGTGACTTCTAGGTGGCCAAAGTTAGGTGAGAAGTGTTTCACTCTCCAACTACTTTGGAAAGGCCCACCCTAAGGTTACTGGATATAACTTTCCTAGTGCCTTGTCTGGAGTAGTCTGTTGGCTTCCTGTTGAGTCCCATCCTTTCAGTTTGGGGATGGTTTCATCCTTCATTAATTTTAAGGAAAGGGAGTGAAAGGTTGCTATTACTATTATTTTTTCTTAAATGCTCTGTCACTCATCTCCCTTAATTTCCCCACTCTGTCAGCAAAATCTCTGATATAATAAGCAAACAGCAGGCAGAAATACAGATTTATGACATTAGTATACCTGGCAAAAGCCCATTTCCTTGAATGTTCTCAAGAGCTGCATGGCTCCTACACTCCTCCAACCTCCATGTACATAACAAGTTTATTTTGTTTGTTTTTGTCACTTTCATGCTGAAAGACCATAACTAACAACAAATAGTGGGTTGTTTTCTGCCATAGTTACGGTGTTTATGTCCTGTCTATGTTTATAGCTTTCACCCCCTCCTCTTTTTCATCAAGAAAGGCCTCTGATGGTCATTAATTTGATGCTGTATCTGGAAGAAACTTGCCAACATTTGTCTCCCAATACATTGCAATAAACTGGAACGGGCTTGGGCCACTTCCAGATAATTGGGTTTGTGGGTTTTTGACATAAGAGTTGCATTTTACATCTGTATAAAAACAGATGAATAAAAAGAACAAAGAAAACCACAGTGAGAATAAACAGTCACCTTTTCACAAAAAAAGATTTTTTTTTACTTCCCTTAATGGCTAATGATCTAAGAAGAGTGCAAAACATAAACAAATGAAGAAAAAGCAGAGTATGGAGAAGAGAGGTGGATCTTTAGACATTCTTATGCACGTGAACACGTAAATCTATCTCTATTGCATTACACATCACATACACTGTTTTAATTAAAAACAGCACCCTACTACCTGCAGTGCCAGCTATGGCACATTTCTACAATCAGTGTGAATTTTTAGGCTTATTTTAAGAACACAAACAAAATGTTGCACCATAGGTGCGGGATTCAGCATTTGGATTAATGTACATACATATAATAGCTTAATTAAATGTATCCCTTCCGATTCAGCTTCCAGTCCTAGTTGGTACTGGTCTCCTAGAGGTCCAGTGTTGTATCTAGGATTCCCATATGAATATTTTATATCTTCCACAGCACCTCAGATGTCATTAAAGGTGTCTTCTGACAGAAGTCTCCGTGTGACATGAATGCCCAAGACAGTGATGATCTAGTCAGAAGAGTCCAGAGAGCCATTCATCTGACCACATCTGGACATCCTCTGAAGAGAGAGACAAAGCTCTCTTTAGCCTTCATTATCTAGATCTCCATTCACTATTTTTGTGATCATAAGAGAGAGATAGAGATTACCCTGAAGGTGAATTTGTCTCACCTGTCTAATTATGAACTAATTATAGTCCACATATGATTGCTTCTTTTCATTTGATATGGAGGAATTTTAAATAATGAGGCTAAGGGTGGCATGATATAATACCTTTTATTAGGCTAATTACTAGAGATTGCAAAAAATGGAAAATCACCTTTCAGGCTCAAAAACCTTCCTTCCAAACCCAAACAGGAGATTATCTCCTCCCTTTCAGCCTGGAGCACCATGTAACGTAGCAGGTTGACTGGACAGGTAAGGAAATAAGAAGAGTCTGGCTGAGTTCATTCATATAACTCATAGAATGGTTTGGATTGGAAGGGACCTTAAAGACCATCTAGTTCCAATCACAAAAGAACTAATTGCAGTCATATTTACTGCTTAGATGTTGCCATGTAAAAGCCTATTCTGTTTTGGCCTGGATGTGATTGTTACTATTCATGATTTCCCCTCAAGTTATTTTGAGGTTAAAGCGATGAACATTTCACATTTTTTAAATGTGATTTTTTTCAGCTGGACTTTTCATAGGTGTCATATAGAAAACATCTAACCATTTTTTTTCATAGAGAAACTTGGGTTTTTATTATAATAACACTTTATAAGGCAACATTTTATTATTTTGGATTATCTGTTCTGCATGAGAAGATAATGTACTCTTTGCGAGAGCAGTAAGGTACAATTTCAAAGAAACATCTGTTGGATTTCAGCCATCATGTAGCTAAAATCCCCTTTGGAAATGTATCCTTTTAAGATTCAAGCCCACCCAGGAAGAATGAGGCTTTGGTATGGGTCACACAGACCAAATACAAGTGCCACTCAAGTGAGAGAGAACCACCAAAGAAATTGCAAGAGGTCTCTTCCCATCCAAATCCATTCCTGCCTTTTAATTAAAATCTTTTCAGACGGTGAGATATGTGGAGTAGTGACAGTACTGGTTGAGGTCCCAGAGAGCCACAGAGAGGACAGTGGTCTGACTGCCAAAAGCTCTTTCAAGAAGATTTTGTGCCCTAATGGGGAAGGTATTGCTGTGGGTACGAGGTGTGGAAGTGCCCATCACTCCTCAACTGACTTTGTTTCTACTGAGTTCAGTTCCTCTTTGTCTCTATTCCAGTTTTCCTGGGATCCTGACGTAGAGGTGAGAGGGCAGAGAAGACCATCTCCTCCTACTACCTACTCCTTTTGCCATAAGAAATGCTCAATTTCACGTAGACCCAAGGCTTTCCTATAATAGAAGCAGTAATTAACAGGGTTATGTCACGCATCGGCTGGTTAACCTCAGGAACAGGCTGCATGTCTGCAGGGAGGCTGAGATATTAAACAGATCATTTCACCCAGTGCTTTTAGCCCTCTGTACAGACGCTGCTATGATGACATTTCTATCTTCTTTCTTGCTCCCCACATCAGCAGGCTGTATTTTATTTTCGTTTGTACCACCGAGACACTGTGACCTGAGAGAGGTTCAGTAAAAAAGATGCTTTGGAGCTCCGTGGACAACATCCAGGTTAATACCAGCCCACGAGGGGAAAGATGAGGCCAAGAATAGAAGCACAGAATAACAGAAGGGCCGGTGACAGCCGAGTCACTGTTACTGCCTTATGGTCTCAGCCTGTTCTTTGAGGGAGGCTCTTGACCTCTGGGAAGTGATGTGCTCAGAGTCACTGAGGGCAAAGCCATGCTCTTTGGCTCGGGGCTGCCTGCTTTCCCGGGGGGAGCACGTGGGTTGATCCGACCCCCACTGTGCAGTTCAGGAGGGGCTGGGACAATGTGCTCCGAGGAGCTTGGCCACAAGCAGCCCTTGGGCAGAAAGACTCAGCATAGACCACTGAAACCGTAATGAGGGGTCTGATTCAAAACCACAGTGGGTCCTCTTCCAAGCTTCCATCGGCACCCTTGCCGAGTAGCTCTGACCTGGCTCCCCTTGAACCCAAAAGCTCTTTAGGCATAAAAAAAAATCTTTCTTTTTCTTTTTCCTTTTTCCTTTTCATTTTCTTTTTTTTTCTTTTTCTTTTTCTTTTTCTTTTTCTTTTTCTTTTTCTTTT
>JAOXJM010000012.1:2005143-2015800 GCA_026413425.1 Tringa solitaria
GGGTGGAGGGGTGTTATTTGTGGAGGGAGGAGAGGAAGATACTGAAAGACCTAGTAAATGAGCAATAATTTGGTATGACCAGTGAAAATGTTCGATCCCAACAACTGAATCTGTTATACAAAGGAGCCCAAGAGCCCTCAGGCAACATGAAGGTCAGCTGAAGGCTGAAGTTCAAAGGACTACAGATCAGCTCAGCTGCAGATCAGCTTCAGACCCAGTACTCCATACAAGCCATGGCTACTAGGCTTGAGTTTGCTAGGACCTTTGTAGCATTTTGACCAGGGAATGAATCAGATGCAATGGTGACCTTTTAAAAGTGTCATTATATTGAATTTTATTGTCTAAAAAGAGGGATTACATGGAAAATGTAGTGCAAAAGATGGAAAAACCCCCACATTTTATCTAAGAAATTCAAGGCAAGCAAGACAGGAATATGTACGCCTATTTGAGATGCTCTAAAGTGCCCAAGACATGTAAAAGGAGTTGGTGGATAGGACAGAGGAGACCTTCAGGCTCCTAGAATGACAATTAGAAAGAAGGATGTTCAAGGGCAGGGCAAAAGACCATATGTAGATAATTGAATCATGCCCCTAATGAAATGAAACTCAGGCTCACAGTACCTCCTCTTAAAGTACATATCTCCCTAAATAGGCCCAAGGATGACCATTTCTCCCATTACATCTCATGAGAGCTTGTAATCACTGGGTCCGCTAGTGAGATCTATATTGTAGGTGTCTAAAATGAGGTGAGATGGATCTCAGCTTCTTTGTCTTCACATACTGAAAGAGGCTGAGATCCTAAAACCCCTAAAACAATAATATGTGCCTATAAAAGCAGAAGCTGTCTCATAATGCACATATCCAGGGGATGAGTGACCAGAGACTTCTGCTGAGTGAAGAGAGGTAGGTGAATTGTGAAGCACTGCTGGGACCTGATGAAACACAAACATACTTGGGGACACAATATTGGTAGTTGAATCTTGCCCACCTATAGAATAGACTAGCATAAGCAGAGGGAGCAGGATGCATTTCTAAGGTTGTACTGAAATCACTTCACCCTGGTCTAAAGTTCCTTTAGAGGTGTCGCAGTAACAGCTCAACAGCTAAACAGGATGTTTTGGTCCCCTGGGATAGAACAAAATGTGCCGTAACGGTGGTGATTGCCAGGAATTTCACATGGCTGTATTACCAGGAGGGTTCCAAGCATATAGGAAATCTCAGAAGTTAATGAACAAGGTCCTCTAAGGACAATAAATCACTGTTCCTTGGCCTAAAATAAAAATTAAACCTCATGAGTGACTCAGTTCAATTCCTTCATTTGGCAAAACATGGTCAAGACATTACTGTGTTCACTGGAGTGAAGGTCTGTCTGAAAGAGAAGTCACCGGGGAATGATTTTATCTCACCTAACCTCAGGTGTCTACATTGAAAAAAAATTTAATTCAAAAAAATTTCCTCAGACTCCCTTTTTTGACAGAGAATGTGACACCTTTAGGAAATAATTCAGATATATTTTAGACAACCAGTTTACAACACAATTAACTGCCCCTTCAGTCCACTAACTAGATCTCCACTGACCACAAGGAATTCTGCTTTCAGGAAGAGGAACCTCAGCCTATTATTTTATTGTTATTTTTTATTTAACACCATTGCACTTAGTACTGAACTTCAAGTCCTGAAAAAACTAGAGCTTCTAGTACTTAAGTCCATTGGTGATTGCAGGAGGGTAAGACTCTCCTTTAACCAAACTGCAGTTTTGCTGTGCAATTCATTTTTTTTTCTGTAAGAGTCTTGAAGTAAGTAAAAGGATTTTGATAATGTTTACAGGATTAGCAAACTCTTTTAAGATGCAAATAAAATTTATTGCAAAATGTTCTGAGCTCCCTGAATAGAGGGAAATGTGCAAATAAACATTAGACATTTAGGATTTTCTAATTTGTGTTAGTATGACTGTAGTTACCAAGAACTCCTCATTGTAATCTAATATTCATGCAAGGTGTTCCTGTCCATTAGCTGTCCTCTGCTTTCTGCTTCATTCAGGACCCAGTGTTGGGATCAGCCTTCTCCCCAACAAGCTGTTTGGCTGGCCAGAAATATAAATAAATAAAAAGCAAATTATCTCAGTGGAGCGTTGATAGCATATACAAGAGGGAGTATCACAAGTAAGAGTTCACCCAGGGCTTCCAAGAAAGCCCATGGGGAAACCTGCAGGTTGGGCTGACACCATTGCTTTCCCTTCACCAGCTACAAAAGGAAGGAGAAGAACCCCTAGATTATTGTCCTGTTACTCACCCTCGACACCTTAGTTGTTAGGAGGATATTTCTGTATACAAACTGCACAAGCACAGTTAGTGTCATGCACCCAAAAGGACTAAGAATTTCGACAAGGATTTCCAGTGAAACAAAACCCAGAAGGTTGGGGAGAAGGAAAACTGTAGAGAGAAATGCAGACCTAAAGCTTTTCCTTATGAGGAGACAAGAAATTGATGGAGAATGTTAAAAAAAACCCCAACCATTTCTTGCACTATGATAGAAAATAGATCTAATTACACAAACTTCTTTATGTATCCATTTTGTCTCATATAAGAGAATCATTTTCTTAGCTGGTGATTATGCTACAATGACAACTCTTCAGAGGATGGGGGTTACTGTCAAGGGCCAACAGACGCCCAAATGAAAGAGTCCTGTATGGTTTGAAGTCTCTTTACTGTTTTTTGGCTGGTGTCTCTTAGCCTTCGTGCCCCCTTTCCATCTGGTGGCCCATCGGGAGCAGAGACAGCATCATTATCCATAGGTCCTGGGGTGGCTTGAATTGCTGATGTCCTCCAGCAAACAGCTGTTCAATGGCTTCTCCACTTCAGCCTTGCAATTTTATCCCAAAACTAAAAGGCGAACAAGAATGAATTAAACTGCTTTTCCCAGCCAGCCCTCGGGGGCTTGTTCACCGGAGTTCAAATCTCCCTTGAGCAGCTCAATGCAGCTCCAGCGTAAACTCTTCTGATCTTTTAGCTAGACCTTTTTTTCCTTTTTTTTTTCTTTTTCTCTTTTTTTTTTTTTTTTTAATGCAAGGTATCATGTTCCAAATTAAACACTTGGAAAACCGCCAGCAGTATTACAAGCCTGCCTAAAATATGCTGAGAAAAGGAAAGGAAAATTGTTTTTTAGCAAAGAAAGAAAAAGTCTGGTAAGAAAGTCTTTCCAGCGTAAGGGTTGTGTGTAAAACAATTTATGAGAACTCTAAACTATTGAGAAAAATGCCTGAAAGGTTAATTTCCTCCGTGAAGCCCAGGTTAATCACTTACAGGGAATCAAGGAAGGCAGTTCGCTAATTTAGCTACTCCTTATGGATAAACATGTCAACTAATTTCTGCAGACTGTGGTGCAGATAGCCTTGAAGTCTTTGACCTGAGGAAGGTATGATTTATGTGTGTGGCATCCATTATTCAATTTGTAGAAACATTGTTTGTCAGCATAGCCTTGATGCATAGAAATGACAGTGATGTCCAGCTGGATCCTTGGTCCCACCATCCTACATGTCCATAACCCAATGGCTGTGTCCCTCTGGCACTTTGTACAAATTATTTGAAGATGTGCTGAAGCAAAAAACTTCCAGTCAGTCATCTCTTTGCAGGGTAAATACTGTCTGGAAAAAAATCAGTCACTCCCATTCTTTATATCTCTCTTCTTTTATTTCTTCATATTTAAGTCGTAAAGACTCAGTGTGAAAGAGAGCTTATAGTACAACTCGTAAAAAACCCTCTAGCACACTATCATTAGGACATTCCTTTGAAAGGTAGAACTTCTTCAGACTAAACCTTTGATTGATTTGAGTAATCCTTAGGAAAGCCTAACCTTAGTGAGAACCAGTCCCTCTCTGCCTGGTCCAAAGGATATTTAAGCATCTTATACAAACCTAAATGGTTCCAAGAAGATTAAGTGCATCGTTTCCCAGAATAGGTTTGGGCCATGGCTTTAGAAGGTAGGTCACTCCCTGGCTTGGGCTGTGAGCCTGAAAGGGGTGAAGATTACTGGACTTGGTGCTTTAGCATTCTTCTGTCACAAGAAGAATGGTGCTGTGTTATCATTTAGGGTAGGAAGAGTCTAAACTAAGTTGGTAGAAAAGATGACTAATCCTAGCTCTCCCACGGCTGGATTGAGCATTGTAACCAGCTAGTAAAGGGAAGCTCTGCCCCTCTGGGCTATTGCTGCAAAAAGTACATGGTTGCTTTGTTTCCATAGCAGGGCTCCCATGCAACATGAAACAGTTCTTCAGAAAAGTCTAACAAAGTGTTTCACAGCTTTGATTTTTCATTTTTGGGTTAAAAAAAAAATAAAATAAAATTCAGGGTGACCTTTTTTTTAATTTTTTTTTTTCAATTCAACATCTGGACTGAACAACTTTAATTACTGTAGTTTTGATGTTACTATTTTCCAGTGGGACTTAGGATTGCATCCTTCGGGTCTCTGGGAAAAGGCCCCCAGAACCTACCAATGACACCAGCTTTCAATCACTCCCAACTTAGGCTCAGCCCTCCAGGTTAAATAGGCTTGCACTGGGAATCTGCTTGCCTCCAAAGTAAGTAGACCTTTCAGCTCCCTCTTCCTCCTTCCTCTGGCTGCAGGGGAAAGAATTTCACTCGGAACCCTGCCAAGACAGGTGTCGGTGGTTTCTCCTGTCCTGACTGTCACCGGGAGGGAACAGCTGATTGTTTCATAAGATGCATCATGGAAACCACTTCTGACTGGTGAACCTCTGGCTCCATTGAGGGAGGTGAGAATGTGGTTCCAGTGAGGGTACTTGGGGTTTGCTACTGGAATGCTGGTTTTGGTCACAAAAGCCCTACTCAAGTGGAAAGGCTGGATACCTGCTCTCAAACACACGTATGGAAACACATGTACATTAAAAAACTGGGTCAGTCCCTGGCTTATACGAGGCATTCAAACATTCCAGCCCTGTGTGTGTTAAAATCCCTTTTTACCAGTAATCCTCCTCGTTATGTTCCAGTTACAAAGTTTGCTATTCCTTTTAGGTTGTGATATGGTATTCACGTACTTGGGGGTATAAAAAGTAATTCATTCCCAAATTGAAGTCACAGTCAGACTAGGTTATTCTAACATGTAATTCTCTTGTGTGTAATGTTTTGGGTTTTTTTGTTGTTTTTTTTTTGGTGAGATTCTGGTGCCTTATATGTTTGCATGGGATGTGCATGTGTGCACATATCAGTTCATTTTCCTAACTGAAAAAACCTCATATATTTATGCTTTTTATAAGCATAGGTTTGACATTGGGAGAGAAGAGTGGGGAACGTTAGTTGAGAATGTAGCTAGGTTTTGTGGGAGAATGATACACCAATTCTTAAGTGCAGCAAATATTTATGATCATTTAACACTAAGACAGGGGGTTGGGAACCCTGTTCCTATAACAGTGGTGATGTGAAGAGCTATTCAGATACCTCAAATATGGTGTTTAGTGACATTTGAGACATTCAGGGTGTTCAGGAGATAGATGTAGAAACAGTAGATGGGACAGAGGACCTATGGGACACTCATGCCCTCCTGGAGCAGCAGCTGGAGGTCAGCCTAGATACTCCAAAAAGTGTAAAACTTAAACTGGAGATTGCAGGTGAAAAAAGTCACTCTCCTTTTTCAAAGATCTTAATGCTCCCTTTCAGTGTGAGTATGGCAAGTACTACATGCCATTTATGCTCTCATCTTACAAGAATAGTTTCTTTACAATGTTATACGATGTGAATAGAAATTGAGATTTTAGCAGAAGTCACAAGACAGACTATCTACTTGCAGCTGGGGCAACTTATTTGTATATATGGATAGAAAAAACAAAATTCAATTAAATAAGACATTTTTCACAAGAACAGTTGTTTTCTGTAGAGGAAAAGAACAATTTTCTTTAAGAAAAACCAAATTTTCCTTTTGCATTATTTTTTTAAAAATGGTTTATTTTGAACTCAAAATATTAAGTGAAAATCACACTTTATTGAGAGGTGCTGAGTTGAAGAAAAACAGATACTTCATTGGAATTTAAATTTTTCTTCACGTAAACTTTGGAAACACCAAATACAGTGTAACTTAAGCTTACATGAAATGTGAATCTTATATTCTAAACACACATTTTAATGGCAATTCTCCTGAAGGTTTTTGGACTTTTTTTTTTTTTTAAGCAGAGGATGTCTTTGAGTCTCTATGAACTCCATAAACACTGCTTTACTGAATTAAAATGAGATAATTGCTCCAGATGTACTGTGTTGGTTTGGTAAGTCCAGCCCTTCCCCAAAGATTACATTTGAGAAAACGTAATGCTTTAGAGACAATTAATTTAATGTACAGTCTTTTGTGTGGGAATCACAAAGTGTGTTGCCTCTGTGTTGATGTAGCCTGAATCTGGTGCAATTGAATCCCTGGGTCTTCCAAAGTGTCATTCCCTGAATTGGTCCAGGGGATGGAGGTGAAGAACGACACCCGGAGGGACCAGAGCAAATTCCAGGGTCCACCCAAGCCCAGAAGGAGTTATGGACTCGTTGCTCTCTGCCTTGAACCAAGAAAGGTTCAGATATAAGCAATGGGAAACTGATTCAAGGGATCTGTTACCACCACAGATGCTAAAGTGAAAGTTTTGCCTCTTCGTTAGTTTTGTTCCACTTCTGTTGCTTAGTAAAGTGTGTGTTCATTTGTAGGAGTAAACTCCTGAATTCTGAAATGTTTTATGGCCTGAGCTGCTGGGGTCCTCCCATCACAATTACATTTGTTCAGTTTTACCAGAGCATGTATGTTTTTCTTTCTAAGTTTAGGTTTGCAGAGACCCTGCTTTACAGACAGGTTAAAAAAAAATAAAATAGAGGGAGAAAAAACAAGGACATCATTAGCTGTGACTACTCTTCTGCATGTTAGAATAACATGCATGGAGCTGAAGAGAGGTCGGGAGCCCATTGTATTAGACACAGCGTGAATACTCAGTAAAAAATAGCTTTAGACATTAAGCACAAAAAGAATACAGATGAGACAGAGTCACTGAAACTGTCACAACAGGAAAAACTTCAGCCAAAGCTTACATCTTCATGTGACCAAAGTCACACATCGAGCAGACATAAAGCCATAGGAAAGGTACTTTCTTTGCTTTTACTGGTAGGAAAACCATCCTGGGTTGTATGAAACGATTTATAAGCATGTATTTTTAAAATACTGGAAATGCCATCAGGCAAAAGCGTTTTACATTTCAAGAAATGGAAATGTGTCATTTAGGAGAAACCCTGGCACTGAACATCTGGATCTTTCAAAACTCAGTGAATTGAAAAGAGTCATACAACAGGCTTCAGCGTCCCAACATATGTATGTTTTTTCATTAATAAACCAGTTTTGAATGGTAAAATGCCAATATGCTATAGTTCTCAACACCTTTTTTGCCTTCTCTTAAGTTGTCTGCGATTGATTTTTAAGATGGGAGGACACACAGACACAGTGTATCTGCAGGAGTTTTGCTCGCTTGAGAAAGCAGAATAAAATTCCGCAATGTAAAAATAATGAATCACCCTCAATTAAGCAAAACATATATTTTTACTTTCTGAGTCATCAAAATAACTAATAAATTCTTTCTTTAAATCTAGTATTTTTTTGGATTTGCCAATGAACTGTCAAAATGATGAAAATCAGATGTTTGCTTTGCCTTGTCTCTGCCTTAATCACACAGGTTAGGGACCCAGCACAGTTCTCCTGTATCCTCACCAGCACCTTAACTACAAAATCAGGCTTCCACAGAATGAAGTATTGAAACTTCCACCACCTTCAGGCTCATTCGGAGGACACTGGAGTCAATGGGAAAAGCTCCTGTCGACTTAACAGGGCCCCTGGCTGACATTTGAGTGGAGATACTTACACTAAACATTGTAAACACTCTCATCCACAATGAATCTCAGGTGGCTGAGCAGATTTCCAGCTGACCAACAAAAGGATTTGGTTTCCCTGTGTAGGAGAACCACATGGAAGGAGGCTTATTTTTAACAAGGGGGCTTTAAGAGCAAGCTACATTATCCTCAGCTGAAATAGCTCATGAGTCCTGCCATCCCAAAAGTCCCCATCAAGATGGGAAGAATCACATGAATGTGTGTGTCTATGTGAGCTCTTGCCAGCTTGTGAAGTTCAATCCTGGAAAAAAAGAAGCTGAACCAAAAAAAAAAAAAAAAAATCCAGGTTCATGTTTTTTGTTGCTACCCTTGGAAATGGTAGATGGAAATAAAAGACTATAAGTAAACCCCTAACACCAAGGAAAAGCATCACAGTCCAGCTTGGATATTATAAATGTGTCTGAAAAGTGGAGTGATGGGTCGCAAAAAGGAATAGGAGAAGGTGGTGACTCTGAAGAAGCCCTGCCTTTGCTTGAGCTGGCAATTGTGTGGATCTGGTGTTTGAACCCCAAATCATTCTGAGAAAGGGATGTAGGAATATCTGGGTGAATTTGGTACCACCCTCTGCTCCCATTAAACACACTAATATTTGGGTCCACAAAGAGTTCCCAATCATATTCCCTTATGGTACAGACATTATCACACACCCATTATGCAATATACTTTTATGGCACTTTTCAAGGCTTTGCATAGAGTCCCAAAACACTTCTTACTGAACTAGTTCAAGTCCAGGAGAGGGAGTGTAGCTGCTTTAGCACCTAACACTGGCTGAATTAATACCCATTACATATTAGCCAGGAGAACTCCCATAACGCACTTAATTTGTATTATTTGTATTTTCCCTTTCTGTATCTTTATATTGTTTTGTTTTGTTATGCTGATTTCACTAAGTGAATAAACTTCTCAATACTATCCCATAAGCAGACACTCTTCCTTATACAACGCTCCTATCCCCATAGCCTGAAGTCAAGTTGAAGACTGGTATTCGGTTCTCTTTTCAGGTTTTTGAGGGAACTTAACTAGGAAAAAAAGAGAATTGTCAACTTATTTCAAGATAAGATGAACAGAAGAAATTTATCTAGGGAAAAAAAAAGGAAAGAAGGATTTTTGCATTTGCACTAAGATGCAGCTGTTCTTAATTACCCTAAATGTAAAACAAAATTATTTGACTATTCTAAAAACTAGATAGCTGTGTTACGGCATGCATTTGTAGTAGTGAGGCATTTGTGCATGACACCCGAGGCAACATGAACCCATGCAAATTAATATAAAAAGATTAAACAGAATAAACAAGATGTTTCAAGATTACAAAATATTTTTCCAAAACATGTTATACTTTTTGCCTTATAAGATATTTTTCCCCAAACATGTGCTTTTATCCCCGAATTAAGGACAAAGAAAAAATTTTTTGAGAGGACGGCATTTTCCATGGAAAGAATGATGTGATTTCATTGAATCTTCCAGTTTCCCAAGAACTCCTAGAAAGTTATTCCTAAGCAGCCACTTTTGGGACACATGTCTCTCACCTCTGATATTTCTCTGCTCCGTAGCCTGTGTAGCAGTATCATAGGAGCACTTGCCTCAGAATCTTTTTTTTGCTTCCTCCTTCCACCACATGCAAGTTTCAAGTTTTATTATTGCAATAAAAATGCTTTATGTTGGCTTTTCCCAAGGACATTAAGGGCTTACGTGCTGCTGCAAAATAGTCCTTTTCTCAAACGTACACTCCACATTGTTTGCGGCAAATTGTTGGTGGTCCTTTTCCTGACTCAGAAGGCTCGGAAAACCAGAGTCAACAGGCCATTTTATAAATTCGTTTAGTGGCTGAGGAGAAGAGAGACCTGCCTCTATTTGTGTGGCCGACCTAGGCCTGAGGTACAACTGAACAATTCTATGTGGGGAAGGGACTCTACAGAGACCACACAGAGGATTCCCACCACTTTAGCCAAACACCAGTGCTCTTTTGGTTTGTCACCTGTGGAAAGGAAAGGGTCTGTCCAGAGAGGAGACAAGGCTTCTGGGAGCACAAGTTGTGAACATCTACAGGAGTGATGTCTCTGGTGTTAACAGGGAGGGTTGTGCTTGGTAAGCAATCATTTTTCTTCAGTAATAAATGGTTGCAGAGGATTCCTGGACATGCATGGAGCTTAGCACACAGTGTGACTGCTAGCTCCTGCTACAAGAAAAGCTGCACCCTGACCTTCTTCAGGTCCTTTTTTGAAGAGACTAAAAGAGCCTGAGGGCTCTTTTAGTGATCCAGAATTATAACTGGAAGAAACTAGAAGTTGAAAGAAGATGAACCAGTAGACAAATGTCCTCGTGGGACCTTTGTGAAAGCTATGGGTTCAGTGTTCTTAGGGCTAGATGCACAAAAAGAGCCTCTGACCCTACGCTGATAGTTGAGGTACCCATCTAATTGGTATGCAATAATTATATTAATCTCTAGACTGGATTCTCAGGACCCATTCAGTCTCACCTTCAAAAGCATCGAGGAACTCATGGGTAAATAGATGGTCCTCCCTCACTATCCTTATCTTTTCCACAAGAAAATGTGCATCTCTCTGGGCATTTATCTGCTGGCCGGGACTGAGCTGCCCAGATGCCTTTTGTGCGTAAGGTGGAAAGGCAATACTTTGGATTGAGATCCAAGAGATGACACTATAGGCTGATTTTAGCTCTCCTATTTCTAAAAAATAAAATAAAATAAAATAAAATAAAATAAAATAAAATAAAATAAAATAA
>JAOXJM010000012.1:2020524-2041264 GCA_026413425.1 Tringa solitaria
TGGGAGCTTGATACGGTTTTGTATATATTGTATCTATTTCATTATTTTCTTCTTTATTTTTTTTATTTTAATATTAATTCTTCATTAAAGTAGTAGTTCATTCTAAACTTTTGGATCTCCTCATCTCTTCCTCTCCTCTTTTTTGGGGGGGAAGGGACATCTGTTGGTCCGGTTGCGGTGATTTCAGCTGAAACCACGACAGAGGTTATTATTGGGTAGCTTGCACTTGTTTTAGTTTGCCACATGCCAACAGGTCTTCTTTCCTTGGCTGTTGATTGGCATGCAGCTGCCTTCAAAGTATTGCTGCATAAGTATATCTGGATCCTACATAAAGGTATCACCATGCAGCAACTACACTGGTGTCAAAGGAACTATTCCTGACCCAAGTGACCTCTGAAACTGCGCTTACACACTGACAAATGCCCAAGAGCCTTCTTGCCTTCAGAAAAAGGCCCCTGGATTCCTGTACTTGGCTTATCTTGATTCAGCTCCCTGTCTTGGCATTGCTGGGTGAGGTTGCCTCGAGCAAATCATTCAGCCATCTCCCTCCAGCTATACAGCAAAGATAATCCCCATGCTCACACAGCGTAATGTGAAACTCAATTAATTAATGCTCAGAAAGCATTTTGGCATCCTCATACTACCCAAGCATGAAGTGTCATAGATTACTATGATTAACATGGTCCCTAGCTTTCAATGTGTTCACGCAAATCTATTTTAGGGAAATATTTTAAGTACGATTTAATCACTTGATTTATTAGGTTTACACTGCTTGGTCAATAGAGGCAAAACAAACATTTTGCCCATTTTCAAGCAGTGAGGTTTTTTAGTTGTTGGGTTTTCTGGGTTTTTTTCAGGTTTGTTGTTTGTTTCTTTTTTTTTTTTTTTTAATGGTGCTTCACTGCCAGAAAGTGACACAAATTCTGTTAAAGCAACATGAAAAAGTTCAGCTACAGCTGAGAAAAGACGAGGTCTTGAAAGGATCTTGAACTACAGCCTGTATCCCCTCTCCTTTGCTTCGACACTGCAGCACTGAGTCCTCACCTATTGGTCTGTGAAGTGTGAATTCATGATGCGTGACACTGGTATTATTATTATATTTGCTTGCCTGAAGGGGATTTGACATGGAAAAACACAAGCAGCCCAAAATATCTTGCCATGACGAGTATTGAGTTTCTTCTGCAAACATGGGAAGGGAGGGAGCAAACCAATTTGTAACTCACAAGTACTTCAGACAAAGCCAAATGCAGTTTTGGGGTGTGTGACTTTCATTTTCACACCTGCTAATTCCAGTTTAAAAGATGGGAGGTTAGATGGACGCTGTGAACTGGATTCTCAGGCAACACTAATCTTTGCAGGTCTTCTGAGATAAAAATATTGTATCAATTTATGCTTATTTCTAGTCTGGATTTGGCAATAAATTTCTGCCTGGTTCAGCCCAGAGACAAAGTAGACATAGCAGATTTCCATGAGGAAGGTATCTGCAAAGGTTGGTGGGCCTGGGACAGAATATGGGATTTTAAATTACATTCATTGGGGAGCGATTAGTGTGCTTTATTGCTCTGTCATCCAATTTTTCTGAAGCATTATAATGTTATTAATAAAACAAATTTCTTGTGGAAATAAAAGACAGATATTATTTCTTGATGTTGCTTTGCTGATAAAGAGTTCCTTGGCTTCATGGTCTACCTGCTGCTCATGAGCCAGGTTTGAGATCAGTCCTTCAGGACCTTCTGCCATATCCATATTCCACTGAATCTAGATATCAATTTAAAATTTCTGTGTGCCCAGGCAGGTTACTGCAAGGACAGACCTAAGAATGGAAGGAAAAAAAATCCATCATATTCATATTTCAGGTCATATAACCAAGCCAGGCTGTGTCTTGGAAGCTATGTCTCTGTGGGAGAAATAAGGAAAAGCAAGGGCTTCTGGTATGAACAGTTCTACTCAAGATGAAGAGACCCTTCGCAAGACAGAGATGAACGTTTACTTAGTGCTGAAATATATCTAATTTTTTTCTTCCCTAGGATCTTGTCCTGGCTTCTTGAAATATGGGCTTTTAGGCAGCAGAAATAGCTGTCATTTCCATGCTGTGCACAAAACATGGACAGAGGATAGGCTTGGAGTTACCCAGCAGTTCACTAGTCAATGCCAAAAAACTAGTGTGCAGGGTGTTGAGAACTACAGCTAGCACAGACAAGTGTCAAATTGCTATGAAATCCCCATACTCCTCCAAATAAGAGGAAGCGAGGAAGGAACTGAATCTCAGGAAGATGTTTCTGGATTGCAACATCTCCCAGGACTCCTCATGGAGTGGTACCTTCTGTCCTCATCCTCTCTCCCTCAGGCACAATCTAGCCTGAAGAGGGAAGTTCATAGAGAAAGAAGGAAGCGAAAAAGTATCTAATTTGCTTCTCCGCTAGGGATAAAGAAAAAATAAAGTACTCCAGCTGTGAGACACTGGAATCAATCAGGAGACTAGACTTGAATTTCCTTGGAAAAAGTTTACAGCTGCTGCTGAGTGCATTTCAAGCACTTGTAATGGTTACCCCAGAAGCTTAGTAGACCAAATTGAATTGTTCAACAGAAATGAAAAACCTATAAAGCTGAAAAAGAACCAACCTCTATGGCTTGTGCTAAAAACCCAGGTCTTCTATGGGAAAATTGCATAGTTGTGACGCTACCACAAAGTGAAACCAGTGTTGAGTCCTCTTATTTACGAGCTTTCCCTTTGCAATGCCTGCCCCTAGTCCACCTGATGCTCAAATTCAGAGGTTACAATGGTACTGATAAGTTAAACAGGGAAGAGACAGGTTTCTTGTCCTCAGAGTAGGTGACATTGTCTCTCATGTCCAAGAGTCTAAACTCCCTTCCATCCAAAGCCTGGATGGCCTAATCTACATTATCTATTGTAAACTACCCACCTCTGCCCTCCACTTGAAGAAAAAAGAAACCAGCAAAGCTCTATAGCTCTACATACTGTATTCTTCCTCCTACCCAAGCAACAAGAGCTAGAATCTAACTCCTACGTTATTGTTATTTAAAACCTGTTGTGGAACTCCAAAACGTGAACACCCAGAGCCTGATCACAATCCTGTAAGTTCATCTTTCCGTGCAGCCTACAGCCTTGTCTTCCAATACAGAGGATCATCCATTTAATACTGAAGTGAAATCCTTCCTTATCCTTCCCCAGTGCCCATTGCTTTGTATGTTATGGAAACACAAAATAAACCCTATTTCATGTGTATTTCACTTATGAATTTTCTTCTTTCTTATTTAAAAATTAGCTAGCATAAAGTCATCTTCCTGATGTGTAAAACTGTTGCATTGAAATGAAGGTGCAATAAATTGAAGTTCATTCTAATTATATTTCACATACTGGAGATGAATTGATGTCTATGAATATTTCAAAGATCCTTCCATTTTTAAAATAAAACAAAACTAAAATTTGGTTGGTTTGCACGTTTCATTGGGTTGGAGCCAGACAGCCCAACTCCTATTGCCTGTGAAGTCAAGAGGACTCTGTCCCTGCATTTCCAGGGTAAGAGTAAAACACATCAAGAGGAGTAAAGGGGTATTATTTCGAGCACACAGAAGTTATCAATAATTTTTTACAGAATCACAGAATCTTCATAGTTGGGAGGGACCTTTGAGATCATTGAGTCCAACCATACACACACCAAAAAAAAATAAAACAAAAACAAACCATGTTTCCTCAAAAAAAAAGTTTCCTCCAAAAAAAAAAAGTTTCCTCAACTTCTCTGGCTTTCAAACTTTACAGGTTGCAACAGTAAAGGCAAAGGAAATCTGACTGCAAGAGAAAAAATCAGTCCAAGGTTGAAGATACCTCTAAATACTTATATATGGACATATACATGTGTTGTAGGTGTCTAAGGTGCAGTTGTAGTCATTAGAGATCTAGGCTCAGTTCATCCGTATCTGCCTGGGTGTCCAGGCATGGTCTGAAGACCAGACCATCATGTTCCTCATCTGTCCTGCTCACTTCAATGATCCTCATTTGAGCTTGTGCTTCAAATAGGCCTTCATTTACTTTTAGATATGGGTGTACAGGCACTTATATCCGAGTTCTCAGGAATATGTCTAAGGTTGAGCTGGGTGACCTACCTGAGTTTTAAAATATTGATTCTTAAAGACTGCCCTGACTATGTATCTTAGCGTCTGACAAATCCTTTTCTATTGCTTCTCTATTTTTCATTTTGCAAGTGAAAGACTTTACAGTGTCTCTTTTTGTCTCAATGTAATCATACCCTTCAAAATTTATTTGCTCTTTTAAAAAAAAGGATACTTTTATGGCTAGGATGAACAGGTGCAGGATCAGGAAATCAGAGTCTGAGCTTTATTTTGACATCAATTTCCTGTCTCACCACAATCAAATCACAAAGGACTCAGCTTGGTTTCCTAAACATAGGTGTCATGATATTTGAGAAGTCACAGGATGCCCCTGCTGGTCTCCGCTTGTTCGGAAGAGCATGGTTCTCCTACATATCCTGTGTATTGTCTCCAACCCTGTGTGTATGCCTTGAATAGCCCTGGAAGCCTGAAATGTCATTAAACATCTATGCTTAACAAACTCATTCAAGCCTCCAAAATCTTCATTCCTTGGGTCAGCATCTTCAGGGTTGCCTTCTTAAACCACAATTTCTCCCTTACTAGGTGGAGAAGGATCTCCTATGGGACTCCAGATGTTGTACTTGTGTCATACATTCAAGAGTTTTACCAGAGAAAAATGCTTTAAAAGTTAAACATGTAAATACCACTTCTATAATCCAAAATTTGAGACCAAGCCTCTGAGGTACACACATGCATAACCCACCATACACAGCTGAGATTTTCCTCATATTAACAGTATTAAATGTAAATGATATCATATATACATAAAAAATTCCCTACTAATAATACATTTTATTATGACTTGATTTCAAATAACATTTTTCCTTTTTTTTTCAGTTCTCAAGGATTAAAGACTTATATGCATGACTAAGGCATTTATGATGCAATATTTTATTTGTTCCAAATTAAAAGAACATTTCTACTTATGACAATGGCCAAAATATATTATTACCACTTGTATTCTCAGGCTTTGTAGCTCTACTAATTATCCAACAGCCTTATATATGTATCTTTCCTGTCACCAAGACCTCATAAAAATATAGAATGGTTTTCATGGAAAGAAAATACCAAGTGCTAAAAACTGCTTTAGTTCCAAGATCATCCTCCCACCAAAAGAACAAAGTTACAGCCATGCAGTTTAAATTTTAAAAACCAAACCAACACAAAACAAAAAAAAAGAATCGTCTTCAGTTTAGTTTAACTGGACCTGCTTTGAGCAGGTGGTTGGACTAGATGGCTTCCAGAGGTCACTTCCAAGACAAATTATTCCGTATTCTGTGTTTCTATGAGGTTTTCTTGTTTGGTTGATTATTTTTTTTTTTTTTGGTTGGGTTTTTTTTTTGGTTGGGTTTGGTTTTGGTTGAGGTTTATTTTGGTTGGTTTTTTTTCGGTTGTTTTTTTTTTTCTTTGTTTTCATTTGGGCCATGAGCTACAATAATAAACTTCCAAGAGAGGAGCCAAAGCATCCATTTCCTGGTGCTTTCATCTCAAGATGATCTCCTTTTTCTTGAAAAAATCATTTAAGCAAACAACTTATTGAACTCATGTTTGGAGTGCAGTAGAAGATTTTTATGTTTGTTTGACTCCAAGGCCAGTCTTGACTATAATATATGAATCCTTAAAGTTTTCTGGGAAGTCTAATGTTAGTATCGTAGATTGTTTGGTTACATTTATGACATCTGTTAGCTGTTTCCTACATGTGATGTCATGGCTTGTAGTTATATTTTGAGCTTCATTTGGGAACACATGTCCACCTACACAGCGTGCTCAGTTTGAAATATAGTCGGGACTAAACCATAAGTAGATGATTAGTGAGCATGCAGCAGAATGTTGTTTTTTCAAACATATTCATGGTAAAACTCAGCTCTCGGCCCACAGCTACGTCAATGGAGGTATCTACATGTCAGTAGGTATCTAAGCTCTCATTATAAATCAATGGAGACCACTAAGTAAAGCCAATATGATCCAAAGAGATATTCAGAGACCAAATGTAGCATGCTATTCACTGATATAACCAGAAGCATCTACTGCCAACTGAGATGACCTAAGATATCCACAGCATCTGCATAGGGCTGGCAGATATAAGATAGGATCTAAACAAGGCTGTGTCTTTCTAAAGAGGTATATGAGGGCCAACCAAGATGCCCTAGAGCGCATCAAATGGAACAAATTAATGAAACTAATGTTCCTCATAAAATGCCCTCCCCAATTTAGTGAACAGCATTCATATCATGCAAGGGACTCATGCGCAGTCTTCACCAATAGATCATAAAGCAGATGTGCTGCACATCCAGAAAACTCCCTCTCAATAGCTCTAGGTGATTTCTGCTTCTTGCTGTGCACAGACGAAGTACAGAGCAAATGTAAAGTTTTCTGTGCATGAGAAAATATTTTTTCAGGAGCTCCCAAGTATCAACATTATTGCTACTGCTCTCTTTAGGGTGGTTGATGTACAGACATCTTCAACTAAAGGGTCTATTTCACCTCATAGCAAAATAAGTAGCTAAAATTGGTCAAATGAATCGCTGTCCAGAAGTGCCTATTTTTTCCACTGGCTACAGCACAAACCTTTGGTGACTAACTCATATTTACATGTCTACTTTTTTGGATGACTACCAGAGAATGATGGTCCCATCCACAGTGACCCTCAATCAGGACTGATCCATGAAGACATTGTATGACTTCAACTGTAGCTAATAAAAAAGACCAGATTACAAAAACCAACCCACTCAGCTGCCAGGAAAGTTGGCAAAGCCCACACTGTCATCACTGCTCTTTAAATTATGCCTTAGGCTGTTTCCTAAGTTAAGATTGAGAACAAGGGTCATTTTGATATCACTAGAAATTGGGACAATTTTCAAAATTTAAATGGAAAGAAAAAAAGAAATAAAATTAGCATCCTCTTTTCTAAAATTACACTGCAAGGACTACATGATATTAAAAATCCCTTCTAACCTAGACAATTCTATTATAAGACTAAGAAGCAAATTCTTCAAAATTCAAATTCCAAATCCACCAGAGAAAATAGTAACTGAGAGAGATTTCTGGTTTTTTTCCCATCCAATAATGTAGCCCTGTAAAATGGAAACACACAGAGGGAAAAAGCGAGACCTCACGTAAAACTTTGGTCACTGCTCCAAGGTGTTATCTCATAGACATCCTATGAAACCAACACTCACCAAAGTGAACCTGAACTTAAGAGTCAGAACTTCAGAGCCAGTACATGGGTAAGTGTCTAGCAGGATCAAACCACTGCCCCTGAAGTCCGTCAGATCATGAAGGAGAAAGAATTGTGAATATACTCATATCATCCTTTTCCCTTCTCTTTTGGAATTCACTTCAGCTCCTTCCCTGCGGTATAACTGAGTCTAAGGAGGACTGAATAAATGATCCGTGACTTTCTTTATGTCCTTTCCAGCCACTGCAGCTCCCAAGATCTCAGCTCAGTTTTGGGGCTTAAACTCTCTAGAGGACATGGTGCTTTTGACTGAACGAGCATTTTGTTTTTGGCTGAATTAGTCTCATATGATGCTCTTAGTCCTCCTATCTGTGCTTCATTACCCTTAGCAATGCTGTAGGGAAAAACTGTAGTTAAAAACATACCAAATTCTGTCTCCTTAGTGACAATGTTCAACATTAAAAAAATGAAATATAGACTCGGCTGGATCCACCTGTTTCCTGGTAAAGCTACTTCTCTCAGTGGGATGGTTTAGTTTATCATTTGGGACATTCTTAAGTCTAGGAAAACTGCGAATATCTGTTTCAGTCCCTTTTGAGTCAAAGGAACAAGGAGACATCTGCAGATCAATTGCTAAGCCAGGGTTTGAGATGCCTGGCCATTTCAATGAAGGCATACAAAGCCATATCTCCAAGGAAAGTTTGTCTTCAGCACTTCTAAAACTGTCTATATGATGTGACACATCTGGAAGACAAGATGCTTGGTTGTACCCAAGGAATCATGGACTCTCAGCATAAATTTCAGTTTGTATCTATGACCTATTCTTGGTTTTCCTCTTTGCCTACAGTCCCACTAGTCCAAATTAATTCAGTTGAAACCTTCAGATCTCATCATCGGATCTCTTTTTCTCTGTCACAGATTTATGAAAGAAGCACTGCAAGATGCATCTGCATAAAACAGAGACATAACTACAGCACTGTGAAATCTAAGCTTTGCTTTGCTTCCTCATCTAGTAGTTTCATAACTATGATTCATCCCAAGTCCCCATCACTACACAACTGTTTCATAACAAAAGAGAATGATCCCATAAAGGGGAGATATAATTTTCTATTTCTCCTCCATACCTGGAAATATCACCTAAGTTCAAATTCTGAGGCCTTCTATAGGAATGAAAAGCAGTCATATCAGAAAACACATACATCACTTCCCACATCAACTGCTTCTGTTAACATGTTTTTAGACTGGAGCTTCTGAGGAACACAACCTGTGCCGACCTTTTGCTAATTACTCATCCTGCTTTCGCAATTTCAGAGAAGTAAACACAGACACATCTGAAACCCAAACCCCACCTAAGAATCCAGAACAAAGCACGATCTTAAGAAAAGAATCACATCTATAAATTTCAGACTATCATACACATCTTTGAAGGCCGGAACATTTGTTTGCATCCTTGCCTACTTTTTTTTTATATGTATGGTGATATATAGAGTAGTTTATTTTTCCTTTACATGATGACCACAGTCGACACATTTTCTTCCTTTGAGAGAGAGAGATCACATCTGGGTATGTCACAGACAGGAGAAGACCTTTGCCTGTTGCATCCCTGAGCACCCTGTTGCATCCCTGAAGTTTTACATCTCCAGTTATTTCAGTTTCTATGCTCTTTTCTCACAATTTCCTTAGAAAGAATGAGAGGTCAGTAGCACTGGTAGTTAATAATTTTCAAATCAAGAGGTAAACGTCCAGTAGCTCTCAGTCTGAAATTCATTAAACCATTGAAAAGATGTCTTTTTGTCAGCTTTAATGCAGGACCTCAGGACTAAAGGACCTACATTTATGGCCTTGACTAATTGCTTCTGTACTGATCATTTAAAGAAGCACAGGCCTTGTTGAAAACAGTGAGAGTCTTTCCACTGATTTCAATGGGCTTTGGGTCTTGCAGTAGAAGAGTTGTGTATTCAGTCTAAAAGTAATATTGCCAGTTAAACATTTTATTTAACAAATCTTATTAAAAATTAACATGTTCTGTCATCGTGGACTTGCATTATTTTCTCGTTCTTCTTTGTGTCATCGTTATTGGATTTTATAACAATAATAAACCTGAGTCTTTACTGATCTACTTCTGACAAATCCCATATTGTTCCAGTTTGTGCTAAGCCACGAAAAAGTAAGGGATTTGGCTGCTGATGCTTGTCTGATGCCATCTGAACCAGCTGTCTGATACTTGTCTTCTTAATTAATCACGTTGAGCTACCCTTATTCTGGAGGGTATGTAAATCCTCAGCAAACACTAATATGTATACCCTATCCATAGCTAATTCCATCATCTTAAATTCTGCTCAGAAATATATATATATATTTTATACATCTGCATTAAACAGCAAGGACTAAAAAAGCAAAGAAACCCAGGTGGATGAATGGGGAAGCTGGAGAGAGCTTGAGAAAGCACAGGAGAATATCCTCTAGGGAAGCTAACAGAGGATTTTGGGATAAGTGGAAAAGGCCTTCTCACTGCCAGCATGATCTGCCACTGAATGATGCCTTCAGGTGGACAGAACCAGCATTTTGACCATTCTTCTAGAATAAGCGGAGTTGCCCCAAGGAAAATACCAGCCTCCATCAATTTTAGCTCCTAGCTGGCTCAACCTGCGAGGCTCTCTGTGTTTTCTCACTGATTGGCTCATGTGGGGCAACCCCTGGGAATGAGTTGCTGCTGCTCACAGGTCAGTTCTCCACAGTCACTGTTCCTGGAATTGTTTCCCAGTGACTGCCTGCCTGTGTCATTCGACACTGATGCTATCACTCTGTAATTACCAGCAGCTGAGGGCAATGCAATTTCAACAGAGGTTTCCAACTACTTAAAAGAAAAAAAAAAAAAAAAAAAGAAAGGAACTAGAACCTGAACTTTCCCAGACCTACTAATAAATAGGTATTATTACGTACTATTAATGAATCAATTAATAATGGCACCATACCACATACAGAGTAACAGCTTGACCTTCATCCCTGTAGACAAAGAACAGGAAAAATGTTACTAACAGGACAAAAAGAGGAATGTTGCTTAAGGTTGCACAGGACATTTGCAATAAGATGGAGGATTGAATTGACAGTGGGAGATTGACCCCTTGGATTAATTTTTATTGCTTATCTTCCTAGTAAAACAGCAGTTTTCAGTTGGTTTTGGTTTTGTCTTTGAGGTTCTTTTTTTGTTTTGTTTTTCATTTTTTTTTTAAATTTTGGATCTTTAAATATTTTCTGTTACAGGTGAAGACACCTGTTTATTGACTGTAGGCTTGAGTTATATTGCATAGACTCCTTCCAGGTAGTCAATGGACCATGCAAACCCCAGGTTGAAAAGTCCTGAAGTAATGTTTCCTCTCTGTATCTGCTGATCCCTAGGTGTTAGAGGGAATCCTTAGCGTATCATTACAGTTCAGTAATCCCTTTAAAAATAGCCATTGTAGGAATCATGAAAGTATTTGTGGAGGTAAGCCTGAGCTTTGGAAGCAGCGACAGTGCTTGGAGACCAGGCAGAGATGACCAAGGCGAGCTCAGCAGGAAGTCTTAGCTAAGCAAGCACCAATTCACACCTGTTGCCTGCAGTCTATTCACAGGAGCTAATAATAAAAAAGTTTGCGTTTCAACGGAGCCCTTCATCCCTTGTGATCCCAAAGCACTCAGCAAATTACACACCCAAAGGTCATATCAACTGGTGCTGAAATCCAGCCTGGCCAGGCCATAACAATAGGAAGGAGGAAAGTACGTCCAAGGACAACAGGGTAAATTCCCACTTATATGAAACATGTCTGGTACTTTTCAAGGTCCATCCGGAGCAATCGGGAACTAGGATTGTAAAGCAGTCCAAAATACTACAGCCTATTACAGTATGTTGGTATTCCCTTGTTTTAACTCCTAGAAGAAAGAAAAGGAAAAAGGGGAAAAAAAAACTTAAACAGAACTAATGACACTACTTCAATTCAGTGTTATGGTTCCAGAGAGTCTACACATTTTAAATCTGTTGCTTAGCCAGTTAAGCCATCCCCTCTAACATGCCCTTTCTGTGGATTAGATGTGCTGTTTATTCATTGTTTCAAGGCAATGAAATGACTCATATTGAGTCTGTTCCCAGGAAATCTTGCCAGGTGAGGGAGGGTGACATTTACTAGGGGAGCTATTAATTGGAATCTACTGTAATAATACAAACAGAACAGAAAACTCAAGTTCTTCTGCACGGTTCAAGCTTTATCATTCCATCTCTGGACAGCTCTGCGTATCTCTGGGCAAGGCACAATGAATCTGTTCCACTGGGCAACCCCGAACAATCCTCTTTCACAGGTCTTCTACCTTAAATCAAGACAATAAAAGGCCACAGGAATTCTGAAATGGCATATTCAATGGCCCTGGCAGGGGTAGGGGGAAGACGTAATCTTCCACTTTCTCCCAGTATACAAAGCCAAGCGCTTGCGCCTTACAGTCAGCTGCACACACCTTTGCTGATTGGGAACAACTCTATCAGAAGCCAATGTACATCCATGTAGCTCCAGCTGCTGTCAGCCAACTACGTGATGCGTGTATCCTACTATTTCTGCTTTGCAGATTGGTTTTCCCAGGTCATCTGTCCCAAGACATATCCACAGAGTGACATCAGGTGGTGGCAGCTGGAGATCCAGCTAATATGGTTCCAAGGTGGAGAGGTGCTTTTAGGTCTGCTGTCTTCTCTTCCATTTTCTCAGTCCCTGAGTTTTTATTCCCCAAGATTAACAACTGAAAATAGTGAGAAACATGTCAGTCACTAAGTTACATGCCTGAGTGGCCTTTAAAATGAAAGCATTTCCAGTGATTAGTCTTTTGGAGGTGATTTGTTTCCTTCAATGTAGGTTTCCAGTGCTATGCATCCACCCATGAGCTTTAGAGTATCTTGTGTCGTTTCTATTTATCCTTTCAGAGACAATGTATCTTCCACAAGTTCTGTGGTCATACCTGCCTACCCAGAAAGATGCCTCAGCTGCCCTGGAGTGTCTCAAATGCACTAGAAACCTGTACTCAGGAACCTGCACCATACTTC
Source organism: Tringa solitaria (assembly GCA_026413425.1). NCBI lineage: Eukaryota > Metazoa > Chordata > Aves > Charadriiformes > Scolopacidae > Tringa > Tringa solitaria. The sequence continues at coordinate 2,032,899 of JAOXJM010000012.1, forward strand.
AGGCGAGCTGAATCACCCTTTTTACTATGGAAACAATTCAGTTGCCCTGACATTGAAGCCTCGTGATATTAACTATGGTCATGGTTGTCCCACTTAGCCTACAGCTGCTGCTCCAAGGGGCAGAGGGTTTCCTGTAAATCCTATTTCCTATCTGCTACCCACAGATGGATGTCCTGAATACACTGGGGTGTCTCATGTAACATTAGGTCCTTACCTGTGGGCAGCTGAATTGAGTCTCCTGTTGACAAGACTGAGTGCCTCTTCATTGACTGTGGTGGGAGGTTAGACACCAATAATACATTTACACTCCCCCATTTATATGTCTAAATTTAAGTATATCATTTTAAAGCCAAATGCCTTCCCCATTTGACTTGTGAATTTGCAGTTCTAGCTATTCTTCCTGTCTTATTTTTCTGCCTTCACTCACACTGATGGGCTCTCTCCAGATTCTTGGTTTAGTTCTACACCAGGAGCTGCTGCAACTTTGTTATTATATAGACTTGCTTGCTAACGAAATTGCAGTTCAGCTCCACACTTAATAAGAAGGACCATCATGATTTGAAACATTTAAAAGTTTCTACAGAAGCTAATGCTGAAGGTCAAACAAAGAATGATAATAACTAAAAAAATAAGTGTATCAGAAGATCCAGTCTTTCCAATATTGAAAGGTTTTATCAGTTTTATTTATTTGGATTCTCACAGATGCCAGCAAAATAAATAATTGGAAAGAAAGGGAATACGCAGCAGAGCTAAAAATGAATGTGGTTGTATGTAATGTGGTTATATGTAATGTGGTTGTATGTAATTATATAGAGGGGGAGAGACACAAATCAATGCAGGGAGGGAGCTCCCAGGGCTTTGCAGGAGGCTTAAACCAATAGCATTTTCCACTGTAGGAAAAAAAAAAAAAAAGGAAAATTTGCTGCCATCTGGTAGTGAATTACAAAGAATGCCGGTACTAAAAGCCAACTTCCATCTCCAACTCCGCTTTGCAGCCAAAACCACAGGGGAAAAAATAAAATCCTGCTCCCAAATGTAAAGGCTTCTTTTGCTCATCCATCAGATACTTGGGAGTTATCTGTATCTGTATCTTACTTAATTTAACACGTTTTTGTCCCTGCTCCATCCCTTTGCCCTTGCCTTATTCCTGAGCTGCAAAAGCACCTTAGGAGAGACAGACAAGTGGAAGTGAGTGAATCTGTCCCAGACAGAACTGGATAGAGAGTAACAAGATTTCCGGAGTTAAAGTGAGACAGCTTCTGTGGTCAGCAAAGCCTCTACCAACTCGTGTGACTGCTCTGAGTCAATCACAGCCCAGCAAGGCGAGAAAAGAAGGCAGCTCTTTCAGCATAAACAGTTGAGACATCAGTTTGGTCCCAACCATGCCGTGCACAGAAGTGAAGCCTTCACAGTTCCTCTGAACTCCAGAGGAGACATCAATCTTTATCCATAAAGGGGTGATGTTCCTTTCAAGAAGGGCTTCTCATGACATCAGAGGTACTCCCCAAAGCTTCACAAAGGACTAGCCCAGGGACCATGGAGTGTATGTGTCTGTTCTGAGAGGCATTGTGGGTCTTTGCATGCTGGAGAAAAGGGGATATGTGAGACCTGTTGAATTTCCCAGGAGGGCAGGGAGAACTCACCTCTTGGAAGCTGGAGAAAATCATAGGTGTGTTCCACCTGAACAAATGTGAATCAGTACTGGAGATGATGACGCAAGGCTCTCCTTACCAAATAGATGTTTAGGGTGGAATTCAGGCATGCAAACACAGCTTTTTACTGTGCTTTGGGTATCGCCCTGCCTCAACCATAGGTCTCTGCACCAAGAAAAGAACCAGGTCACCTATGTGTCCTGTGTCATGTTTGCCAGCCCTGTGCAGATATCTTAAGTCCCACGTGGTCTCCAATGGTACTGGATGACAATGTTTATGAAGGTGAAACATTCCTTTAGAGAGCAGTTCATCTTTCTCATAGAATGGTTTGGATTGGAAGGGACCTTAAAGATCATCTTGTTCCAACTCCCTGCCAAGGGCAGGGACACCTCCCAACTAGACTAGGTTGCTCAAAGCCCTGTCCAGACTGGCCTTGAACCCCTCCAGGGATGGGGCATTCACAGTTTCTCTGAGTAACCTGTTCCAGCGCCTCACCACCCTCACAGCAAAGAATTTCTTCCTTATATCTAATCTAAATCTCCCCTCTTTCAGTTTAAAACTGTTACCCTCATCCTATTGCTACACTTCCTGACAAAGAGTCCCTCCCCATCTCTCCTTTAGGTACCCTTCAGGTACTAGAAGGCTGCTATAAGATCTTCGCGGAGCCTTCTCTTTTCCAGGCTGAAAAAACCTAACTTTCTTACCCTTTCTTTATAAGAGAGGGGCTCCAGCCTTCTGATCATCTTTGTGGCCCTAATGGATCCCAGCTGGCAACCTGGGCTGGGCCATGAGTGTGGGGACGTTGAAAAAGCTTCTAGCTGTGAGACTGTGGAAGTGGTAATCTTGAGAACCAGCTTGTTGGTCACGTCAGCCTGTCCACCTCCTCAAAGCCAGGGATGGGGTGACCAGTGCTTGTCATCCTAACAAAAGGAATTCGTTCCTCCACACCTGAAGTGTAAACTGAAACAAATCCACTGTGCAACAGGACATACGTAACATTACAGACGATGTGCCAAAAATAATGAAGACAAAGTTTATGGGTTTTTTTTCCCCTACTCCTTAATGTTGTTGAAAACAAGCCAGAGATGTATTCCACTTGCCATTTAACGGGGGAATTTGTAAGATATTATTTTTATTTTCAAACTGGGAAATGTTTTGTGCTAGGGAGCACAAGTTTAGGCTCCCATAAACCACATCAGGACTCTAAATAAAAGTCTTACTTTATCTTCTTTATTTTGCTTTGCCGAATACCCCTAGACATAAGGAGGAGTTTATTTCCGTAGACCCTTTACAAATACTGAGATCTTTCTCTGATCTCGCTTCCAAGTTCCCTGTCCAAGAAATCATTAAGGGTCTGAGATGAATGTAGATGACATAGGGTGAATGCTGTTCCCGCCATCAGATCACTCAATGATCAAGTGAAAAAGGTCCAGTGAACCTTCTACATGCACAGTCATGTAGGGATTTGGCTTTATGCCTCAACAGAATAGTCTTTCTAGAGTATTGCTATCCTACAAACTCAGGCAGAAAACTAAAATCCTAGGGTTGCCAGGACTGCATCCTACATGCCACTAGTTTTCTTTGGAGGCTTCCCAGCCTTGACGAAACAAATTACTAACCGTATGAGAACTGATGAAACTCCAGCCAACAGTAAGAAGTTACAACAGCAGCCTTCTATCAAAAACGAGCTCCTTTTTTAGGGAGTGCATTAATGAGCAAGTGTCTTCAGAAGGCTGCTGAGGCTGTGCGGTTAAGCATCACTTACCCTCTTGGTTTTAGCCAAAACACATCCTCATTTTGTGGAGAGATGCAACGGCAGCTCTCACAGTCTGTGCCATGGGTTAAGTACTGGTGCCAGTAACATGAGCCGAGGAGTTGGCATCATGCTCCCACATCATAGAGATCCATTTGGCTGCTGCCAAGTGAGAAAATGGTGTGTACCCGCACAGACATGAAAGGCTTGAATTAGTAGCTCTCTGCCATGCACTGAAGTAGAAAACATTCTGACTTTATAAGGGAAGAAGTCACTGCATTACTAATAATCCTTTCACTAAGGTAAAGTGGACAGCCGAAAAAATTATGGCTTTTTCCTTTCAGACTTTGATAGAAAGTGCCAGTCTAGGGAAAGAGAAAGCCTACCAGCAGTGACAGAGAGAATCTGAGTGGAGTGAAATATATTCAAGCAACTCTTTTCTTCCCAGAGTAAACAGGAGATTTTAGATGAGCTCTGGGTTGTATTTAAACTCTGACATTGCCTCTAGTTCTGGAAGTTAAAGTAGACAGGTAGTTTGAGTTACACAGAAAGTCCTGTGCACATTCAGGAGCTCTGTGTGAGCATGTTTGTGTGTTATGAAGAAGGAAAGGTGAGTAGGACAGAGGGGAAGGGAAGAAGGAGAAGGGGCGAGACAGAATCAGTGTGGCCTATGGAATGTCTAAAACATTACCTGCCCAAACTGCAGCATTCCTCCCTGAAACGCTGGCCGAGCAACCCAGGGGGGTAGAATAATTGAAAAGCAATAGTGGGATGGTCTTTAGATGAGTTTTTAATCTTTCCACAAAAGCTAATAAAATCTGAATGGCCCTCCCGAGGCCACATTTTATTGCCACAAATTCCCATTACAACCCTGGGAGAAGTAGCTCATACACTAAAGTTCCTTGTGAGTCCCTGTAAAAAAACATTCTTTCAGCCACCTCCTCACAGCTGCCAGAAACACCCATTTCCCCAACAATTCCCCACCTTTTGGTCTCCATGCCAAAGCACAGTAGCCACACTCGGCAAGAGAGCCACACGGCTCTGCCAAAATAGAAGAGTGGTATTTGTGGCCTCCTTCCTGCAGCCTTTATGGTTAATAAAGATATATGACATGTTATTTCTTAGGTAAACTTCCATGTTGTGAAACACATAGAATTCTCCTAAAGCAAATCTTCATAAAATGATCTGCTTTTCCTATGACTGTAACGATGACACACCAGCATCCTCCCTGCTCCTCTTTCCTTCAGTATAAAGAAATTGCTGATATCCAAACCTTGAGACTAGGTTTTATGCTTGTTCTATGTTCCTTCAGTTTTTTAGTGACTGAAAATGATGATCGGACTAAGGTGACCCATAATTAAAAACAACAACTAGCTTTGTGCATTGAGATGGGCCACAGGCATTATTTAAGAGGCTCTTCATTTTCACCCATTTCGTATAGGTGGAAATATAATAAAATAATCATAACAAAAGTGACTTTCACCAACAGAATTTTTTGATACCTCGAAGAAGTGCTAGAAATTTAAGAGGTTGTTCTCATTAATGGATAGGATGATATTGTTATTGTATTGCTATTGTTATTGCTATGGTTGTAGCTATGGTTATTGTTATTAATTTCTAATAATGAGAATGATAGTGACCTGCCTCCGTGTGTGGGGATTAAGAGCCTGATGGGATATTTCTGGGAAAATTCAGAATTATACACTGGTTGTCTCCACAGCTGAGTATTTAATTCAGCAGCTAATTTATTCATATGTTGTCCTATTCTAAAAAGATTATAAAGGTATTATATATTAATATATAAGGTATTATAAAGGTATTATATATTTATATTATTCACTGTTTACTATTAATTCCTTATATTGTTATTGGCTTAATAAAGGAAAGACACGAAAATAGAACCAGTTATGCATAAATGTAGTCAGACCACCAACCCAATTTTTAGGTCTAAAAATTGGTGCATGAGCATTAAGAGCTGATTTCCCACGACATAATATTTATCTACAACCATGCAAAAGCACCTTGTTATTGACCCAAAAGGGGAATCTGTGTAACATTTTTTTGTGTCACATTACCTCTCAAGGTACGGGAATGGTGTAAATGAGTTGCGCTTCCCCAGCATTCTGTTGCTGAGATATCAGGAACAGAAATCCAGCCTACTCTATTTATCTCACCATTGGAAAATAAAATCATATCGTGTCACCAAAATGGGCAGGTTATTGAAAGTTTAAAAGAAAAAAAAAAAAAAACCAAAACATTAAGGTTTGTGACCACAAACTTTCTCCATAGTTTAGGTCTCTTTTTTATCACCGTGGCCAAACCTATGTCCTTTTCAGGTCAGTTCTTCAATGATTGCACCAATGGTGCTGATCCTTGCCTGCCTTCATCATCTGCTCTTGCCACGGTGCCTATAGTAGAAAGTGTTTCTGATAAGCTTTGATCTAAAAGATCTGTCAAATCCACTGTTTTAAGCTTTGGGACAAGCCCCCCTGTGGGGGCTAAGACACGTTTATATAAGAGAGATTGACTGCAATTTAATTGGGCTCATCTATTAATTACAAGAGAACTGAACAGCACCAGCTTGCCATGCACATCGTCGGGGAGCTCAGTCAGGGCCATCTAGAAAAATATTTTGTAGCTGAAATACAGAATTTTATTTCAGGCTGAAGGCTATGCCTTTCTGGAGCAGTATCTGAAGATCTCACAGGAAACCTTTGGCATTTGTGATGGCACAAGTCAGCTACGTTTGGGCTACTGAATCAAAGCCATGATTTCCTTGGAGCTTAAATATAAGCTAAGACTGGATTCCAATGGGTCATCATAGATCTCTAGTGCCAGTTGAAAAGCTTGAGCATACCACAGACATCCATAGGACTAGCACAACAAAGGATTTTTGGGAGAACTGTGCCAGTTGGAGCAGCAGCTGAAGCCCAGATGCAATCCCCTAGGGCATTTACATGCAAATCCTAAAATGTAGCTGTCTTTACCTACGAGTTGAACTTCTGGGTTTAGATGGAGTTAATCCTACCCCATATGAAGCATAAAAAATCAAATCCTTTAAACTATTTTTGATCAAGTCAGACTCAGGATCTATTTTTAGCCTGGCCTTTGTGCAAATTGGTATGTTCTTATTCAGGTTTAAAAAACTTCAGCTGGCCATGCTGCTAATCTATATGTTCTATAAGTGGAACAAATTTGATTCAAAGAACCTTTCAATTTTCAAAGGTCATCTTTAATCTAGACTTGATAAATTCATATTTTAGTGTAGGCACATTCCTAATATTATAAGTGGAGGAAGGAGAAAATAGGATAAGAAAGCATAATGGCCCAATACCGCTTATGAAAGGAAGTGGAGGGAGGCCAAATCCATTTCCATGGAAATGTCAGGCAAAGAACCAAGGATAGAAGGACAGTGACAAGACGGTCATTTTGACAAGTGAAGATATGTTGCACAGTACATGGACATGAGCATGGACAACATATCACTGGGTATGTTGAAGTAGATTAGTTTCCTGATGGCCTGGCACAGGCACGTGAGCGGAGGCAAAAGACTTTAAAAGGTATTAAATTTGAACAAGGAAAAGCAGAAAGAATAGAGGAGTCATATAAAGGTTAAGTAATGCTGGGGTCTTTTCAGATGAAAAAATGATTTTTCAGAGTTCTTGCATCAGAATATTTGTTATTAAAACAAGATGGACCGGGATTGGCAAAAACAAGTTCTCTTACAAGGGAATAAATTATTACAAAAACCTATCATGCACATGAATTCTAACTCTGATTAATATCAATAGAATTTTTTTATACACTTTTTGATCTAACAAAACTTAAAATGGTCAAACATTTTCAAGATCATTTCTGTTATTTTTTTTTTCACATCAAAAATATAAATTTGACAGTCACACTCATCTTTTTGGTATTCATTTTTGAAGAGAAGCATGTTGGCTATTTTCTTATTAAACATTGTGTCAATGTATGCTTAAGCAGTGACGAAAAAGGCTGATGCTAAATGCTAGAAAACCATGAAGACTGCTGCTGCTGTCGTGGCAAATTTAGCACTGGAGAAAGCAGTAACGTAAGAACCCTGTGGGGAACCAGTGTTATATCGGCCCCAGGAAAAGAAAGAAACAACTGATAAAGCTCAATAGAAAGAAACTGAGGGTAAGAATGTGCCTGATATTAGTGAATATGTTTTTATAGACACAACTTCAGGTCAATAAAAATCAGTTTCATTCACTGAGGAAATTTCAGATTTGATGAAAGAGACCTTTGACTTAGTGCTTCATAGTCTGTTTATTATTTGAGAAGTGGTTTCTCAGTAGGAGGAAAAGCGAAAGTGTTTTCCCTCTGGGATTGATACCTTTCCTTTCCAGTGACAACGTTTTTTTTTAAAGTCCAGGGAAAAATAAACAGAAGGGAAACATGATACCACTTTTCTAATCTGGAGACAGTAGCATATAAAGAAAACAAACCAACCTCCCTGCCCATTAAGAACAGGATAAGAGACCATAGTCCTAAATTTCAGAGAGTCAATTTAGAAATTAGGTGGGTTGGGAGTGGACAATGCTAATGGAATTTTTTAATCATAAAAATAATGAAACAGTGGAGCAGACAGTCAGGAACAGGTCTGTGGGCATTTATCGATTGCCAGTGTTAACATAACTGTTCCTTTCTCAAGAGACAAAGTGAAACGCTTGAGATTCCCTTGAGTCCTGTTTTCTAGGATATTTTTATTTGCATTTAATCCACAGAAATATCAGAAGAGTAAACTCTGTATGAAGTACGTAACTTGCTGGAGGACACATTTCAAAAAGTGGCTATCAAAGAGGAGCCATCGCCAAATGAAGATCTTTCCAGCTGATATTCCTGAGGCTTTCATGAGCTTGGAGGGCTTTCAGAAGGGATTTGAAAATAAACTGAAAAGAAACCTACCACTTACGAGGATGAAATAGGTAATAGCAGAA
>JAOXJM010000012.1:2043982-2062642 GCA_026413425.1 Tringa solitaria
TGTATGCTCCAGATAAACAGTGAGTACGGGGTCACCACACCCAAGCTGTCACAAGCCTTGAGGATCTGAGAAATTATGACATTAGTTTCTTAATTAAAATTAAGAATTAATTAGAATTTGTTTAATTGCTTAGTAAGATTATTGGGATTTTTAATTTTTTTTCTGATTTGTAATTCACAGGAAGTATTTTCAAAGCTTTCTCACAACAAAATATAAAAATATATTTTTTTAAAAATCACATAATTCTAGAAACTGAAAAAAAAATCAAATATCATTTGTATTTTTCACAAGTTTATGAGTATTAATAGGAAATCAGGCTTGGAAAATACAGTATACACATGTACTAGATAGGCACAGGAAAAGAAATACTGTTTGAAGCAGAACTAGGTGTGGGGAGATGAAAAATGACAGAAGGAAAAATGAGGCTGATGATTAGGATATATTTCCTGAAAATCACAGCTACCAGATGACTGAGAGTTTCCCAAGGGAAAGGGTGGGAAATCTCTTCCCTTTGACTTTTAATATTGGATAAAGCCCTGAGGAACAATATCACAGAATCCACTATCATGAATGCCAGCTCAGGTTATCACTCTTTGCCTGGAAAAAATTTGCCCAAATGATATGTTGTGTGTTGAATTTTGCCCTTTAAGCAATGGCTTTCCCAGCTTGCATAAGAGCATTTAAGCAGCTCCAGCCACCTAATCCTCTAAAGACATTTTTTCCAAATGTTCAGCTATTAAAATCCATCCAATAAAGTTCTTGCTGGAAGAAATAAAGGTTTTGGTCAAAAAAAATCATTTGCTGGGGCATAGTGTTTTGACACTCTCCTCTGTAAATAGCTTTAGATTATCACTTTACAATGTTTTAATAACAATGGTAATAATATTAATAGACACTTTATTATGTCACTTTTCAATTGTATTATGTCCCTGAGAGAAATCTAATTAGAAGCTGCCAGGTTACTAAAGACTCCGAACCTGTTAGAAAGGTTTAGCCTCTTAGAGACTGCATTTTGCATTATGCATTTTATTAATATTATCTGTTTCCAAACCCCTGCTTCCCCTTCTCTGGGAAATGCCATGCTTTGAAAAAGGTCAGCTGGAGAGAATAAATGGCTTTTTATTAAATGCAAACCTTATGGATTTTCACTTCTCCTACATAATGGTTTGCCTGTCATTATGAAGTGGAATTAATGTTTTACAAGGGAGAAGAAGTTAATACTTCTCGGATGGTGAACAACAAATGTGTCCTACACCAGAACAACAGGCAGTGAATGTTGTTAAAAAGCTCTGTTGATTTTAACTGAAGTTACTGTTCTTGGGTTTCTTTTTTGAGTTCCTTTTTCCATTATTATGCAAAATACAGTAGCTGGTGGGAATGCCATTAAGGTGATAACCACATTGTCTTTGGTGTTACACGTAAGCATAATTAGAAATGTTCCCTGTCTCTAAGACTTTACGGAGGGAGTCATCTCTTCTTTGGGATGTCTACAAATTAACTCCCTATATAATGTATATATTGTGTTATATAATCTTCTGTTCTCCCTTCAGTAGTTCATGAAGGAGGAGGCAGCTTTGGAGGGCATTTCATTCATATTTAAGCCCATGATTCTCTACATATGTTTTTAGGGCTGCTGGGTGGGTCAGTTTGGCCCAGACCTACCAAAGCTTCTTCACAAAAGAAGTCTAAGAAGCCCATGGAATAAAGCCTGGAATTAAGACCTCCCTCTTCTGAGGAGGACGTGAAAAGACTGATGGGTTATGCTTTCTCTTCAACTGCTTCTCCATCCTGACCCATTTTTAAATGTCAGTTTGACCTGACCTTCCACTCTAAAAACCAGAAGCATCAACAGGGTTTTTCACTATCTGCTGCAGCCTGTATTTTGGTGGTTACGGCACTTCAGGCTAAGTGAACTAAGAGAACCAGAGCACTGATTCAATCTCCTATAATGTCACCCATACTGTAATTCCCGATAGGCAGGATAACCCACCACCTCCAGGGAGGAGAAACTTCAGCTGCATAAATACAGACCATTGTGTAATTTTCACCCCGTGGTCTATATTTCAGGACCTGGTCTCCTTTAGTTAAATACAGCCAAGTGGATGAGGGCTCTTTTCAGGCAAAGGAAGGATTGGGTCCTTGTTACTCCTGAAGTGCAATATCTCAATTTGAATGCTTTCCTCTAGATAAGGCCTTACAAAGGTTGGTTGCTTACAGAGCAGATCAAGGTGTTGTAAAACCTTGTAATAGTGTATCATAACTGGCAAATAAGCAACTTATGGTCTACTCAGATCTGTTTCTGAAAGACTTCCGCCTAATCTCGGATTCAACATCTCTATCTATGCAGTTAATTATCCCTGCCTAATAATCACAGTTCTAATCTTAGCCATCAGAATATTTCCAGTTTGAATTTATCGGTTAGATTGGCTCAATCGGGCATAGAAGAAAAATCAGAATCTCCAGAATTTTCTGCCATCAAAAAACAGATGGGATGTATCATCAGCTGAAAGTGTCCACCCCATTTCTGGAGAGTCCAAGCTGATGGCTCAACTGGACACCTAATATTCAGATGCCTAAAGTTAGATGCAATGAAAATCTCCTGAACAGTGTAGAACTCCCTTTGTCATTGAATTACATCCAAGCTGTCCCCCAGGGTTCTCTCCATTTTTTCAAGATCCTATTGAATGTTATCCTGTCCTCCAACATACTCACAATTCCATGTCAACACCTCAGTAGTTCCCACACCACTTTCTCTACATTGCTGTTTGCACCCACCCACAGCACTGGGCACCCTTGTGATTTTCATGAGGTCCCATTCATAGCATCAACATTAACCATCATAGAATGGTTTGGATTGGAAGGCACCTTAAAGACCATCTTGTTTCAACCCCCTGCCAAGGGCAGGGACACCTCCCACCAGACCAGGCTGCTCCAAGCCCCCTCCAACCTGGCCTTGCACCCCTCCAGTGATGGGGCATCCACAGCTTCTCTGAGCAACCTGGACCAGTATGTCACCACCCTCACGGTAAAGAATATCTTCCTGATATCTAATCTAAATCTCCCCTCTTTCCACTGTTTTTTCTTTTACCTTTCTTACAAAGAAAGTTGTGCTCAAACTGAAAGCACGTTTTGTTTATAAACTAATATGGAAAATTTTAGGATACTTCTCAATGGCAGGATATTGAGCTTACTGTCTGTTTTGGGTGTTTCAAGGACAGGACAAAAATGGGATCCAGATATTTCACTATTAGGGAGGAGAATATAATACTGCCAAAATATTTGAGGGGAGGGAATTGCATAGGTGGCAATTATTTATTCCTACCTAAACAAGAATTAAGTCTAATAACCCAGACTCTCTCCCCACTGTTGCTAAAGGAAAGCTAATGTTCACAGGTATGGATCTCCTTGTTGTGGTTCTTGCTATAATGTCAGAAACAAGAGGACCTTATTCTTCTCCAAAGCCAATTTATTCCCTAGTAGATCCACATTTTGTTTTGTTTTAATACCTCAGAAACAAGGGTAAAATGTTGCTCTTTAAAGATCAATGAAGTTCAATTTCACACTAACAACAACATATAATTTTTTATATGTTGGCATATAATGTTTTTGCTGTCCTTTGAATTTTCTTCTTTACAAGTAAAGGCTTCCAAATACAACTTTATGCCCGTCACAAAATATTGAGCCTGAAAATTAATAGTAGTGGGAGACTATGTGTTACCTCCCCCTCTTACCTAAATATCATTATCTTTTATTTATGGCCCCTTAGAATCTGTAAGACCTGAGGGATAATTTTTTCTTGTTTATTCTACATGTTCTCTGTGTTGTTTTTTAAATTCTGTCATGTCTTATATAATTGTAAGCTGTCTCCTGGGAATCTGTGGTCTGTTTTTATACAACTTCCCATTATTTTTGGTCAATGTATGTATTTATACTTTTTTTCCCTTCCCTGCAAAACTAACAGCATAAACAAAATAAACACTGCCATGTGAAGCACTTAGTTGGCATCTTCTCTGAAATTCACACTAGGTATACATTTCTTTTCCAAGCCAGAATAAAACATCTAAAAAGTTGCTTGTAAAGAAAGGAGTTAACACTTCATTTTTTTTGCTTCACGCACATCTTTCCATAGATAGGATAGTTCTGATCATAGGAGAGCCTTGTTTCATTTGTCAGAAATTTCAGTTTGTGATTCAGTTTCTCAGACTAAGGTCTCTGCTGCCATTTGAGGTGGTTGAGGGCATCCTGTTTCATGCCACTGTGGATAGGTCTCCTCTCCATCCTGTGTCATATTTGCCATCCTCCTGTGGATGTCAGATACCCTGTTGTGCCTGAGATTATATTAAAAGTTGAGTAAAATATCTCTCCCTCCTACCAAATTATAGAGAGGGGTTCATCTTGCCCTGCTGCAGGCACCTACCTTTGCTCAGCTGGATTTCTTTCCAACCCCATCAAATAGACTTCATTGATTCTACTAATTATCATGGGATTTTGGATACCTGCTCACATAAAAACACTTATATATATACATACAAATCTTGGCATCTTAATCTGCAAAGCAAATCCCACACAATTATTGTATCAGTATTGCTCAGATCCCACGTAAGACTTTACAAGCAGAAGTAGTGTGAGAGAAATTTCGCACCAACTGAATAGGTTGTTGTCAGATTTAATAACTAACCACTTAACTACGTATTTCATTTGGGGAGCTGAGTGGCTGTTTTGGCTTCCTGTGGTTCCTTGTAGACATCTGGGCCAAGGTCCTCATCTGGTGTAAATGAGCAATGCGTTGGTTGTAACTATAGTCTGAATAGTTTAGGACAGCTGAAGTTCAGGCTCACTTTTGCCCCAAATAAAAATATTTCTGTTTCACCAGAGGTGACAGAATGAGAAGAACCCATGATTGTTTTCCTTTCTGAAATGTTCTGCAGTGGAGGTTTTCATTCACTCTGTTTTGCACAGCAACCAGCACAATGGAAGGATCCCTGACGCTGGTAGTAATCAAACATTGTCACAGAGACTTTAAGACCTTGCCTGGGCAGATGGATTAAGAAAATATCTCCTCATTCATAAGTGAAATTTCTTTTCTCAAATTGGATTCTCCTCTCTTCTTGACTGGGTTAAAAACTTCACAGCACATTTAAAACTTCAAAATTTGTATGATTTGGGAAGGGAAAAGGTGGCCAAAAGCTTAACTTGTAACAAAAAAGCCCCACGCTCCTGAAAGATGGTCAGGAGCAGCATAGTAAAAAAAAAAAACAACCAAACATCAAAATAATATTCAAGTGGATACACAGTTTCACCTGTCTTCCTAACTTTCCTCAAGTTCATTCAGGACTGCATCTTCTCAGCCTTTTGGAGAAGACTGGAAATAATCTTACACTCACAAAGACAGGTTAGATGCCTTGATCAAGGTTGCCCAGGAAACTTGTGGCATAGCTGGAATTTGCACAAGTCCAGTCACTCTGAGTACAGCCCCTTAACCACAGGGCTCTCAGCAGTGTTAGCCACAACAGCTGTTGGACTTGGCTCTGCAGTTGTGGGAATTTGCCTATATAGAAGAGAGGGAGAAGGAAGCAGTAAGGGGGAGGGAAACAGAAAGAAAACATAGGTACATGATTATTTTTAATTTTTTTTAGCTGAGAAAAAGATCTGTAGCTTGCAGAACAATACATGCTGGGTCATTAAAATGCAGCCAAGGTTGATGTTGTCAGGCACTGTGGTCATTTAGGGACTCGGAGCCAGAATACAATGCTGGCAAAGGGTTTTATTGTTTCCTGTGCTTGCTGGGTTTGCTCTTGTAAACATGCCATTCAAGTCAGCGTGGTAGTTGTGTGTTATTAAGTGGCAGGTTTGTGTTTATGAGCACGGTCAGGATTCCAGACTAAGAACAAACTTAAGCTTTAGGGAGGTTCATTGCTCCTCTTGTTGAGCATCTGTGGATGGAGCCTCCTTCAGATGGTTTGACAGCTCACTGTCCTGCTCCACCCCTCTCAGCCTCAAACTGCTGAGTCTAATCTTTTTTGAAAGAACTTTTACTGGAGTGCAGATACCTGTTTCCTGACGGGTGATAATTCACTGGTGTCACTAGGATCGCAGCCAGCCTTCCCTTACTGAAGAGGCAAAAGAGGTGCTGTTACAGAAGAAGTAAAGATAACTGTGGTTGTGCTGACCCAGCAAGATCCGCCAAAATATGGGCAAAAAGTGGGAAGTTAAGCATCCCACTGTCTTCCCCGAAGCTAAGAGATGGTGTCACATCCTAAGAGGTATGACATAAGGAATGCTTAAAAGTCTATAGAACACATAGAATCATCTAGGTTGGAACGGACCTTTAAGATCATTGGGTCCGGCCATTAACCTAACACTGACAAAACCACCACTAAACCATCTCCCTCAGCACCACGTCTACTCATCTTTTAAATACCTCCAGGGATGGTGACTCCACCACTTCCCTGGACAGCCTGTTCCAATGCTTGATAACCCTTTCAATGAAGAAATTTTTCCTGATATTCATCCTAAGCTTCCCCTGGTGAAGGCATGAAGATGAAGCATTGCAACATCAATCACATCACTCATACAACTAGTTAAAATGACCGCTTTCCCTGAATGCACAGATAGACACAAACTCATAATGGCTTTCCAGACCACGAGACCCCATGTCTATGCAGAATAGTAGCATCTCTGCCTGATAGTGCAAGTAAGGCAAGAAATACCAAAAGAGCTTGTCCATATGGCATTTGTATGCCATGCATAGGTAGTGAAAGAACTGAGGAAGCCTGATGTTCTGAGGTTTCCTGCCCTAGTTCCTCCACACCAGAGAGGTCTGGTTGCATTTGGAGACCTTCTGGGATGAGGAATTGAGCATGTGGAAATGTTCCAAGCCACCTTAAAACCTCTTGAGCAGCAGCACTCATGCTAGAGCTGATGCTGCCCTATACTTACAAATCAGGCCTATCAGGAGCCACTACAAATGACCATTTGCTTTTTCTGCAGATTGACATGTTTTCCAAAATGCAACATAAAAAACAATTCTTCTGGGCAAGGCTCACTTGGCAAAGAGTAGGGGACTAATCTACTATTTGTTTCAGACACAGATGTGGAGGGCTGTAACTAGGAAACAGAGTTTCTAAGAAAATCAGTATATTTTTATATATGCACACATACACAAATGTGTGTTTTTATATATGCACTTTAAAAAAAAAGAGACTGTTCTGGCCATCCCTGTTATCGGGCAGATTTTGCATTTTGCTGTGATAGGTGAGTTTGTACTCTGTGATGGCTTGCAAATAAAACTTGTCTTATCCTTTGCCTGGCTGAGGCCGGCATAATTTGTGTCTTGCTTTCACAAGTGAATAGGTTCACTTGCTGGTTTTCAAAAGCTGAGAGACTGCTGCTTGGGGCTGGGTGGAAACAAGAGGCAAAGGAATAAACGTCTTTATCACTCTGCTGAAAAAGATAGAAACTAACCTGGCTGATGATACTTCCTGAGCTCATGAACAGCTGATCAGAGAAATTTCCCAGAGCTGCAAAGTTAATATTTTTGTTGCAACTGCCCCTTTTGCCTCCTGGTTGGAGGGCCAAGTGCCTTTACCAACATTGATTTCAATAGCATGAATGATGCTGATTTACACCAGTGGAAAGGTTGGTGTGGAGTCGTGTGTGGTTTCCTAATTTTATTAGAATTTTTTGTTTTTCAGTGACATAGAGAGAAAATTCAATAATAAGCCAGCAACAGTAACTTGCCATTGTGGACATGGAAAGGAGGAGGGTGGAATAGCTGGGTGGAGGAGGAGCCTAGCCCATTATTTTTTTTTAAAATAAACATCTGGATCACAGGGGGAACGAGAGAAAAAGAGGAGCAGGGGGAGGGGGGCGGAGAGGGGAGAAGTGCACAAGCTCAGCAAAGTTCCAATGTACTCAGAAGACTGCTGATGCTTAAAGATTGAGAGACCCCAGATTTCATTTCTTGGCAGCTCAGGCAAGAAGGATGGTCTCCAAGGAGCTGCCGTCTCAGGCTGCAGAGGTGAGTAGCCAGAGGTTTATCCTGAAGGCTACTGGGCCTCTTAGAAGTTGGCATTCTTTCAGCATGAAAGATGGTAAAATATTAGCACTTTAAAAAGCCCATGGCTCACACGGCAATAAATCTAAATGCTATCAGATGCCAGCATGTCTATCAATAATAAAGACAGATGTGCAAGAAGCTCTTTTATGCTCACACAAGCACATGCAACCCAGGGGCAAGGGGGTGATGGGAAAGAGGGAGGGGGCCAAAAAGGAAGGAATATTTCCAGGCGCAGACATTTGAAACCTACGTCTCTCATAAATCTTCCAAGCAGAGGGCTGAGGCCAGATCTTCACTGCTAAATTTTTGTTTCTTCCCTTACACTAAAGCAATTAACATCTGGCCAAAATAAATTTTTAAAAAATAGGAAAAAATAAGTGGGAGGGGAAGAAAAAAGAAAAAGACTGCATTCTGTTTAAATGCAGGTGCCATATGAACGAGAACCGACATCTGACACAAATGGCAGATGGGTCTCTCCTTCCTTTCCTTTCCCCTTCAGATTTTACAAAAAGCATGTCAGGAGTGAGGTTTCTGGTCTGTTTTCCTGAGGAAATGAAGATTATGCAATCAAGTAGCATGCCTACATTTAGGCTCTTTTTTAATACTTAAGCCAATTTGAACAAAATTTGATGGACACCTGAGATCTGTGGACCTGGAAAATTAAGATCTGCATTTTGGATGAAAAGAACCGTTTGGATAGTGGAGAGTTAGTAGAAGGAAAAGTTGCACTTCTTTACAGGTAGAGAAAATCACTTTTGGTCCGAGAGGAGCTACTCTCTGGGTATTGTTCCATGAATGACAGAAATGGCAAGTCTGTCTTTCCTGTGGGTTTGTGTCAGAAGCCTGCATCACCCATGCACAGATTCCTCCCTGAGGTTTAGGGCTTTTGTAGCAGCAGTGCTCCTGTTTGGCCTCTCTCATGTCTCATGGGATTGCATTCTTGACCTCTGCTTATGAAACATGTCTTTCTGACCTCTACCCATATGTCAAATTTGGATGAAATCACTGCAGAACTAGAAAGTCAGGAGGGCTAGAAGAGGGTAAGTGAAGACAAACAAGGTGAACTCATCCCTTCTTTGACACTGGGAAACCCTGACTGTATTTGTTGGAGTTTTCTTTTCTACTTTTGTACTCTCTTCTCTCACTAAAACCATCTTCCATCTTTGTTTTGGCTCCAGTATCTACCAGTCCTGTTCTGAACTTGGCATTTCCATCAACTCCAGTAGACACCTAGCATTATAAAGCCCAAAACCCTCTCTACGGAGTAACTCACCACCGATACTCACAGTAGAACACCTTCAACTTCTGGAGTGCTCTTGTTCACATTCCCATGGAGCAGCCCCTTTGGCTCAAATATTCTTTGATTGATCAAGGTCTTCTCACGCTATAAAATCTCACACAGATCCTTTTGGCTGCTTTTGAACTGCAAGATTGTGATGCTTAGTGGTAAACAAAACCATGGTAGATCATTATGCTACTTTGTAAAAGAAAAAATGAGATCTCCCTAAGATGACTGGATCCCAAAATGACCTATTTGCTATGCAAGAGCAGCCTGGAACTTATATTTGAGGGGGGAAAATGAAAACAATTGGAAAGGTCAATTTACTGACATCATCAGAACCTGCTTGACCAGCTACACCTGTGCTGGTCACAAGTATTGAAAGAAAGGGCTTTTCCTGGTTTTCAGCTGAAATAAAACTAATTAAACCAAAGAGCTTAACCCTTGTCACTAGGAGCCACACAGGAGCGGCAAATGCCTTTGTAGAGCAGTCACTAGAGAGCACCAAATACCCACACTCCCTCCAGGTGGCTTGCCCTTGTGGGAAACTGGGAAAGCTTGTGACTTACCACTTGTCTCCACCTATGTCCACATATCTCCCTGGGTCTAGGGCTCAGCATTCCTTTGGGGATTTTATTGTCTGTCTTATGGGGGGAGTTGTTTGTGGGCAGTAAAGAAAAAAAACCAGAAAGCCACATGGCTTGAGAAAAGAGTTCAGAAGCGGTTAAGGAGACGCAGGTCCTTGTATCAGAGAAGTGTTGGCAATTAAGATAAGCAAACTAAGTTAAAGCTTTCCTCTGTCTCCAGGGTGTTGTGGATTTGGTTTTCTGTCCCAGCTGAAGACTTCTTAGGTGCCTGTCTCACCTGGTATCTCAGCTCCTCAGCAGTCAGGTATTCATTCATTCAAATTAATTCAATTAATTCTGATATAATATGGGTTTAAGTTCTTCTGCAGCTTTCAGGACTTATAGTAGCTTAATCAATCAATGGCTTTAAGGGC
This sequence comes from Tringa solitaria, assembly GCA_026413425.1. Classification (NCBI taxonomy): domain Eukaryota; kingdom Metazoa; phylum Chordata; class Aves; order Charadriiformes; family Scolopacidae; genus Tringa; species Tringa solitaria. The sequence goes on from JAOXJM010000012.1 coordinate 2,054,321, forward strand.
TTTTCTCTCATAAGCTTTAATGACACCATTAGGCCCTTCCTCAGCTTATTCATCTTTGCCACCTGTATGGAAAGCAGGGAAATAAATGTGTCTAAAACACCTGTGTGGTTATATATCAGCTATTAAATGAAACCTTGAAAAACTAATGAACCTTAATTCTGCCCTTGTTAGTGCTTTCAATACCTTGTTATGGGATGTCTCATCACTCACTAGCCAGTATCATAGGATTTAAGTATACCACTTTTGTTTATTAGAAAAAAGACATTTAGCTGCAACTATATTTAGGAACCAAATTCCTATGGGATACCTCATCTCATTTTTAATTCTAAAAGTGCTTAGTAATGGAATGGACCCATTGCCCTTAGAGTAAAGAAGAAGAGGCTATAAGGTCTCCCCAGAGCCTTCTCTTCTCCAGGCTGAACAACCCCAACTCTCACAGCCTGTCTTCACAACAGAGGGGGTCCAGCCCTCTGATCAGCTTTATGGCCCTCCTATGGACCTGCTCCAACAGGTCCACGTCCTTCTTATGTTGAGGTCCTCAGAGCTGGATGCGGTACTCCAGGTGGGGTCTCAAAAGAGTGGAGGAGAGGGGTGGAATCCCCTCCCTCATCCTTCTGGCCACGCTTCTCTTGATGCAGCCCTGGATGCAGGTGGCTTTCTGAGCTACGAGTGTCAGCTCATGTCCAGCTTTTCATCCACCAGTACCCCCAAGTCCTTCTCAGCAGGGTTGTTCTCAATACCTTCATCTCCCAGAATGTACTGATACCAGGGCTTGCTGCAACCCAGGTGTAGGACCCTGCACTTCGCCTTGTTGAACTGTGAGGTTCACATAAGCCCATTTCTCAAGCTCATCCAGGTCCCTGTGGACAGTATCCCACCCCTCAGGCGTATCGACCACACCACTCAGCTTGGTGGATGCTAAGCACTATGAAAAATCTAAAAATTTTCTTCTGAAAATATGAAAGTGAACAGCTTTGAAATGTCTCCTCTTTTTTTTCTTGGCTGAAACATTTTGGTAAATTGTAAATTAATTTCACAAATATATTTCTTTTCTTTCCTATACATCTCAGATGATGAATTTTAGCAGATTTATTGCTTATCAAAAATGTCATTCAGCTCACATCCAAAATATACTTCTGCAATGCCAAAAAGAAATCTTGAAAGTTGAATAACAGCAGAGAACTAATTAGATGTGTTTGCAATAAGATGTGGCAGCAGAGGAGCTATGAATTTGGGGAGATAAATCACAGCTTATACAGTGAGATCATGCGGGGTGAAACTCAGCAAATTGTAACACCAACCCGGATTATGACTTGCAGTCCAACTGAAGACCTGTTTCAGATGGTGCAAGAAACTTCTTTCACTCTGCTATGTAACAGTAAATTTTGTTCTCTCACTCAACAGCTGATGTTCCTGAACACCTCAGTCAGATGAAGAGACTGTGTTCACCCATTGTCTTCCTGATCCATCCACCCTGGGAGGAAATGTCACCATTAGTATCAGTTCCCTCTTTAACCACCAGCTCCTAGCCAAGAGCTAAACTGAAGCCATGAGTATTTTCAGATCCTCATCATTCACAATTACCTGTATTATGTAAGCTATTTAAGATCACTTGGACTGCAACAGATTAGGAACTGATCAGAAGGATGCATGTGTCTTCTGGAAGAGGCAACATGACCCTGGCTTGAGAGTACAAACAGTATTCCCAGTGGTTTGTTGAGGTATGTTGCTCATATGAGCAGTGCATAGATATTTTATTTTTTTAATGAGGGTCAGTTGTAAACCAAGAAAATCCTCTTCTATGCTTAAATTTGCAATGATATGTACAAACACTGAGAGATGTGATGAGGTTGAATGTGACTATATTCATGCAGCTGGCTTGACACTCTGTAGACTAAGTACTATATACTTCTGTGTAAATCTGTATCACATGCACATGAGAAAGGACTCTGTTTCTCCCTAGAGAAGCTGCCCAGCATGTGGAATAATCAGAATGAGGGTCTGAGGCCTAGGTTGCATGACTCATGCACAAAATAAAAATGTACACTTAGAAATAAAAACAAAACAAACCCTTTTCTTTTCTGAAATCTTAATCAGAACACTTAGTGTTTTTCTTCTCTGTGGTTTCTGCTTTTTTCCAGGATCAAAGTGCAGTGGCCATTACTAGAGTGAGAAACAGCTGTTTGCATAGTATTTACAGAACAATCAAAACCAACTCGGTGTAACAAAAGCAATAAGAGGCTAAATTCTTTCATGTTATCACAGAATGGTTGAGGTTATAAGGGATCTCTGGAGGTCTCCTAGTCAAATACCCCTGCTTAAGTAGGACATTTACCTATGAAACATTCTTTAACTCCCTCCTACTGAGGTCCTAAGGCAAACTGAATTATAGAATCATAGAATCATGACCAATGTTATTGCCTTCTAAGATTAAATGACTGGATTTCTGGAAAAAGGGGAGAGCAGGGGATGACTTTTACTTCAGCTTTAGCAAGGCTTTCAATATGGTATCCCACAAGAAAGAAGCTAGATCCACGTTCTTCACAGCAGTGTATGACTGGAAGATAAGAGGCAACAGGATAAGTTGAAAGAAGAGCTATGCAGACTGGAGCAACCTGTACAGATAAAAAGAAACTTCTTCCCAATAACAACATAGGAGAAGAGGATTGGGAACAGTCAGAATGGGTTCACCAAATGTCATGCAATCAAGTAGCTTTCAAGGACCTAAGTTCTCTCAGCATCCTGTGAGATATAGCCCATGGACTCATATAGGAAGTTCCTTCAAGTAGTCCACTGCTAATAATTTTCCTCGTTGAATCCCACCACCTGAGATACCTGTTGGAAGAATAAGACAAGGAAGACATTAAATATCTGAGCCTTATCCATGTCTGGTGTGACTAAATCACCCATCCATCACAGAAACAGGCACAATTTTTCTTTGGTCGTCTTTTTATTATTAATCTGGAATGGAAAGCTGTAATTACCCTTGACACCCCTTGAAAGTCTCAACACTGCTTCAGCTGAGCTTTCCCAAAATCATCCACACAAGCCCAGTCCTTCACACTCTGCAGCAATGAGCTAAAATCTATTGCTTAGTTTTCTCCCATGCCTTCTTCAGTGACTTAGTTCCTTACCCTGGCTATCAAAACTGACTCATCAGACGTACTTCTGTGTCTTCAGATAATAACTCACTTCAACAGAGAACAATTTTCCATCTTTGTCCTCCGTCTTTCCCCCTCTGCTTGTTTTTATTTGTCTTTTCACTTGAATAAACCATTTATTTGAAAAATATCCCAAGAACAACTAATTTTCATTAAATGGAAGCAATTTGACTAGCTGATTAACGGATGTTTTCCCCTTAGGAACGCATGAACAAATTTGGGGTTAATTTTACTACCAAAAGTCAGAATGTTTGAACTAGAAGGAAGAACATCCACAAGCCTGGATTCCAAGAACAATGTTGTTAGCAGATGTTGTTGAGAACGAAGCTGTGCAAGACAGAAAGGCAGAGGCATAGCACAGCAAATGAGAAAATGTCACCATAACCGCCTTCAGGGTTTCAAATCTTTGATCTCAACCATTCAAATGTATATGCATATATATTCTGTGACACCTTCCAGAGAAAATCCATTTTATTTCTGAAAAATACCGTTCCTATATAAACTGTGCTGTCTACTGTTTTTTGTTCTTCATTGGTACAGTGTGTGAGCATAGAACTGAAAATCCTCCATATCATTATAAACTAGGAGCATCGTTCTCCAAAGCCACTAATTTGAAAGGAATGTCACTCAGTTTTAGTCCACAAGTGACTCTATGCTTTGCACGTTTAGTCTCCTCTTCATCACATGGCTGAAATTGTCTACAGCTGAAACAAACTAACCAGGAGAGCCAGACTGGCAAAGATAGTTGTTTACTCTGAAAGAAAAAGGAAAACCAAAGTAGGTTTCTTCAGGAACGAATGTTGCATATATTCCTCTTTCTATAGTTTTGGGAAGATAAGAATTCAAACCAACAGAAATTTACAAATATATGAGAATGTATAACCAAATGTAGGTCACACAGCAATTGTGTTCTTTGATGTCCACCATGACCTCTTCTCTTCAGTCTTTTCAAAAATCTTCAATCAACACATCAGTGATAATAGTAACACTTCCAGAAAACAACACTTTATATAAAACACTTATCTCTACTCCCCCCAAAAATGCAAAAACAATGGTCCATTTCAACTCAAACTTCCAGTTCGAAACTTTCTCAGATCCAGTTGGGAATTTCTGTTGCCTCTCATCACAGGAACCATCAGAGATATAGTTAACCAGAAAGGTATGATTAACAGATTTCCCAATTAGGTTAGAAAGGAAAAAAAATAAGAATAAAATATGGACCCATACCTAATTAATGCTTTTTTTTCCCTGTACCTACTTCAGATAGTCGCCTGTTCTGGGATGGGGAAGCAAGGTTGACTGAATGAGAATGATTATTAAATATTCTGTGCACAGTCAGTCAGTGGTAGAGCACCCTCACTTCTCCAAATCTAAATGTCATGACTAATGTAATGTAAGGATAAACTTCCTAATTTGACAGCATAGATTTGGGGTTAGGATTTAAAATAATAATAATAGATTTTATTCAATTTTGCCATGAAGATTTCCAGAGATACCGAGTGTTTGCAGATCACCTGAGCTTTGACTGAGAAAAGATGGCTTCATGTTTATGGTATTGAGCAAGACCTCAAAAATTCTGGGAAGAGGTCTTGGCTCTGTTGCAGGGCTATGTAACATCAGAGACATCTATAAGTATGTAACTGTTTTCACCTAATTTCAGATATTTAGACTTCAATCATCCAGACTGATTTTGGAGTCAAAGAGAGAGCCATACTATCTCCCATCATGACAGAGGTAACTAAGAGAGGGAGAATGAATTTCTTTCTTGATGTATTTCTTTCTCTACAACAATTTTAGGGGGTAGCTACACCAAAATTTTGGCATGTAACTTCCATGCAGATGAACTGAGCTGAAATCAGTCCTACCCTTCATTTCACAGTATCCCAACTTCTCACCTTGAAAGTCATCTTACTCCTTCCTTTGGGCAATTTCTCCATTCATGCTCCCACATTTCCAGGTCAGGGACTCCTTTTAATGAATATTTATTCAAAGCATCTAGCTTTGTCAAGCTTGGAATTAGCCGAGGTCTTCACACAATACTGTAATGACCAACAATTCTATAAAATAGGGGCATCACTGCTCAAAAGCCAAGCTTTTGTCTAGAAAAAGTTTGTATTTTTGCTGGTCTTTGGCCCCTGATCTATCTAGTGGCCTTTTTTCCAAGATGTACATTCTTTCAACACCAAATTTCCTTTACTGTTTTAACAACATGGGAGGGATTGATTCCATACAAGAGTCTTATGGCATGTACATATTTCTTGTGTCTTTTTTATTAGGACTGACTAGGATATGGTACAAGTTAAGAGCAGCTCTATAATGGCTTTCACATGATTGCTGTAGGAAAACATGCCGCATTCTTACTGACTTGCCTTCATCCAGCTCCAAAAACAGGGGGCGGGGAAGGGAGAAGGGAAAAAAAAAATCATTTATTTCTGCTTTGAACATGTGCAAATTCCATATCAAGTGAGCATCTGGGAACAAAAAGTGCCAGGGAAAGAGTAAAAAACTGTCCCTTGCCACGGGAATAACAGAGAACATAGTCCCTAGGAAAGGTATGTTTAAACAAAATAGTAGCAGCAAAACCAAATCAAAACTCACAGAAGAAATCAGCCTCACGCTCTGTGTCAAGCCTAGAGGACTTCAAAGACATCTGTACATGCATGTCTGTGCATTTGTGTGTGTTTGGAGAATGCTGTGTTATTGTAACCACTCTGAGCTCAGATCACTATCAGATGTGTGGTCAGAAGGACGAATGATCACTTGGGTGACCAGCAGCAAACATGGGTGGAAGGAGGACAAGTCTTCCTACCTACTGACGCTTCATCTGGGGATGAGGGCAAATGCAGAGCAGGACAATCCCCAAACAGGAAAATATGTAACTGGACTCTGGACTTAAAACTCAGATCTGCCCAAGGCAATGGGCAGTTCTCCAGATCTGAGCTGAGGTGTCTGTGAAATACACACTGGTCGCGCTAAACATAGATACTCCGGTAGTGTCAGTCCAAAAAGCCCAGGTAAGAATCTCATTGTAGACTTTGTCAGTTTCTCAAGATCTTTGGGCAGGTTCACTTGGAAGCAGCTTGCTTCCTGAGATTATAAATATATGAACATCCAAATGGGTGGGTGTGTACATGCCCATGAAATTGGATGTTCTTGCTATCTGTGCTCTGAAAAGGCCACACAAAAGTTCTTTTTAGTCAAATAGAAATTTAATTGCCACTTCTGATTTGTTTATCTTTTGTAGAACTTTTTACTCTGTATCCAGAATAGAAGATTGACAGCACACATATTTAGAGGATGAAAGGACCGTTTTCCGCAATTGCAGCTACCCACATTAATGCATCCATACCACAGGAGCAGTTGTAAACTTATCTCAATCTATTCACACCTTAGCGTTTTCAAAGCCTTAAGAGAGGAGTCTCACTTCTGAAATCTGCCTTTATTTTTGCTTGTTTAAAAGTACCACAATGATTGCACAGCTGATGCAAGCATAAATCACTTTTCTGACTTGCAGTGAATAGCGATTTATACAATATGAGCCTTAGTTCCAGTGAACCATGATCTACTGTATTCTGCTCATAACTTAAACGGGGAGGCAGAATGCCAAAGAAATACCTAGAGCAAAACAAGAAAGATAACAAGACCATTGTAGAACAGCCACCTACCCCCCCCAAAAAAATAATGTATGTGCAGTTTGGAGAAAATTGTGTTGTAGACAACATTCTTAGCATAGCTGCTCGTGATACCTTCCTTTAGAGCTTAGTCCCAGTTTGAACCACAGAATTGTGGAGAGTAGGGAGTAGAAATCAGCCAGCAGCTCAGCTAAAACTCAGTTGCCTAAACATAGACTTGCTAACAGGAGATGCCTATGGATATCTGGGACATCTAAATGGGACAGGCAGACTTATCATAGGACCTATGGGAAATCTGTGCCTTTCTGGAGCAGTGCAATGGGATACCCTGTGCCAGCTCCTCATTAACTGATGGGTGGCAGTCAATTCAGTTATCTTTTAAGTGTTGATCAAATCTTAGGACTTGTTGCTTTGGGTAAGAAAATGTGACACCAAGCAAATAATAAAATGGTGTTTAAAAGCTTTTGCTTGCAGTGGGGATGGTGTTCAACAGATTCTTTGATTGAACAGCAAAGTTGTTGACCCTTACCAGCTCTCACACAAAAAGAGACTGCTGAGAGGAGAGATGGAGGTTCTTCTCACCTTATGTCTGCAAACGCAAACACTTGCTCTGTCTGATTGATGAGGAAGAAATCATAGAGATTCTGAGTCTTATCCTCCATGGATGGAAGGAAGGAAGGGGGTGAATTCCCAAAACAAGTACAAGGAACATAATGTCTTGGTCCATTAAGTATACTAGACAGAGAGCTTGGGAAACCTCTTATTTCTCAATAACTCTCAGAATGGACATATTAATGTACCATCTGTTTGGGCACATGGTTCTCATAAGCTCCAAAAGGTAGTTGCTGCCCTTGCTGTGGCTACGTTCACTGTCTCTTTAGGCAAAACATAGCTTTGAGGACAGTTTCACTGTAGTCTTCTTGATGCAGTGCAGACTGTACTAAGTATCAGTGTCTCTGAAACACATGGAAACTGCAGTGAAGGTGGTTCTCCGTAGTTCTGCTTGAGTATTAATGTTTTATCCTACCTGCAGGGCTGTATTCCAGGTCAACCCATTTTTGACACAGTCCCAGGTCTTCATGTCAAACGAGAGGCAGAAATTTATCTTACTCCTGCATCCTTTCTAGGCTGGTGAATCGTAAAATGGTTCGGCTTGGAAGGGACCTTAAAGATCATCTAGTTCCAACCCTCCTGCCGTGGGCAGGGACACCTCCCAACTAGAACAGGTTGATCAAAGCCCTATCCAGCCTGGTCTTGAACACTTCCAGGGATGGGGCATCCACAACTTCTCTAGGTAACCTGCTCCAGTGCCTCACCACCCTCACAGCAAAGAACTTCTTACTAATATCTAATCTAAATCTCCCCTCTTTCATTTTAAAACCATTACCCCTTGTCTTATCACGCCATTCCCTGACAAAGAGTCCCTCCCCATCTCTCCTGTTGTCCCCCTTTAGGTACTGGAAGGCTGCGGTATGGTCTTCCCGGAGCCTTCTCTTCTCCAGGCTGAACAATCCCAACTCTCTCAGCCT